>BSBM01000961.1:4787500-5207500 GCA_027924585.1 Larix kaempferi | reverse complement strand
ATGATAAAAAACATGAATCTTATTTATACAATGCACTTGTTGATCCCTTGGTGTATGGGTGAGTGAGGCTCGTTTGGTTGGGTGAAAATAGAACAACTCCACCCTGTTTTTTTAATTAGCTTAACAAAAGCATGTGCGCACTTTTGAGTGTGTGCGCACTTTAGTGCGTGCGCGTTATTGAGTGCGCACGTGCCTCGGTTTGGCACCGCACCTAACAATGCGTGCATGCATCCTTAGGCATGTGTGAACATCTATTTTTTCCTCACTAGCACGGCCCTGTTGCAACACTTTTGGGGAGCATCTTTGTGCGCCCACCCAAAACATATTTTATTGGTCAGCGAGCAAGAGATTACAACCAACATCCCAAGAGAGGGCTTGAAGCCCCTTGCTTACTGTTTGCCTCTAATTTTTACATATTTAAACAATTCCCCCCCAACTACTTGCATTAATTACAAAACTATTGAATCCCATTTTTGTTAAATAGTTTCAACAATATTAAACAACCTTCCTAATATCCAGAACTGCCATAGCGATCTTCTGGCTTGAGAATATAGGAGATCATCTTATCCTCAAATTTGGAATAATTGGTTGTCATATTGAACAAAGGATAGCAACCAAAATAACTCTCTAATAATATTCACTAACATCATCGGTAATCAACTTCATTCATAAGTGAATATGAAGTTTATTTTTTTGATGAAATCAATCCACCTTTATGGAACAAGGTTGCTGGTAGCGCAATCCTTGCCAAAATAGAAATAATGATGACTCGTTAGTGAAATCCATGCCAAAACTAGAGACAAGTATGACTTAAGTGTCTAATCCTTAAGCGCAACAAGGATAATAGGTCAATGATGACTTGTATAAGTTTACATGCACTTTAAAATATAGATATATCAAATTTACAAACTATTTACAAATTCGTTATTGACATAATAATTCATGAAGTATTTAGAAACTCTTTGTGGTTGACTATGATGTTGTAATGTACCCAATCGTAAATTTAGGCACAATGACTCCATTTTTCCAAAGAGGTTAATTTGTTTCCCAAAATTCTCCAACACAGTGGTTTTATTTATTTACTAGAATATGGATGGGTATGGTACTGCCCACAATGTATACTTTCAAACCACTATAATATCTTCACTCAGATATGATATACACCTTTGTAATGTGTCTGATCCAAATATCAGATCTTTCAAATCCAACACAACACTTGATAACCATTGGATTTGAAACTAGGAGCACTAGTTCAAATATGACCACACTGAACACTCGGTTTCCAACTCTTTCCAAACACAGGGTGATTCCATGAAGATGGATAACTATTTTTGGCCAAATATGATGATGAAAACCGGAAATTTTACCCATGTATTAAATTGAAGCCCTCTTAACTCATATTTTCCACATGAATTTTGACATGCGATTAAAAAATGAAATGTAGAGAATTATGTTGGCTTTCCAATGATATTTTTTTTGAAATATACCAATGTCATTTATCGTGTCAAATTTTCATTCAATGAAACGTGTGTACATAAAAATTTGAAGAGCAATTAACAAGTAGTTTGTGTGTGTGCACAATAATTTAATGTTAAAGTAATAATTTAAAAAAATGAAATATGTAAACACGATCTAGACAGAATGCACTAGTGCTTACATACTTTTCTTTTATTTTTTCTTGAAAAATTATATTTATTTTTATTTTTCAAAACTGACCAATGAATATTTTAGTCGCATTTTGCACACACGTGTGTGTGCACCAAATATTTTGATTGTTTACATAACACTAAAAACACCCTTTTGAAGAGGACGCACTTATCTAGTGCTTGTGTATTTTTTCAAATTTTTTTGATGTGTATTTTGAATGTTGTTGATCTATCTTTGAGCTCAATCGAAGTTGTCGGCAGGGTTTTTAGGGCAAGTTTTAGTATAAATTTAAAAACAAAAGACATACGAAGATAAAAATTCGTAAATTTTATGTATATGGATAGAGGATTCATTGACAAATCCAATGGTATCAAGTCCACCTATTAATGTGCATTTAATGACATGGTTTAAGCCTCTAAAAGGCAGACGCAACTTTCTTTCTACAGTGAAAAGGGCTCTGAGCCTGTTTTTTCTAGACCTCGATCGAAGTATGTTCAAGCCCTCAATCAAGGTTTTTGCTCGATCGAGGGTTTGTAAAATTAGCTCGATCGAGGATTTGTCTGTGTAAAGAAAATATAAAAAGAACCCAGGAAAGGATTTGGACAATTAATGTTGCCAACCACCATTGCCTCGTAAAAATAACAAGCAACCTCTATATAATCACTAAACAATTGATCAACAACACTAATTTAACTCATTGCTAGTTTATTTTCAATTAGAGCTATGTAAATTTGATGTTTGATTAGAGCTTTGTGATTTTGATGTTGTCCAATTAGAATTTATTAGACATATAAGATTTCTTTGTAGACATATTACAAAATTTCATATTAACATATTGTTGTTTGTTATAACAATTTGAAGAAATCTTTGCTTGTTTTCATTATAGTTTGATGGGGAGTAAAATAAAACGACAGAGAAAGCATGCTCGTCAACAAAATGACAATGAAGAGCGTGAGAAGAATAGAGAAAAAATGAGACAACAAAGAGCAAGCTTGAGAGAAGAAGAAGATGCACATTTGGTGCAACAAATTTCAATGGAGAACAACCAAGGTAAATTTTTGAATTACATGCTACATAATTTAAATATCATATTTTATAAGTTCTATAATAATTTGTTACATACTAACTTTTTTTTTTCATTTTAGTCTTATTATATTTTGTTTGTAATAATATTTTCAACAAATTGTTATATAGACTACAAAATTAGTAACAATTTTCCATAAAATTTAACTATTTCATAATTTAATTTGTTTACTATTTATTTGTAATGATATTTTTATTTATTTCATCCCTTTGTTATTTATATTTCAAAGTTTGCAACAATTTTCATGTTAAATGAATAATTTTCAAGTGGCTAACAAATGTTATTGGAACAAGTTTCAAATGAAATGTACATTTGGATTCTATTTTCATGTTAAAATGTACATATTTTTAAGTATTTTCAAATTTCAAAGTTGCTAATAATTTTCAAATTAAATACACTTGGACTCTATTTTCAACTTAAAATGTGCATATTTAACTATTTTCAAATTTTTAAGTTAATAACAATTTCAAATTTAATTTAATTTCAATTCTTGTTTTGTTATTTGTTAAAAAAATATTTGTACAATTTGTTATTTAGACTACAAAATTACTAACAATTTTCCAAAAAAATTAACTATTTCATAATCTACTTTATTTACTATTTATTTGTAATGAATATTCTTATTTATTTCATAACTTGGTTATTTATATTTCATAACTTTGTTATTTATATTTCAAAATTTGTAACAATTTTCATGTTAAATGGATAATTTTCAAGTGGTTAACAAATGTTATTGGAACAATTTTAAAATGAAATGTACACTTGGATTCTATTTTCAAGTTAAAACATGTACATAATAACTATTTTCAAATTTCTAAGTTGCTAACAATTTTCAATGTTATTGGAACAATTTTCAAATTAAATGTACACTTGGACCCTATTTTCAACTTAAAATGTACATATTTAACTATTTTTAAATTTCTAAGTTATTAACAATTTCAAGTTAATAAATTTAATTTGAGATCCAAGCCTCAACATGTGTTGATTGAAATAACCATCAATGTCTAATTTTAACTTAGTCCTCATTTTATTTGAAATGCACATTGTGATAGTTACATGTATTAAAGTTAGAAAATTCAATTTGAAAACAAATGAAATGAATAGTTATGTAATACATGTAAAATTCAATGGCAACAAATAAAATGAACATTGTGATAATTATGTAGTAGTTGAAAAATTCAATTATGTTGTTTTTAATGTATTTTCAATTCATGCACACCAATTTTTTCTATACATGAATGTAGGGATAAGTTTTAAATATATTTTTTCTTATAATAAGTATATATTTTATTTATATTTCAAAATTTGTAACAATTTTCAAGTTAAATGGATAGTTATGCAATAGTTGGAATATTCAATTCACACTCAATTTTCAATTTGTTAATTTCCACATCAAATATCAAGTTACTAACAATTTTAAAGTTCAATGTACAACTATCAGTTATTAATAATTATCAAGTTAAATTATACATAATTGATTTTCAAACTTTACTAACAATTCTCAATCTAAATGTACAATTTCAAGTAACTACCTACATATTTTGTTATTTTGGATTTAAGTCACAAACGATTTTCTTGT
Source organism: Larix kaempferi (assembly GCA_027924585.1). NCBI lineage: Eukaryota > Viridiplantae > Streptophyta > Pinopsida > Pinales > Pinaceae > Larix > Larix kaempferi. The sequence continues at coordinate 5,203,190 of BSBM01000961.1, read as the reverse complement.
TTTTAATTTATTTTCAATACTTGTACCAAATTTTTCAAGTTAAATGTACATATTTATTTATTTTGAATTCAAGTTCCAAACAATTAAATCTTGTTTTAAAAGTATTTTCAATTCTTGTACCAATTATGCATTTCAAAACACTTCAATTTGGTACTTTAAAATTAATCGATCCTTGCATGGTGTATTTATGATTGAAATTTTCTTCACATGAATTTTGATTATGTAGGGAGAGATTATGGTTAGCCATCATATCATGGTGATCAAGAATCACATGACACCGTGCCCCCTCATGATCTTGATCATTCATCACATGACACCTTGCCCTCTCACATTTCTAGTATAATTGGGAGTTGCAGTGGGGTTGGAAGAGGTGGGAATTATCTTGAGGGTTGTGCAGTTGTTTCTGCATGAGAAGAGATTGGGAACTCAATCCCTAGTCCGAGAGTTAGAGAGCATGTTAGTAACATAATTGAGTCATATGTTGAACAACATTCAACGATGACACAAGCTCAAATCCTACATGGGTTGATAAAACACAAAAAATTGAAATGTGCCACAAAGTTGTTGGGTTTTCAAGATGTTAAAACAAAAAAGACATGCGAGAATGAAATAGAAAATGTAAGAATTGCATTATCTTCGTTTAGAAAATCAAGAAATAATGATATTCGAGCTGCTTGTAGGGAAATTACAACGGTTGTTGTGGCACAAAGCACCTCAAGAAATGGAATGGTATCAAAAATGGCATCATTGCTCAATGTTTCAAAAAGAGCATTGTTCAAATATACTAAATTCAGGGTCTGGATAGATGAACATGACGAAGCTTCTTGTTGGGCTCTTATTTGTAGGGAACCCTATCGAGGCAGGATGGAAACAAACATTAGAGAGAAAGTGATAGAGTTTTGGGATAACCATTCTCATGCTATTCTAGATCGAAAGCATGTCCTACGACAACGTTTATCCAGAGGCATTTATCAGGAACACTATAAGCATGTGATGGATATGACGAGAGTTGTACTTTATGAGGAATTCCAAGAAACCAATCCTGGTGTTCAAATATCATTTAGCATGTTCAACAAATTGAAACCGTGGTATATTAGGCCGAATACGATTCACGACACTTGTTACTTTCGGTACCACGTTGAATTTCAACTATACTATGACACATTTCTGGATTTTTGCAAAAGGCAATGGAACAATGAACTAGCTCCTCACACAGTGCAATATTTTATTTGTATGATACTATGCGACAGGAATCCTAAACACATGTTTTTCAATAAGAGGTGTGTAGGTGGGAGAAGATGCCCTGAATGCAGTGATTTGACATTGTTCCATAGGAAATTTCCTATCGATCCAACACACCATGGATTGTCAGATATCACAGTTAAGTGGAAGAAGTACGAGTATGTCTCCATGAATCCATCATCTTCTTCATCTGTTCCATCTAAGAGGATCGACTTGATCGAGGATGAGATTCTTGTTTCAGATTTCATGGAGAAGTTTCAAAGTCATATTTATAAATACATAAAGCACTCCCATAGGTATAGGTGGAAAGCTTCAGAATTCAAACATTCTCGTGAGGTATTTGAGCCGGGCACAATCTTATCAATGGTAGACTTTGCTGAGAACTACACATTTTCTCCTCAGAGAGAGATAGAGAGTGAGCACTATCACTCTGACTAGGTGTTTATCTTCGTACATGTATTGTACATACATACTCAGGAAAGCATTGATGGTAGGGATAGCACTCCTCAGTCACATGAAGTGATCAAGGAGTACCACTTTTATGTCAGTGATGATGGTGAGCATGACACATTGTTCGCTCAACACTGCTTTGGGTTGATTTATGATTCATTCCGGTAGAGAGGCGTATCATTTGTTGTACACTGGATTTGGTTAGATGGATGTGTAGGGAAATTCAAATCGACACGCTTAATTGATTGGTTGAGTCTCCTTCAAAAAGAGATAGGAATCCTATAATGTCCCTTGTTAGGAATTTTATTAAAATGACAATTTTTCACTTTTTTCCCTAGTTTGACCTTTGACTAGTTTTGAGCTCTAGGTCCCCAAATTGCTCCAATTGCTCCCAAATATTATGAGAAGGTATATGGAAGATGTTAGAACATAAATATGTATTTCAAGTATGATTTTGGACCTTTAAAATACTTCTACAAATCCTCTTTCAATTCTGGCCAATGTAGGGAACTTTACTAGTAATTTCCCTTTTGATTGGTCTCTAGGTCTCGAATTGACTCCAAATGCCTTCAAATATTCAAGGAGGGTGTATGAATGATATTATAACTTGAATATGATGTTCAGAGATGATATATAGCCACCAAAATACCTCTAAAAACTCTCTTAATATTCTGGACCAAGTATGCAATTTTAGTAGTAATTTGGGGTTCAAATCCCCCCAGGGTTAGTACTGAAAATGGCTTCCCAAATGCATCCAAACCCACTCAAACTTCTGAAAAGAGGTAGGTAATGTATTAAGGATGTTATTAAGGTCTTATGTGCACCATTAATTGATTATTATATCTATTCCAACCCTCTCCCATTCAACTGCAAAAATCACTAATTCGACCCTTGGGGAAATTGCACTATTTCTTCTCCCAATGCAATTAAATTGAGTAAAAATACTTCAAATGCTCAAGTACAGTACATGAAACTTGTAAAATACATCCATGGCAATCCATTAATCACAAATGCATCAGATATTCATCCATTCATTCGAAATCATCATCAATACATTGGTTCACAACAAGGTAGTGGGGAAATGGCATTGTTCTTCCATTAAAAATGAGATTTATACATTTCTACTTGGAATTTTGACCTGAAACTTTATGGAGATGAATAAAAGAGTATTTAATTCATATTACAAAATAAATTGGTCATGAGAAGCTCCCCCAAAGAGTACAATAGCTCACAAAAAATGCCCTCCCTCAAGGATCAAGAATATGCCATCAAAACTGGAAATGGTTGAGAGAATGTGCTGCAATAGAAGAAACCATGAGCTACCCTGTAGCTTACGCATGCAAATAAAGACTCCATTGAAGCTCCAAATAAAAGGTCTTAATGGCCTTTCCAATTACCAACTTGGATGGGAATCTTTCACCCTCGAAATTGGCTAAGGCAAGAAACTAGTCATCCACTAGCTCTCCCTCTGCACAAATGCAATTGCAAATTCTACAAATGATCAAAATTTGGTTTCATTCTTTGTTATTGACATTTATAAAGTTCTAATGTTCTCCATGGGTCGAATTCCTTCCAAGAGACTCATGCCAACTCAATTTGGGAAGAGATTCCAAAGAACGCCACTTGTACAACAATTCTTAGTCTCCCACTTCCACCAAATCACATGTGGAAGCATCTTAGCTGCTCTAACACCCTTGAGCGCCCTCTTGGAGTCTATTTTTAGCCCTGACATGTCATATATGTCATATGTTAGCCTTCAGGTCTTATTTGTGTCATAGGTGTTATAGTGTCTTCATCATTGTTGTCATAGAGCCAGGGAATCTAGCCCAAGTGTCTCACTAGCTCCAAATTGCCTCTTCCTCTTCCATGGGAGTTACTATTCCTCTATGATTCGACCTGATTGACTCATGCCAAGTATTATTGACCTTATAACTCATCCCAAGAACATTAGGCTTCCCATGGATTCAAAATTGCAAGAAGAAGATGCCATGTGGCACATAAATTCTAGCTTGTGTGGGTCCCACTTCCTCCATGTGTCTTCATGATCAAATGCCACTTTGATTTTCACTTGTATATATTTATTTATCTCCTTTATTGAATATTTATTCCATCATAATGTTCCAACATCATTTATTATCCTAGTTATTCCAAATCCCAAAGCTTCCACCCCAAACCTAGGAAACTAGTAATTTTCCTCCTTGGCAATTATTTGACCTTTAGCATCAATTTGAAAAACTCTAATGAATAGGGCCAATTTGATTAGGACATTGTGACCCAATTCCAAATTCGGGATATCACAAATCCGACACACCTAGAGATTTTTTGAAACAGGGCATGGAAAGGGTGAACATGATGGCGCAGATGCATGTGTGAAACGAGCACTTCAGAGGTACCAAATGAGTCACGGTGCAACCCGAATCAAATGCTCCATGAAAGTAGTTGATTGGTGCACACGTCATTTGGGACATTGAGGTCGCGAACAAGCAAGGACAATGTGCAGGTAATAAACTCCAAACTCAATTAATAAGCTAATAACATTCAATATCATCATTTCCAAAAGAACACATACTCGATAGGAATTCATATATGACAAATTGAATTCCATGTAGGTTCTTTTGGGATGTTTCCCTTGGTGATGTGAATAGATCCATGCCATGGTATTGTGAGACCATACCTGGTACGAGGGAACTACATTATGTTCTAATTAAAGACATGGGTGACTCATTTTCCATTGAAACGAGGAAGTATGCTTGTTTTTGTGATTTTTGCATTGATGCAAATGGATGCGGGCTTCATCAATGTGAAAATGATGTATATTTGAAACCATATAAATATGTCCCTCTTAATCCAAAGGGCCCATATCCAATTCCAACATGGTAAGAGATGCACACTGATGAGGCAATGGTCTCATTAGAGCATGATCGATTTTCTGATATGGTTAGGGAAGGTACAAGAGACTTCATTAAGTTAATTAGTTCACTATATATTACACATATACAAATGTTGTAGAAATGCACATAGGACATTTGAATAATATTTGTAATGTATCTTGCAGGTGATGTATTCATTGTCATTGCACCCTCCCACAACCAAGAAAATGTGACATATTATTTGATGCGATGCACACAAATAAAAAACAGGTTGGTGGGACCCTATCAAGATGGAGACTTCACATACCAAATTGGAGACATGGTTCTAATAGGACACATTTTTGAAAGAGTGAAAAAACAGGGTGCTCATATTATTTACAAAAAACTTATGCCTAAATATATATCATGCCAATACAGTCATTTGGTGGTGGTAGCTTGGATACATCTAACATAAATCAAGGTGAAGAGAGGTGAGCGAAAGAGATGTAAGATGATATAAGCTAACCATGATCGTATTATGGATACTTGCATTCCTATAACCCATTGGCCAGATGAATGAGTTACATGTTTGCCACTTGCATCACTGACATAGTTGTCATGTTGTCTTGTTGAATGTTTTTTTGGAGATTTTGTGGAGGTTGTTTTATAAATGTATTTTTGTAGATGCTTTAATGCCAATATTAAAAATACTAGATGGGAGGCTTTTATGAAAAATGGGTCATGGTGCTCCAATGTGAATACACTTGAATGTATGGTCAGTGCTCCATGAACTTCCTCCATAATAGTTTTATAGATATTTGTTTAGATGCTTTAAAAACAATATTAAAGATCTACTAGATAGTGGAATTGTAATGTAATTGAATTGTAATGTGTAGACAATATAATGTAATTGTAAAATTTCAATTTTACATTGCAATGTACATTCTAACTTTAAATTTTGATTTCAAATACAATTGTAGTGTAATTGAGAATTTAAAATACATCTATACAATGTAAAATTGTAAAATTTAAATTTTAAATTGTACAATGCATTCTAATTTTAAATTTTAATTTCAAATGCAATTGTAATGTAATTGAAATTGAACTTTTAAATTGCAACAGCACATTGAATTTTCAATTGAAATTACACATTAAATTTTTAATTGTAATTGAATTGGAATGTGGAAATTGTAATTGAATAGAAATGTGTAGACAACATAATGCAATTATAATTTCAAATGTATTCAAATTTTAAATTTTGATTTCAAATACAATTGTAATGTAATTGAGAATTTAAAATACATCTATACAATGTAAAATTGTAAAATTGTAAAATTTAAATTTTAAAGTGTACAATGCATTATAATTTTAAATTTTGATTTCAAATGCAATTGTAATGTAATTGAATTTGAATTTATAAATTGCAACAACATATTGAATTTTCAATTGAAATTACACATTAAATTTTAAATTGTAATTGAATTGGAATGTGGAAATTGTAATTGAATTGTAATGTGTAGACAACATAATGCAATTATAATTTCAATTTTTAATTTCAAATGTATTCTAATTTTAAATTTTGATTTCAAATACAATTGTAATGTAATTGGGAATTTAAAATACATCTATACAATGTAAAATTGTAAAATTTAAATTTTAAATTGTACAATGTATTCTAATTTTAAATTTTGATTTCAATGCAATTGTAATGTAATTGAAATTGAACTTTTAAATTGGAACAACACATTGAATTTTCAATTGAAATTACACATTAAATTTGAAATTTTAATTTTAAATTGTAATTGAATTGGAATGTGTAAATTGTAATTGAATTGTAATGTGTAGACAACATAATGTAATTGTAATTTCAATTTTTAATTTCAAATGTATTCTAATTTTAAATTTTGATTACATTTATGCAATTGTAATGTAGTTGAAAATGAGCTTTTAAATTGTAATTGAATTGGAATTGAAATTACACATTAAATTTGAAATTTTATATTGTAATTGAATTGGAATTGGAATTTCAATTTTAAATTGTAAAGTATGTATTCAATTCTAAATTTTGGATTTGCAACTGTAATGTAGTCGAAATTGAAATTTTAAATTGAATTAAATTTTAACTACACATCAAGATTGAACTTTTATATTGTAATCGTTGTACATTAAATTTGCATTTGAAACGACAAAACATAAATTTGTAACTGTAATAACTATATCCAGATGTAATATAAAAAACAATCGATTTCAAATCAAATACAAAATACACATGAAGACAACAATATGATACAATATACAAAATATGTAACAAAATATACAAAAGTCCATATCCAAAGTCCATATATGATAAAAGTCCATGTATAAATGATAGAAATCCATATCCAAAACATGAAAATGTATACATAGATCATCCAAAACATGAAAATATATAAAATATGAAAATATCCAAAACATGGAAATGTATAGATCATCAACTCATTGGCCACTACCCCCACGAGGCCCTTGATCAACCTCATGACTGCCTTCATTTGTAGGAGACCGATGCTGGCCAGGAGACGATAAACTATGAAAGAATGCCTCGATCTCTGTCGAGTCAATGGTGATATCTGGCATCTGGGTAGGATATGGGTAGATGACCCTTCATCAGGACCACATGGTCGAGCCGCATCCCTATCATCTGAGAAAGTCATTGCAGCACCGACACCCTCCTGTAGCAATGCCTGTGTAAGATTCCATTATATGTAATAAGTTAGATTTATTAAAAAATAAAAATAAAACATAATTAAGTTATAATTCAGAAATTGAATCATAAAGTACAAAAATAAATTACTAAATGTGATTAAATAATGAATTGGAACATAAATTAAAACTCACTTCTGTGTCAAGACCCGATTGGTCAGGACCGTCGCGGTCCTCATGTCTATCATCAGAAGCAATGCCCTTTCCTTTTCCCTGTACAATTTGAAATTCATTTGAAGTTAAGATCTAAAACATAAAATCTCGAAAATCAAGAAATAAAACATAAATTATTTAAATTGAGAAATAATAAACACAAATTAAATTGGAACATAAATTATAACTTACCTCGACTACTGTCGTCCATGGGTTGGGACGAGCATATGGACCAACCGATGGCTCACTATCAAAGAGTTGATCCATGAATGTGGTCCCCTGCATGGAGAAATAGAATATGACTCCCTTAAGTATTATTGACCATTCAATTTACGACATATAATATGATGTAACATGAAAACATATATACATAATTGTACAAAAGTATACATGTCCTGGAGCGACGTATCTACAATACAACCAAAAGTATGCATATCGGGTTAACTGAGCATACCCCTGTATGGCCTCACCATCCAAAATCCTGAGCAGGTCATTATCGACACACTCTATCTTTGGTTGTGCAGGTGCATGGGGTGGTCTAAATGCCTCCATGCACATCAACAAAAACACTGGCCATGGCAGTGAACATCGACTCTGCAATGTCATATCTAGCCTCTGTAGCAATCTGGGATGACTGTGCCACGTTCGTTGACCTGATAACCCTCATGTCTGGAATTAGTACCAACCTCGGAGGGGGTGGCACGAAGAAAGGGTCTCTACGAGCTCCAGGACGTTCGTAGGAGCGTCCCCTACCGCCCCAAAGAACTCAGACCCTGTGCTGGTGTAATATGGGTGCATCCCCAAAACAAACTTTGCATAAATATGTTTTTCAAAGTATAATGGGACCTGGTCATGGTGGGGGAACATTCCCCACGCTTCGACAAATATATCATATAAATATGGTGCAGCAACCTCCAACTTAAACTCCTTGAGTCTAAGCAGTTGACCGGAAGGGCGGTCATGAGGGATGTCAAACAAATTACCCTTGATGTCATGCCCTTTTATGGTGACTTTGACATCCTCCCATTTGTGGGTCCCAATGACATCCTGTCTCCTCCTTTGGCATGCAAAACGCCAAATGTCACTAAGAGGTCCCACCCTCTTGTAGAGGGCCAACATGCCATCCACTACTAATAAAAACATGAATAATGATCATCGTGTGGGAGAATACTCCCTCAATGTATAGACACGTGAGTGCACCCACTCTCGTTGGGTAGTCATATCAGCGAGAGTGATGCATGCGACCTCATCGTCGTACGATCCCCCTAATGGACCTACGATCCAAACCAAAACACAAATGTTACTGAAAATATATACTATAACTTACAATTGAAATTCAATGCATTATATACTAAAAATTTACTGAAAATGTATCTAACAAAAAATATGCACCCAATGCACTCGTGCCTTGCTGCACATCCCCCATCTGGGGATCACGATGTATTTCATCGGTATGAACCGACACACTATCTCTCCTGCTTCCACCATGGGTAGCCGACCCCAGCGTGGCCTCACTCCTTGGTTAACGGGAGCGTTGTCGATGGCTGCCCTGTTGGGCTACGTTGGATCCTCTCGTGCTTTGCCGAGCACGAAGCAATGAATTTCACTCTTGAGAACTCTCTGCATCACATTTCAATTTCTAATTCTAATTCTATTTCAAATTTCACATTTAAAATTCAAATTCAAATTTCAAATTCTATTTCAAATTTCAAATTCTATTTCAAATTTCACATTTCCAATTCAAATTGAAATTGAAATTTCAAATTCAATTGAAATTGAAATTCACATTCAATTTCAAATTTCGACTTCAATTTCAAATTTCAAATTTAAATTCCAAATTCAATTCCAAATTCAATTTCAATTTCAAATTCAATTCCAAATTCAAATTTAAAATTTCAATTTCATGTTCAATTTCAAATTTCAAATTTCAATTTCACATCGAATTCCAATTTCACATTCAATTCCAATGTCAATTTCAATTTCAATTTTAGCTTCAATTTTCAATTTCAAATTCCAAGTTTCAATTTCGATTTGAATTCTAACTACATTTCCAATTTTCAATTTTCATTTCCCATTTCAATTTCAATTTTCGATTTTCAATTCCAATTTCATTTCAAAATTCAATTTCAATTTCAATTTCAATTTCCAATATCAATATCATTTTCATTTTCAATTTCAAATTTCTATTTCAAATTTACGTTCCAATTTCAATTTCGATATCATTTTTATTTACAATTTATAATTTTAAATTTCAATTTCAATTTCAATTCCAACTTCGACTTCGGTTTTTAATCTCAAATTTTAAATCAATTTTAATTTCAATTTTGGATTTCAAATTCAAATTCAATTTCCAATTTCTATTTCAAATTCTAATTCCATTTCCAATTTAAGAAGAGACTTGATACTAAATGTACTACTACTACTGGACACTGTACCATTGTGATAGTGTGGATTGCTAAAGAAACCTAGATGGAGCTACAATTGTTAAAATTATTGTTGAAGTGGAGGTGTGGACCATAAAAGGAACCAAACAAGTACATTGCAAAGGATTTGGGTGGGAGGGAAATGTGGAAGGAACTAGGTTGATACTGATGAAGAGTGTCATTGGGTGGATGTTGAACCAAAAGAGAACTAGAATGACTACTAAGAGTAGTTGGTGTAGAGAGGTAGACCTCCAACGACCTAGTGTTTAATGCCAAATGTTTTGGGTGGTAGGGTGACCTCCAATTACCTAAATCAATAGAAAATGGTAGTTGGGTAAAAGAATGGATCCCCAAGGGACCAACAAAATCAAGAGATTGAAACCTAGGTGGGATAGTGGATCTCCAGGGAACTAGTGTGAGTAAGCAAATGAGAGTTGGGTGGGATAGAAGGTCTCTAAGGAAACAACTCAATGTTGAAGATGATTGTAATGAGTGGGCGTTGGGCCAAAAAGAACCATGTTGAATGCAATGGACAAGGTACTCTATTTTTTTTTTGTTACAAGTCTTCTTCTCCACTTCAATGGAAAATTTGCAAATTATGCTAATAGAGTTAGGGTAAAATAACTATGGAGTTCAACTCTATAGTTTTCTTCTTATATTTGTTGTTTCTTTTTATCCAATCTTAAAATGATCAAAGAGTATGATAAATAAATATTTCAATGGTCAAACCCTTCCTACTTGTGTCCTTTGTATTGGGAGGGATCTTCTATATTGGGAGTTATCTTCTTTTGATGCTGACATTGAAGGCATCCTTTACTTGGTTATAGAATATAGGAATTAATGAACATGCATTGAATGCATTCAACTCTTTTCAATCTCCCATTGTGCATAACATTGAATTTAAACCAAATAAAACTAAAAACACCTTAAATTGAAAAGATTATATTATGTCACGAATTTGCTTATCTATAATTAATCAACTAACTTAATGCACTGCCTATGGGTTTTACAATGAACCACTAGGTATGTACTCTACAAAACCAACTTAACTATGTATCATGGGTTCTGTACAATGAACAACTTTGGTGTGTACTCTACAATGAACTCTTCCCAATTTTAAGAACTTGCACATGCACATGATATTATCATTAACATGTGATGCCACCTTGGGATGGTGAATTCTTCCCACTTTTAAAAACTTGCATGTACATGATATTAATCAACATTTGATGCCACCTAGGGATGTTGTGCCAATAATAAGATTTGGGTTCGGGCATGGAGAGTGTGATTGTATTTATATATTATTTATATATTATTTATATATTTAGTAAAAAGTCTTTAAAACTTGATATTTGATTTTTATATTAAATTTCACATAAATTTAAATTTTGACATTAATATTGATGTTTAGTGTATGGTTAAATTACTGTTAAGTAGTTTTATGTAGAGAACTAAGGTTGGATATTACTAAAACTGATATGACCGCATTTGAAAAGTAGTTTTAAGATGTCTAAAAATATTGATTTTCTTGTAGATACGATTCAGACTAAAATCAGTTTTTGGTGCCAAAATAAGACCTGATTAACTATCTATGACATGAATAGAAATCTACACCTTATTGCTTAGTCAATTTAAAAGGATTTCAATTGTTTTTTTTAATGTTAATAGTTTTTGTTACATGCTTATATGAGCTTATATTGGAAAAAAATGGGGACCCCAAGGTGTATAATTTTTTTTCAATCCTCTTGGCATTCACAGAGGATTGAAAAAAAACGTAAAATTTCAATTTCAATTTTTATTTAATTTAATTTAAAAATTCAATTTAATTTAATTTAAAATTTGAATTCCAATTTGAATTAAAATTTCAATGTCAATTTCAAAGGTTTTCAAATGTTTTTTTTTAATGTTAATGGTTTTTGTTAAATCGACAACGTAATATGATTTTTTTTCAGTCCTCTTGGCGTTCTCAAAGGATTGAAAAAAACCGGGCAACATTTCTGCTTGTCAAAACACATTTTAAAATAAAACTGGTAGAATTTTATGCAATGAAATGCTATCGATTGATATAAACAAAAATATTGATAATTTTAAAAAATAAATACAACGTAAATTTAAAATTTAAAACATATTTCAAATGGTTTTTGGTTTTTTGTTTTTGTTTTGAAATGGTTTTTGGTTTTCAAATGGTTTTTTGCTATTTTTTTGAAATGTTTTTTTTTTTCAAATATTTTTTTGTTTCAATGGTTTTTCTACACAAAAAAAGGGTTATTGGTTTCAATGGTTTTTCTACACAAAAAAATGGTTACTGGTTTCAATGGTTTTTCTAAACAAAAAAATGGTTATTGGTTTCAATGGTTATATTTATTTGGAAACAAAAATTGTAACATTCACACAAATTTATAAAAAAATAAAAATAAATTGTATTAAAAAACAAATGGAAGGTTGGAACCCCACTTACCTGGTGGAGTGGCAGACATGGATGGGAGTTGGCATGGGGCGTAGGTGTGGGCGTGGTGTGGCGTGTGTCTTGCAGATGCTCAGTCGAGGGGTCAATGTCCTCATGTGGTCCTCCTATAGACGCTCGATCGAGAAATCATTTTCAAACAGGGTTGACCAGTCGACCGAGCCCTATTTTTATATTTTTTGTTGGTCTTACCAGCTCGATCGAGGGTTATCCAAGCCCTTGATCGAGCAATACCTCGATCGAGGGTTTAACTAGGTCCTTGATCGAGGTATTTAAAAACCCTTGATCGAGGTATTTTCAAACCCTCGATCGAGGGATTGAAAAGGCCTCGATCGAGGGTTTGAAAAACAAGTTTTTTGGGTTCCGCATGCCCAAAATCGTGAACCACCTTAATGGATTCACCCACCTCCTAATAGACTCAACTCTTTCCCAAACAGCCTCAAATCGAACCCGACACTCCAAAACACACCTGATCTTACCACTAACAAACTCTGGAGAACTTTATGGAAGCTTTGAACACTTTACACAGACATTTCTAATTGAAGGTGCATTTGCATAATTGTACAGGTGGACCGACCGATAAAATGATCATAACTTGGGAATACAAAAACCTTTTTTAGTGAAATAAAAAGTGTTTCCTATTGTAGAGGATGATCCCAATGCAATTTAATAGGTTTTAGAACCCAAAAACAATCATAAATGGTCAATACATAAACTAAATTTCGGCCCCCAAAATCCCAGTGCAATATTTTAAACATACACAACTTTAAAACTCCAAAATGGACACTAAAAGCTTCCAAATACACTTAATTCGAGCCAAATAGACTACTAATAGATATCAGAGGCCCATATTAATGTTTTAGACCCATAAACAAAGTTTACACAATCATACATTGACATACCTACTCATGGAATTATAGGTCTATACATAGTGAAAACAATGTTTGAATATTGAGCAATGTATGAGGAAAAAACACTGTGATTTTCATTAAGAGAGGGACATTTAGAGAGATTACATTAATGGAGGCTATGGAAGGTCTAAATACAGAGAAATAGATACTTCAAAGAGAGAATAGATGGTTTTTATAGGGCCATGGAAGAGAGAGATGAATGCTGCTCCATATGACTAGTTTTCTTCCATTGTTGCGCCCTCCTTTAGTAGATTTCATCCCAAATATTTAGATATTAAACCATGAATGTTCCCTCCATCAAATATTAGTGATTTACATCCATTATAACAACCTTTGTGAATATTATATAGCCACAGGTGCGCCCTCCTCAAGCAGAAACCACCACAAATTACTGTTGTCCTGAAACGCCACAGACTACACATTGCTTCAACTGGAACTTGAACACTGGAACTTGAACACGTCACTATGAATTCGAACCAAATACTATAGATGAAAATAAACACTTGAAATAAATCTCTATAGATAAATCTGAAAGTGATTTATCCTCTCAATCAATTTCCATGAAGCAAAATGAAGAGATCTGGATGATCTCCTCCTCTCTACTAACTAGGGTGGAATCTTTCACCACCGAAACTAGTTACATTTGCAAGGGGAACATCTCTCAATATAGCAAGGGGATCATATCCCAAGCTATGAAATCCATAATATCTCTCCTATTTAAAAATAAAAATTTCAAGAGTCCCTTTCCCAAGAGGCCTACACCTTTTTTATAGACTCCATTGAGCCCTTTCCCCGTCATTCTAGATTTCTCTCATAAAATATTTAATAAAATATTAATAAAAGGTATTTTCATGAGAGAATGGGTCCTTAGAACACATTTACATCCTTTCCTAATGTTATTTAACCCAATATTACTTTACCTCACTTGGAAATTTGAATTAGCTATGCACAGTCAATTTTGGGGGAAGTTACACCTTCATGTGGGCCCACCTTCACCTCTACTGCCCTTGTTGACAAAAATAGGACCTACAATAGGTCATATGGTGTCATAAGATGTTATAGGACCCGATTCTTGTCATAAGTTGTCATAATATTCCTGTTGGGAGTTACATTTCTATAAGTGTGCCCTCAATGGCTATATTTAGCTAGATGCTTCTTCATGAAACTTTTTGGGAGTTACTCTTATAATTCGAATTTGATTCTATCATGAACCTTCTTGCACCTTGGAATTTGGATTTGGATGTGCTTAGCTTGATTTGGAGGATTTATAAATCATGTGGGGCCAAATTTCCACCTCCTATGCACCCTCTTTGTCCATTTTTTATTAATGTTGTCTTAATATAAATATTGGACCTCATACATTACAAATTCATGACCCCTACCACCACCTTAATAATTTATCATGAAATTACCAAGTAAATTAGGTCTTTGCATCCCCTAGTCCATATTAATAGAATTTAGGAAAGAATTAAAACTTAATTTGTGAGAACAACCATTACATATCGAATCTCAAGTTCAAGAGGTCTATATGAAAATTGATGAAGAATGTCTAACTACGATGATTAATGTTTACAAAGACTAACATAATTGTTTGTTGAATGATGGAAATAAAAAAATTTACACCCCATTTCCTCAATGTAGTAAGGAGGATAGAGAGTCTCTTACAAAGTGGTATCAGAGTTGAAGTTACAGCGCTCTCGCCTATTTGGACTTAACATGAAGGAAGAAGTTATGAAGTTGGTTGAACTAACAAATTGACTCTGTTTTGTATAGAAGGAATGGATGAAGAAACAGAGTAGATGAATTAAATCTTCAAGTTCTCCAAGAGGTAGCCAATGAGATAGAGAGATTAGATGCCAACGACCAAATAGTTTATTGCATTGCCAAAACAATTGGTCGGATCGAAATCCGTAAGTTTTCAAGTAATACGTTCAATTTGTTTTACATACTGAAAAATAGGAAGTTAGGTTATAAATTTTTGAGGAAGAAATGTAGATTTGTCTATACATATACATATAGACAAAAATGTTTGATCGTTACGACCATAATCTTATGATTTTTACTGGGAATTGGTAATAGAGTAAACTATTATAACTTAGCACTATTGGAAAGATTTTAAAATTATCGAGTTGATAAATTACTATACTCCGTGAGAAAAGCATAGTTTATGTAAGGGAACAACAAAGGTCGGCGTTAGTACTGAACGTGAAATTTTAAAGATTTTCATTTTATTGGTGTGATAGTGATTATAATTATCAAAATACTTAAAATACTTTCACATTTGGTTTAGCTTTACTGTACTCAAAATAAACAAAAAGAAGCCAGAGATATATGCAGTTACCGTGAAAGTCAAAGTTGTAGAAAGCAAATTCAACGTGAATTCTAGGACTATAGCTATTTTGATAGTGATTAAGTTGTTATCAAAATATAAAAAACGATGCAATCAAAAGACTGAAACTCAAAGCAAATTCAACCCAAATACTCTTAATATACTCTGAATTAAAGATCAGTCATTCAATCTCAACAGCATAATTCTTATTCCGAATATCATCTGAATAACCGATGTTAACTGCAGAAGATATGAGTTCACTTTATTTACTTATTTTATGTTAACCGATGTTAACCGCAGAAGATATCATCTGATCGTACAGGAACTTCACTTTATTTACTTATCTTTACTCCGATATCATGACGTTAACCGCAGAAGACGATGTTGTAATTACCACCAGTAGGGCACGTGAAGGTGCTAGTGGCATCGTCCCTGGCATAGCTGTAGGCCTGTGGGCACTGCCCCTTGAAGAATTTCGAATAGTTGGTGGGAGAGCAGTTGTTCAGGTAGGCGCCTGTGCAGCAGTATTGAGGCGCATTGAAAGCAGCACAAGCACTCTTGCATCCACCAGTTACTTTCAATTGTGAAGGGCACATGGCATTTATGTTACTGGTGCATCCTAATTTTTTGCAATTAGAGTTGGACGGACTTATAGAGAGAGGGATATTGAAGCCATCAACGAGAGAGATATCATAGAAATCTTGATTCTTGTACTGATTGAGCGCATATTCAAAAAGAGTTGCGGGGACACTTCCAAAGCCTTGACAATTCAGCAACCCGCCGCAGTCGCCAGTGTTGCACTTGCCTCTCCCGCTTGCGTCGAAGTTGCAGCCGGTACGACCCCAAATTCTCGCTTGTTTTGTTCCTGCGGCAACGTTAAAGCTCCATGTTTGGCCTTGAACCAACGCTTTACCGCCACCAGGACTTGCAGCCGCCCAAACTGTGTATGGACACTGGTTCTTCACCACGAATGTCGCGCCTTGGGCACCTGCAGTTCATCAAGCAATATTTACAATATATTTCTGCAAATACATAGAGTAACATAGCATAGTCAATCTTTTGCACAGAAAACATATAATTATCTGAGTATGAATGTATGAATGTTTTCGCAGTATGATGTTAATTCTTCTGGGACTTCCACATTGCGTCGTTGATCTATTTTAAACTTCTACAAAGTCAAATTCTAGAAAACTAAATAGATGAAGTAATTGAAGTAACTAAACAATGAGGATATATGGTAGCTTAGTCAATACACATGAAGCAATGAACAATGCACAATCTTGCTAAAGCATGATGTTAATTCTTCTGGAATTGAACACTGCGTCGTTTATCTATTCTAAATTTCTACACAGTGAAACTCCAGAAAACTAAACCGATGAAGTAATTAAACAATGAGGATATATGGTAGCCTAGTCAATCCTTTGCACATGAAGTAATGAACAATGCATTTGCCCACCCGAAGTCAGCACAATCTTGTTTGACAGCTTCAACTTACCTTGAAGATAAACAATAATGGCTAATAATGTTACTGCCGCTGTGATCCAAATGGAACCTGCAAAACTATTTCGCTCCCCCATTGCAACGAAAAAAGATTACTCGGAGACAATGAAATAAAGTTAACGCAGAGATAGAAGAAGTGAGACGAGGTGAGAATGTGAAGACGTGAAGTATATATAGGCTACCCAGCGATCAACGAATACGAAGACGAACCATCTCCAAAGATGGTAAAGAATGGTTGATCCTTATCCTTATCCTTTCTCTGTGGAAAATCTCAGATTAGAGCGTTTGCTGGTGTAAAAATGTACCACCAGATAATAAATAGTGTATGAACAACTGTCACATTGATATTTTTGCCGTTTCATGCACGGCATTAACACAGGCCAGTCAAGTGTGGCGGCCGTCAAGTGTACGTCCGTGTTTGTCAAAGTTAGATCTCATCGATCGAAATCCCCTCTGCCCTTAGCGGCAACAGCAACAAAACAGGAGTGGGCTAATGTCTACACAATTTGCATCCTCTATTCTGATAAAATTTCAATTTCACAATATGGTGAGATTCGGTGAGAATTTCAATTTTAATTAAAGGGTTGAATTCATTTTTACAACCAAAATTACAGTTTCAACAAAAAAAAATTACAATTTCAACATGATATCCAATTTAAACTAAATTCACCATAAAAAAATAAATTATCTAAAACCCACTTCCCAACAATTTTTTTCAATTTTTAAAATTAAATACCAACATCAACAAATTAAAATACTCAATATAATTTTTCAATTTTCACTTTTGTTTTATACACTGTATTATATCAAAAGAAAAGGAAAGGTTATTGATTTATGATTTCAAAATTTTAAAATTAAATACCGGCATCAACAAATTAAAATACTCAATATAATTTTTCAATTTTCACTTTTGTTTTATACACTATATTATATCAAAAAGAAAGGTTATTGATTTAAGATTGATTTGATGAAAAACTTTATATCAATTTATATTCCTTATCTTTTCTCTCCTCATTTTAATTAATATTATTTAAGTATATTATATCAAATCAAATCTAAAATAAAATAATTTTCCATAAAATTCTAGTATATTCATATTTAGCTCAAATCAATTATTGATATAATTATTAAATTTTATTTTATCTGATTGATCGGTGGTGGTATTTTCTTCAATTTATTAAAATTTTGAAATATATTTGATTAATCAATACCTATGATTTGTATTGATTGATCCGTGGTGGTATTTTCTTCAATTTATTAAAATTTTGAAATATATTTGATTAATCAATTATTGGTAACATGATTTTAAGAAGGGCTGGGGGAATTCTGAGGTGGGCGAGCGACAAGCGTAGGGAGGCACCCTGCAGACGAACGCAGGTCGTCAGCCTGTACGAACACCTGCACGCCACCCCAGATGGCTCCCTACAGAGGTAAAAACGTTTTGGTTTCACTTTTCCGGGCTGTTTTATTTTTACTGTTTAGCTTCCACTGCGACGGCTGTTCCGTTTAGGGTTCCGTTTGTGGTTACCATGGATGAGGTCGACTACAGTAGTGACAACCTACGGCATCATGATATCTGGCGATCGCCACTTGGCGCATTTCGGAATCAGGAGGAGGTAGGTGGTTTAGGGTTCGGTGGTATTGCTGGTAAACGGCCTCATGATGGACCTCAGTCCCCCCCGGCGACTGCCTTACTACCCTTTCAAACCAGCTCGCCGTTCTGGGAGGGGTCTACCGCTCAACTGTCACCTGAGACTCATGCTGTGAATATCTGGGGAGTTAGGGGTTTCTGCACCTCTCCATCACCGGAGCCGTTGAGTGCACATATCGGCGACCTACCGGATTTCATTATCTCTGCGGACAGTGAAAATCCTCCCTCTTATGTGCAGGATCCCAGAGCCGAGGTGGAGGGTTTTGAGGAGCGACGGACTGGCTCTCCTTTTCATCCCTCTGGGTTTGTTGCAGCCAACTTGGACTTCGTCGAACACAGAGGGTTTTCAAGTCCTTCTGAGGACTCTGACCAGAGGGGGTGTAGACGTGAAGCGGGACCTGCTGGTCCATTAACTAAGGAACCGTGCGGGAAGAACCGGAGAAAATGGCTTAAGAACTCCGGTAAGGCACCTAACTACGCGTTGGGGGAGGACATTGGCATGCACCAGATTGTAGGGATGGTTAAGTCGGTTTTGGTTGGTAGGGTTTATGGAAAATCTGTCAGTCACAGGACTGTGATTTCGTGGGCCTCTGGGGCATGGCTGGGACACTGTGGTTACGTTCCTCGAGTCGTTGGGCTCTCGGGCGGGTGGTATGCCTTCCATTTTTCATCGGAAGCACATGCACATTGGGCCTTAAGCCTAAACTGGTCTATACTTAAAGTTCCTCTCCTGTTAAAGCCGTGGAACCCCCTTTTCGATGCCAGCCGTGAAAGAATGGATGTTATCCCACTCTGGGTTCGGCTACCAGGACTCCCACTTCACTACTGGTCCGAGGAACACTTCAGAAGGATTGGGAACATTTTGGGAACATATCTCGATGCGGACTTGTCCTTTGTGGCAACGGAGATGCAGAAGGTTGCTTGCATACTGGTGAGCATTAACGTCAGAGATGGGCTTTTTGAGACTATGGACCTGAAATGGGGGCCCTATACCTTTGCCTAGACACTGGATTACGAAAATGTGCCTTTCAGATGTAGGCGTTGTCATGAATACGGGCACCCGGCAGTCGATTGCTCTGTCCCTGTTAGGATGCGGTTTGGTAATTCTCTGAAGCGCAGGGCGGTGGCCAAGGAGGATGGATTGGAATCGGCTAAGGACACAGAGGGTCAGCAGGGTCATGCAGGCCCATCTTTGGAAACGCCACTGGGGAGTCGGCCGGATGGTGAAGTTCCCACGGGCGTTGAGGAGGTTGCTGAAAATGAAGAGGAGGATGGCTCGGTGCCTGTTGCAGGTATCACTGACGTTGCTGAAGAGCCGCATATTACTCAGTCTCGGGACCCGGCACAGGAGGGTTCGCTGCTTTCTTTTCTTCGGACATCAGACTTGGCTGCAGGTGCTCCTTCTGTTACTTTTTCCAACCCTTCCTTCTGTCTTATTTTTAAAAACTTTTCTTTTCCTGGTCAGGATTGGGTGGATGGTTTTAAGAATTTGCACATTTCCCCCCAGTTGCCGTCGTCTTTCTCGACCCCTCATTCCCCTGTGGATCCACTCCCAGATGTGGATCAACCTCTCCTTGTTTGCTCTCCGGACACTAGCCATGCTGTCATCCCTGAGCCCGAGCTGGACTCTTCCTCTCCCGAACCCTCTTCCCCCACTGGCTCCTCAAAGTCAGGTTACTGGCTGAGATCTCTGACCAAACTTCCTGCGGGGGGGCTGGGGAAGGTGAAACCTAAGCCGTGCAACCCCAGAGGAAGGAAATCCTTCCTTTCCCATGCTAAAACCCGAGCTTGCTCGGACCTAAAATCTGGTAAACAATTGTCTATTGAAAGGGCACTTAGAGCGGCGACTGCCCACCAGGATGGGCCCTGATGAAGATCATGTCCTTCAACTGCCGAGGTCTTGCTGGTCCCTCCAAAAGACCAGTCTTGCGTAGGATGTTGCAACAGGAACATCCTGATATTCTGTTACTACAAGAAACTATGTGCTCTGGAATTGATGCTGTTAATCGACTAAAGGCTTGGTTCCCTGGTTGGGGTTTTGAGGGCTTGGATGCCAGCGGTCGCTCTGGTGGCTTGGCGATTGGATGGATTGAAGCTAAGGTGTCTGTTTCCACCCTTTGGGGAATGCCCTCTGTGTTAGGCATGACCTGTAAGTCCTTGGATTTTGCTGAACTCTTTACTATTGTTAACATATATGGTCCTTATTGTGATCGTGAACCATTTTGGAATGCTCTGCTGGATAAAGATCTACTCAAAGGAAGCTCTACAATC
The DNA here is from genome assembly GCA_027924585.1 of Larix kaempferi. Classification (NCBI taxonomy): domain Eukaryota; kingdom Viridiplantae; phylum Streptophyta; class Pinopsida; order Pinales; family Pinaceae; genus Larix; species Larix kaempferi. The sequence continues at coordinate 5,182,208 of BSBM01000961.1, read as the reverse complement.
CTAGGAGGGGATCTTAACTTTTCTCTTGGACATGCTGAGATTTGGGGACCACATGCTCAAGTGGATCCTCTTACTAACTTTTTTATTCGTAAGTTTTCTGATGGCAACTGGATTGATGTGGAGCCGGTATCTCTGAAGCCATCCTGGCGGAACATGAGAACTGGGATGGAAAGAGTGGCTAAAAGGCTAGACCGCTTTCTTATATCTGAACATATTGTGGAGACTTTTTTCTTCGTGAGGCAATGGATTGGGGCAGGGGGATGCTCAGATCATGATCCGATTTTTCTGGAACTGAAGGCCGGGCCTAACAAGCCGCCCGCTCCCATTAAATTCAATAAGGTGTGGTTGGAGGATCCAACCTTCGTTGATTTGATCCAGCAGCATTGGTTACCTTACTTACCGGGATCCAATCTTACTGCAGCTTTTCATTTTGCGGAGAACATCAAACTACTCAAGGAACCTATCAAATCTTGGGCTGCAGCCAAGAGAAAACGGGAGGACAAGGAGCTTATTGACATTGAAGAGGCTATCTCCAACATTTCGGGGGAATCTGGAGGTGGGTTCGACTCACAGGCTACTAAGGAGCATCTTGTTTCGCTGATGGACAGAAGGAACAGGATCTTATTACACAACGAAGAGGTGTGGAGGCTTAAAAGCAGGGCTATCTGGCTGGAGAGTGGAGACGAAAACTCAAAGTTTTTCCATGCTTATGCTAAGGGTAGAAGATCTGTCAATACTATCTGGAGCCTTGAAGACTCGGATGGTAATTCCCAGGCCACCTTTGAAGGATTGGCTGGGATTGGAGTTAATCACTTTCAGGAACTTTTCAAAGCCAGTAACAGAGTGAACATTGAAGAGGTTCTCAGAGTTGCACAACTCTTCCCACGCTTTGTTGAAGAGGCGGACAACAGGAGGCTGATGGACCACATCACTATGGATTAATTGAAGGAGGTTCTTAGCAGCTTTCAGAAGGACAAAAGTCCAGGGCCGGATGGTTGGACGATTGAGTTCTTTATAGCTCTACTTGATATTATCGGTGAAGATCTCTTACAGCTGGTCGAGGCTTCCAGGAGGGATGGCAAAATTCCTGCTAGCATTAACTCTACCTTCATTGCTCTTATTCCTAAAGGGGACAACCCTTCCAAGCTCAATGATTTTCGTCCCATCTCTCTTTGCAACTGTGTGTATAAGATTGTCACTAAGGTGATAGCTCGTCGACTTAAACCTATATTATCCACACACATCTCTGAAGAGCAGTTTGGGTTTCTTGAAGGCCGTCAGATTCATGAAGCCATTGGTTTAGCTCAGGAAGGGCTTCATAGCATCAAAACCAACAAGCAGAAAGGAGCTGTCTCAAAATTGATCTCTCTAAAGCTTTCGACAAGGTCAGTTGGCTGTATATCCGGCTTATGCTTACACATTTGGGTTTTGAGATCGGTTTCATTCGCTGGATCATGAGCTGTATTACCACTGTCTCTTTTTCGATTCTTATGAACGGTGCTGCAACTCCCTTTTTCCATTCTGGGCGTGGATTACGTCAGGGATGTCCTCTTTCCCCTCTGTTATTTTTATTGGTGGCTGAAAGCTTGAGCAGGGCCATTAAGGAAGCTAAGCGCTCGGGAGATATCGAAGGGATCATTGTAGCTCCGGGGACCGCACTCACACATCTGCTCTTTGTGGATGACATTCTGATCTTCTTCTCTGGCTTTAGAGGGGAGGCTGTTAAATACAAGGAAATCCTGGACCTCTTCTCCATTGCAACCGGAATGGAGATCAACTTTGACAAATCTAGTATTACGGCCTCCCTACTGGAAGAGGAGGAACTTCACACCCTCTCTGATCTATTCCCCTTCCAGCTCCTCAACCTCTCAGAGGGACTACGTTACCTAGGTTTTCACCTAAAGCCCAATAACTATCTGAAACATGATTGGGTTTGGCTCTTGGAAAAACTGGAAAAAAGACTCAAATGTTGGAGCTTCAGGTGGCTCTCACGTGCTGGCTGATTGATTTTGGTGAAGTCGGTTCTGGAAACCATTCCTGTTTATTGGATGTCCCTTGCATGGATACCAAAGGGGATCCTGGAAGCAGCTCAGAAAATCTGCTTCCGCTTCTTGTGGAATGGTAAGGAGGACGCTCATGTCACGCCTTGGGTGAAATGGGACCGTATTGCTACCCCCAAAGCTCTGGAAGGTTGGGGGCTCAAGAACATTTTTTTCTTCTCTCAGGCGCTGGCTGTTAAATGTGGTTGGAGGCTAATCACATCTGGCGGTTTTTAGGCTCGTATTATGACTCTTAAATATATTGCACCAGACTCTATGGAGGATTGGATTAGGTCCCCGCTCAAGACACATAAAGGGGGGTCCGTCATTTGGAAAGCGCTAGTTTCCTCCTTTCATGTTATCGAACAGAACCTTGTTTGGGATGTTGGTAACGGTCGAAGGCTGAGGGTTGGCCGTGATCCCTGGATTGGCTGCGAAGCACAGCATATTCTATCTGATGGACTGCTCTTGGAATTGAGACAGCAGAATATTACTTTTCTCCATCACTTGGTGGATGGGGAAAACGTCTGGATGGGAAGGCCTGTATGGAGGCGAGCGGAATCTTTTGGACTGGACTTGGTTCTGGAGAATGAACTCAGAGCTTATTTGCAAGCGCTTAGCAGGGATCAGATCTTCCTCAACGATGAAGCGGACACCTTGGTCTGGGATGGGGATCCCTCGGGTTCTTCTACTCCGAAATATGGCTATCAGTGGATCAGCGCAAATTATTGGGACAGGGAACCTGTGTGGTGGTGGAAAACTATCTGGAGACTGCAGAGTCCCCTCAAAGCCCGTCTCTTCCTGTGGTGCATCTTAGATAACAGAGTTCCCACCTGGGATTTCCTACAAAAAAGAAATCTACAGGGTCCTGGCAGGTGCTACTTGTGTTCACATGATGAGGAAACCGTTTTACATCTTTTTCTCCACTGTAGTTTCATTAAGGAGGTTTGGCAGGTCCTGTCTCGGATTCTTAATGTTTATTTTCGGTGGGAAGGGCACTCACTGGTAGAGGCCTAGAGAAGTTGGACTGAAAACTCTACTTTTGCTTCCTTCAAAGGCCTTCCCTCTATTGTTATTTGGGGCACTTGGTTATCCCGAAACAATTGCCTGTTCTCGGATAAAGTTGGTTTACCAGCTCTCGTGGCCATCAACAGCTGTGGCATCCACTTAGCTCTCCATCGATGTAAACAGGCAATCTCAAATAGGAACATACAACCCCTGAACCACAATACTTCTCAGCCTTGGGGTTTTTTTGATGGGGCCTGCCAGAACAACATTTGTGGGGGAGGGGCGCTCCTTTATTTATCCCCCTCACATTATTTTGTGATGTCATTTGGGATTGGGAGAGGAACCAACAACTGGGATGAGATTATCAGCCTTAAGCTCTTACTCTCCTTTGCATTGGAACAAGAAATCAGAACTATTACTGTTTTTGGGGACTCATTGAATGTGATTAACTGGGTCAATGGACTGTATTAGTGCAACAATCGGAAAATTGCTGGGGTTTTGGAACATATTCAGCATGTCTCTTACACCTTTGATACTTTTATTTGCAGGCATGTTTACCGGGAAAACAATTCAGAGGCGGACAAAGCCTCGAAGGAAGGACTGATATTAGCTCCCGTTTTTTGGAAAGTTACTGAATTCGTGGAAGGGGTCAGCAGGGACTTATACCACAGGCCTTTCATCGACTGAACTATGTTTTTGCCCTCTATGTTTTGCTGGGAGATCCTCTTACTTACTGTTTCTACAGCTATTCACAACTGTATGTAAATATTTACTTGCATGATTTTGTAACTAATCGACCCACACAGGGTGTAAACTTCAAATGATATTTATACCGCTCTTATCGACTATTTTCATACACAATGTAATGGATGTTAATGCTCACGTGGTGAGAACATCACTCTTTTTCTCAGACATTGTCTACTGGTTCTCAAAGACTTATTCCACTCAACCTGAGTGATGACCTTCTATGTAATTTCGTACTCTTAAGGATGAAATGAAATTACGCTTTTTTTTCGAGGAAAAAAAAAAAAACATGATTTTAAACTTAAATTATTAAAAGTTATTTATATAAAATTTTGACATATATGTATATAATTTGAAAATTTTAGTGTTTTTAAGATATTTGTTTTTAAATGCTAAAATTTTTTATTTGTGAGTTTTTGGAAGTGGAGAGGTTATATTAAAAATAAATGAAAACAATTTTGAATTCTTAATTTGTGAGTTCTTGGGAATGGAGAGTTTATGTTGAAAATAAATGGTTTTGAATATTTGTTTGGAAGTGCATAATTGTTGTATTGAACTTTTGTTTACTAGTGTAGGTTTTGTTGTTTTGAAATATGTGTCTCAAACTTATAATGAACTTTGAATTCTTGTTTGTAAGTACAAGCTTTTAATTGGGAATATATAAATTTGTGAACAAATATTGTTACCCAAAATTTGTAAGAGATTAATTTTTGCATATAAAGGGGTGATTGAGGTCGTGAATGCCCCAATCATCCAAAGCTCTTTGTGATTAAAATCACAAGGATAGTGAAGAAATTAAGTGAAATATATGATCACTATATTAATGAAAAACTACACATTATACAAAAATTCTATACATTTATATATTTTCTTTACAACTAAAATAAAATTATCTTCTTTATAAATAAAAAAAATGACATTCTTTTTCAATAAAAACTTCCATGTGCATCAACAAAACAGATAGTGAACCTAATACAATTTTCAATGAATAACATTTAATGCTATGTATTCTTATATTTAAAGGTAAAGATTTATCAACAAGGTTTTAAATGGGTAGCAATATGCCTATGAGCAAAGATTTAAACTAAAAAATATTTTTTAAATATGTATGCAAATAATTATTATGCCCCATGTAGCAAGGACATATAGCCTCCAGTTTCATTTTGGTGGCATTTACTCCGCATTGTCATCATACGCTTGGTGTACGGTTGTTATGTCTGACGTACAAAGTTTTATTTGGCTTGCATTTACTTCGCGTTACCATCGTGTTGTTGATAGGAGTGGCATACAATCACTGACAAGAGTGACGTACCTATTTTTTAATGTTGATTGGAGGTTTAAGGGGTTTTCATAGCAGGTTAATTGCAAGTCGCGCCACATATATTTATTTCCTTGTGCTACGAGTTGGGTTTCCTGGTCCAGTGGGTGTGTCAGGTGTTGGGTTGACGCCCACCTCAATCGTTGGAGTGCATAAGGTGGCATCGAGGAGGCATCATATAGAGGGGATGCCATGTTTATTGCATGATGTGCACAATTTATTATGTGTCTTGGAGCTAAAGGGTACACCATAGTTATTGTTGCATGGGTTGGAGCTTACCCTGGTTCATTGTTCCTTGGCCTTGTTTTTGGTGGTTTTATGGTTCTATTGGTTAACTGTTTGTTTGGTTGTTGTGTTTATGCTGTGCGTATTTTATTGCATGTCTGGTTGTTGGATGTAGGGGATCCCATAGTTATTGCATGAATTGGAACTCACTCTAGTTCATTGTGCATTTCCCTGGTTTTTTGCTCTTTTCTGGTTTTGCTGAGTAATTGCATATTTGGTTGTGTTTATGTTGGGGATTGCCATGGGGACCTAGTTCGCTACAGTTTATCGTGCTTTATGTTGGTTGTGGTTTACCCATTTTTTTTAAGTTTAACAAGTTTTGGTGGCAGGTTAGGTTGTGACAGGTATAGTTATTTCTTTGTTCATGTTTAATTACACGTCATGGATCTTCTTACGTTTTACATTGCTTGTTAATTGGATTTATGGTGGGGGCTTGGCTCTGGTTGTGTTTATGTGGCGTTTGGTTTTGTTTTTTCGATTGTGGCCTGCGATGGTGCTAGTTTTTTTTTTCAGTTGTGGTATGTGGAAAGTTGTTTTTTATGTATTGCCTTCTGTGTGGCTTTTGTGGCGATGTGGTTTAGCAACCGCTTGGTTTTTCTGGGTTGTGAAAGAATGTTTAGCGAGGGCCCTATATTGTTATTGGCATTTCCATGTGCATGGTTTTTGTAACGTTGTGGTTTTTATAACAAATTGCATAAGATAAAAGCATAACATATTAAAAACATAAACGTATAATATATATAAATGGCAAATAACATCATAACATGATATTACGTAAGGAATATTACATTTACAATATAATAAAGCATTATATTTACGAAAAGTACAATAAATTTATATCATGTCACACGGAACAGTACCAAAAGTAAGTAAGCTTATTTCAAATTTTTTATTTAAATTTGTTTTTTTGTTTTAATAATTTATTTTATATTGAAGTATTTATCATGTAATAGGAAATTACTTTTAAGTACTTTACTTTAAGGGCTGGTGCAAGGTAATGATACCCACTTATGACACGTTAGTTGCAATGGCATGCTAGAAAAACATAAATCTTATCATTAAAATGAATTATTAGAGGTACAAATTTCGATCAGAATTGTTTTGAAGGGATTTTCTAAGGAGTTTTTTTTGCAAAGAGAGTTTTTGTTATGAGGTATTTTTTGTCTTACTTGTTTCTAGAGAATACATTGAAAGAATTTTTTTGCAAAAGGAGTTTTTATTCCAAGCTTTTTGCACTCCTTATTTCTTTGCAATGGGTTTTTTTCAAAGGATTTTTTAAGAAGCCTTTTTTTGCAAAGAAAGTTTTTTTTATGAAATATTTTTTTTCAAGCTTTTTGCACTTTTCATTTCTTTGCAATGAGTTTTTTTTTCCAAGGATTTTCTAATAAGTTTTTTTGTAGAGAAAGTTTTTTTTATGAAGTATTTTTTTTGTTACTTCTTTCTAAGGAATACATTGAAAGATTGTTTTTTTAAGGCATTTTTGCAAAATAAGTTTTTATTCCAAGCTTTTATACTTCTTAGTTATTTGCAATAGGTTTTTATTCCAAGTTATTTTTTCAAAGGAGTTGTCTTTTTCTTTCTTATTTATTTGAAAATGATTTTTTCAAATGAATTTTTACAAAGTTTTTTTTTCTAAATATTTTTGTAAAAAACGTTTCTTTCCTTCTTATTTCTTTGAAAATGGGTTTTTTCAAAGTCTCCCAAGTTATTTTTGCAAAAAAGTTATTTCGTTGCAAAGATTTTTACAAAGAAATCTTTTTCCTGTGTATTTTTTCAAAGAAGTTTTTTTTTTTTTTTTTTTTTTCCAGTGGATTTACAAAGAAGATTTATCTAGAAAGTGTTCTTATTCTTTTCCAATGGGTTTTTCAGCAAATGTTTCTTTCCAAAGTGTGCATTTACAGAGTTTTTATTCAAGACATTTTTGCAAATAAGATTTTATTTCAAGTTATTTTTATAAAGGAGATATATTTTTCCTTCTTATTTATTTGAAAAGAGATTTTTTCAAAGTCTCCCAAGTTATTTTTGCAAAAAAAGTTATTTCGTTGAATTTTTTTTTTTTTTTTTTTCAGTGGGTTTACAAAGAAGATTTATTTTGAAAGTGTTCTTATTCTTTTCCAATGGGATTTTTTCATAGGTGATTTATTGTCAAAGAGTTCTTATTTCATTCGAAGAAGGTTCTTTTCAAAGGCAACGTGTTTCCAAATACTTTTTCTTCAAAAAACTCAAGTACAAAATTTTAATAAGGTGAAGTAAATTTCAGTTCTTGTGTTCATAAATTTCGTAATTGTTTCTAAATCTTCATTTTGTTTATTTACAATAAAATGATGATTCTTTAATTTATCATTTATAGATTAAACAATCATGGGCAGTAAGAGAAATCGTCAAAGAAAATATGATCGTAAACGTGCTGATGATGATGATAATAGAGAAAAGAAAAAACTTAAATATCATGCCAACAAAGCAAGCCTTGTAGAAACGCAAGCAACGATTATCGAAGATACAAATACAGTTTTACATGATAATGTCGATCAAATGGAAATTGAAAATAAAATACAAGAGGAACAAATTGAAGTTGAAGAAACCATTGTTGAGGATGTAAATAGTGATTTACATATTAATGTCGATGAAGTCAATATTGAAGATCAATTTCAAGAACCAAAAATTAGACCAGGTATGTATATATTGAATGTATTTTCCAAATTCATTTTTTATAATGAATTGTATTTTTGGATACATGTTTTAAATTAAATTTACCTTGATGTATAGGTACTTTCACCATTGATGATGAAACATTAGAAAACGTTGATTGCAATAAATATGGAAAAAAAATACCCATACACGCTGCACGATATCGGGCTCAAAACATTTATGATGATGTTCTGAAGAATTATTCAGTAACAGGACAAGCACAAATTTTGAGATGTTTATTAGTGACCAAGAAGTTAAAAGATACTACATCATTATTGGGTATTCTCAAGGCGACCAAAGAGTCGAAATTAAAACATAATGTGATAGAAAATATAGGTGATGCAATAAAAAAGTTTGAAAAATCTAGGAAGAAAGACATTAGCGCTGCACGAAGAGCAATTCATAAAGCAATTATTTTGACTAGTACTAAACAAAAACGTTTGACAACACAGCTAGCAAAAGCAGTTGGAACCTCAAGAAAGACATTATACAGACATAGCAAATTCAGAATGCAAATAGATGAAAATGATGAACTTGCTTGCTGCGCAATTATTTGTAGACAGCCTTACAAAGATAGAATGGGAGCAGGGGTTAAAGATATTGTACGGGAATATTGGTTGACACATGCTCGAGTGTCACCAAATTCAAGAGATGTAATACGACAAAGAGGATCACGAAGAGTATATGTAAGCAGTCCAAAACATATAATGGATATGACACAAGTACAATTGTTCAATAAATTCAAAGAAGATCATCATGGAATTAATGTGTCAATCACTACATTTGTGCAACTAAAACCATGGTATGTTAGACCTATTACTATCCGTGACACATGTTGTTGTTGTTATCATGTGCAATTCTAATTATATTACGACACATTTCTTGAATTTGGTAAAATGTTTTGGACAAATTCACCACCTCCACCCACAATACGTGAATTCATATCTCAAACCCTATGTGAGAGAAATCAAGATGAAGTATTTTATAATAAGAAATGTGTCAATGGAAAACATTGTAATCGTTGTGGAAATTTGGTTTTATACCAAAATAAATATCCTATCGATACTGATCACTCATTGTCAAATGTCATCGTTGATTGGAGAAGATATGAATACATTACAAGTACTAGTGATGTACATTCCAAAAGGATTGATTTGCGAGAAGATAAAATAGGTGTGACAGATTTTCTCAAGAAATTCGAAAGTGAAATTTATAAATACACCAAGCATTCACATAGAGCACGATGGCAAGACCTTCAATTCAAATAGTCTCGTGAAATTTTTCCACCAGGAACAATTTTTTCAGTGGTTGACTTTGCAGAAAATTATACATTTGCTGCACAAAAAGAGATACAGAGTGAATACTATCATTCTAACCAAGTTTCAATATTCGTCCAAGTTTTATATAGACATTCTCAACAGGATGTTGATGGCATTGAAAGCACGTGTGACAATCGATATGTGATTAAAGAATATCACTTTTATATCAGCGACGATCGTACACACGATACACATTTTGTTCAGCATTGTATTGAAAGTATTTTCTACAATTCACTAAAGGAACGTAACATTAAATTCAATGAGCGTTGGATATGGTCAGATGGATGTGCCGGACAATTTAAATCTTCGCGATCATTTTATTGGTTGTGTCGACTTCATAAAGCATTGAACATTAAACATCACTGGAATTTCTTTGAAACTGGTCATGGAAAAGGTGAACATGATGGTGCAGGAGCATGCGTAAAAAGAGCACTTCGAAGATGGAAAATGAACCATAGTTCTGCACGATTCCATTCAGCTGCAGAGGTTGTCCAATGGTGTAAATCACATCTAAACCATGATTATAATCAACAATCAAAAAATGTGAGCAGGTATGTACACACAAATGTTTTAATTTATATTAAATATTGTCAATTTAAAAGAAAGTATATGTACCTAACATCAAAATTTGTTATTTGTGTACTAGGTTTTTTTGGCATGTTGGGATCCAAGATATTAATAGATCAATACCATACGACGCTAGCACCATACACGGGACTAGAGATTTTCACTCTATTCAAACAAAAGCCTTCCAAAACATTTATGCATTTGACAGTAGAAAGCAATCATGCTTTTGTCATATTTGCACTGAAAATATTGAATCTACGAAAGTTTGTGAAAACATAACGAACAACTACGTGAAACATTGGAAACACATAGAAATTAATCCTAAAGGAAAAATGCCACTAGCAAGCATTGAAGAATTAGAATCAGAAGATATAGCAATATCATCTGATGGCGACAGAATTTCAGATCTCGTAAGAGAAGGTAATGATCAAATACCACTGTTTTGTCAATTGTTCATTCTTGTCATTCACCTTATACACATGTATATTAGTCAATTTAATTGAATTAAAAATACTGACGTCAATTGTAATTTGCACAGGAGATGTTTTTGCTGTGATTTCACTTGTCGACAACAGCGAAAATGTGAAGTATTATTTGATGCGATGCACTGAAGGAAAAATGAAGTTATTGGAAGATTACAATGACAACGGTTATACATACGAGAGAGGATCCATCATTTTAAAGGACTATTTTTTTCAACAAACCCATATGACTCAAAATTATGTCTACTTTCAGGATTATGAACCTGATGTCATATGTTTTCAATATAGTCATTTAGTATGTGCATCTCAAATAAAATTGGTTCAAGTTCCATCGAAAAAACAATTAAAAAATAAAAAATAGAAACTGTCCAAATATGACCATGAACGGATAATTGAAGACGGCATTCCATTGCGATGTTTTTAAAACTATATATTTAAAATTAATAGATCAATGGTTTCGTCGATGTCATTGTCGAATGTGTACAATATATTTTTTTATTTTTATGTTTATGATCTTGAAAAGAACTATAATATAAAAGTTTAAATAATCGTATTATAGTATGCTGAAATTTGAATTAAAAAATTATTTGATATTGAAAACTTCAATGTGTAAAATTTTTGACTTAATTCTATTTGAAATACTTTATTCGGGTCCCCATCTGTCTATTAGACCACTTAAGGGATGAGATAACGGATTTGTGGTTGTCGCCACTCTCCGCCCCGAATCTTTAATTTAAAATATCGCTTGTATAAAATTATTTGGTAACGAACACCTGAATATATAAAAATTTTGTCTTAATTCTGTCTGAAATACTTTATTCACGTGGACCCATATGTCTATTAGACCAATTAAATGATGAGATCTAACGAATCTGTAATTGTCGCCACTCTCCGCCCCAAATCTTTAATTTAAAATATCGCTTGTGTAAATTCATATAACTGAAATCATGGCAAATGAAGACAACGATTATTTGATTTTTAATCACAAGAAAACATTCCAGGATTGTGAAGCTTATGCTAAATTAGAGAAATGATTATTTACAACAAATCGATGAAAATTTATCAAAATTGTTGTTAAAAATCATTGCTCTAATTTAACACAAACTTCACAATCCTGTAATCTTCGCTTATGATTAAAAAACAAAAAACCGTTATCCCCATTTGCCATGATTTCAGCTCCATCAAATGTACTTGAACATTGAAAATAAATTTATTATTAATTAAAAATCCATATATCAAAATTTGAACAAATAATATTTATTTTTCAAACTTCCTAAAATTTGAACAAGTAACATGTGTTCCCTTTAAAGATAAGATTTATGTGTTCTTAACATTCATTTTAAACTTCATAATTCATCCATATTTTTATCAAAACTTATATAACATTCATAATCTTCATAACATTCCTAAGTTTCATAACATTCCTAAACTTTCTTATTTCATCCATATTTCTATCATTTAAACTTTCTATCATTCCTAAAAATTCATAGCATTCAAAGTTAACATTCATGTTCTTAAATTTCATTTTTAAACTTTCTAATTCATCCATATTTCCATCAAAACTTCACACATTCCTAAACTTTCTAGTTCATATCCATTTTTCTATCAAAACTCCTAACATTCATAAACTTCTTAACATTTAAAGATAAGATTCATGTGTTCTTAACATTCATTTTAAACTTCTTAATTCATCCATATTTTTATCAAAACTTATATAACATTCATAATCTTCATAACAAATTCCTAAGTTTCATAACATTCCTAAATTTTCTTATTTCATCCATATTTCTATCATTTGAACTTTCTATCATTCCTAAAACTTCATAACATTCAAAATTAACATTCATGTTCTTAAATTTCATTTTTAAACTTTCTAATTCATCCATATTTTCATCAAAAATTCAAACATTCCTAAACTTTCTTTAAACATCTCTAAAATTTGAACTCAACATGTTTGCACTTTTAAACTTTCATGGTTCATCCATGTATCAAAACTTTTAACATTCCTAAACATCCTAACGTTCAAAGATAACATTCATTTTTTAACTTCCTGGTTCATCCATATTTCTATCAAAACTTCTAACAAATTATTAAACTTCATAACATTCAAAGATAACATTCTTGTTCTTAATATATTCAAACCTTAACATTCATTCATGTTTCAATCAAAAGTGCATCATTTATGAACTTTAAACCTATGTTCATCCATAACATTTCTTAAACTTCATAATATTCAAGAATGTCATGTCCTTAACATCCATTTTTACATATTCATTCATTCATTTAAACATACAAATACATATTCTAAACCTTTAAATCACACCAAATATGTCAAATAAAATAAACTAGATCATTTAAACCAAGATTCACAAAATATGTAAGTTCAAAGAACATGTATATAATCTTAAAAAAAAATACTCACGAACATGTGCATGTTCAATGTACCCACACATATATATATATATATATATATATATATATATAATATATATATATATCTAGTCCAAAAATAAATCTTCTCAACATGTCCAAAACAAATGTTTCCAATCTAGATGCATATCAACAACAAAAAAATTGTCCACCATGCTATAAAAATAAAATGTCCACCATGTTATCCTCAACTCGGGCCTCCCCCTCCACTCGAGCCTCCCCCTGGACTCAACCCACCCTGCAACATGTGTAAAAAAAGATTATGAATATCATTTAAATTATTTAAACTATATTCAGAAAATTAAAATATTAAACTTATATATCAAAAAAATTTTCAAATATTAGCAATATTACATCAAATTCTCAAAATGCTTGTCCACCACCATCCTCCAAAGGAGTTTTTCCTTTGCCTCCAAAAGATTTGAGAGACCCAAGCTGCAACATATATAAAATCAATTTATAAAGATCTCATAAATCTAAATCCATAAAAATTAAAACAATAAACAAAATTAAAGCACTAAACGAAATTACCTCTCTACCAATATCTGCTCCATTAAGCAAAGAACCTACATCTCCTCCCTAAAATTTAAGTTGTATTAATAAATAAAACATAATGCAAACAAAAAAAATTACTATGCCAATTAACTTAAAACTAAAACAAAAAGATTAAAAAACATTAGCTCCATAGATGGTAAATCATTTATAAAGTTCGTATCTAAAGAAACCTGCACGTATAAGTCAAATTAACAATAAGATGCATAGTTAAATTAATATTCAAAAAATAATAATATATATATATATCAAATTCAAACATAATTACAAATATGTACCTCTCTCTCTAGATTTTCACTAGTTGAAATGTGGAAAGAATGTTCGTTCATCAATCTCGAAAATTGCAACCAATTTAAACATTTACATAATGTACCTATTACTTTACATCAAAAAACATAATTTATCATTCATATAATGTAACAAAAAAAATCAATTCAAAATAAATAAAATATTTAATTAAGATCAAGTCATATCATAGTCAACAAACCTCTCCCAAACTTGATGTGTCATTGGATATCACATTTGCCGCTAGGTCTCGACAAACCTTCGCATATGCCCTGAGATCTTCAATGCTCATTCCATCTATCTCATCATCAGTTTTGTAAACAAACTTTTGACGAATAGCAGAACGAGCCCTTTCTCGAACCAATCCCACATCCACTCTGACTAATGTTGACAATAAACCATCGCCAACAAAATTCCTTGCAATTGTCCCAAGTTGAGATGTGGGATCTATCTCTGATTTTAATGCCACCAACCTAGGTGGATGAGATATCTAGGGTGGAGGTCGAAGAGTTGCAGGATCTCTAAATGCACCTTCACGATCATATATTCGACCCTTTCCAACTCCATAAAATTTTGAATGAACATCGTCATAGTCTGGCTTCATATTTAAAAAAAACTCAGCATAAAAAAATCTAGCAAAATATTGTGAAACCTCATCGTTCCACTGAAATCGACCATAGGCTGCAAGAAACCGATCATAAAGTAGATGTGCAAGATGAGGATACTTGAAATATTGCACTTTCAACATTTCTTTTTTCAGACCTTCTTTGAAATTAAACATTGATTTGGCCTGTTCTTTTGTCACTCTCTCCTTCACAACATTCCATTTGTCTGGACCCATCACTTGTTCCCTTCGTCTTTGCATCAAATCTACAAAACCATCTGTAGTTGGTCCGAGATTCTCATATGCCTGAATGAATTTTTGCAATGATCCCAAGACAATCTTCAAACTTTGTTTACTCTCTAGAGGGAGATCCATAGTAGACAAATCATTTGCCAACTTGTCATAGTGGGATCTACATCTTTCAAGAGTCATTTGATGATCACCACCTTCCCATGGAAGCTCCCGAGGTAAGTCAGATGGATATGTTGTAATGGGTGTACAACCCTCAGTTAATTCAACATATTGAGTCCTAGCTCGACCATCACCACCTCGTGTAGAATGGTGAGCCTCTTGAGAACCTTGCTCTGTACCCTCATTCGTCTCCCTTTCTTGCTCTGCTTCCCTCCCTATAGAATTACAAGCATCTTCCAAACCATGCTCTGCTTCAAATGAAAAAAAAGTCTTATTTAAACACAAATACAAATTTTGCACACACAAAAAAACAATTTGCATATAAATGTTAAAAGATCGATATTCATATACCAATAGAGGGTCGAGATCGACGTTCTCCCACAGAAGATATAGGGGAATCATTTGTACCCCTTTCATCTCGTCGATGCGAACTATACAATAAATTAGAATCCCGAGGATAGGTTGACAACCTCCGATTATCACTCGTAACACCAACCCCAGAAGTTTGTGAAGACCTCCTACGTTTTCGCCTCAAAGAATCCTCTCTTTCCATTTGATATATAATGCCTACACTTAAACACAAATATCAACTAATTACATATTCAAATCCTACATGTTAATTCTATGAATTCTAAAACCTAACTACTAAAGAGACTAAGTTACTTAACAAGGACGTAGATTTACCTAATTTATCATCTAATAGTTCTCAAAAAGAGTATAGCTAATATTGTTAGATGTGTGACGAATTAATGTACCAATTTTCTAAGTGTTTTTGATGTTTAAAATGAATGGAACCAATATAGTTAGGTACTAAGTGAAGGGTTGATTTCTTTATGTCAAGAATGAGTTCATGAAACTGTTTTAACTTCTAACCTCAATCTTAAATTAATAACTTAATTGATATTTTAATACCTAAAACATAAATTACATCTTCAAATATTTTCATTATTGCACAAAATAAAATAAAAATTTACAATTCATGTATTACGTTTTGAGTTGAAATGTTTTCCAAATTTGCCATTTTTTATGACGATTTCCAGTTTCTTAAATTAATAATTTAATCAAGACATTTCAATACTCAAAACATAAATTACATCTACAACTATTCTCATTATTCCATTGAATAAAAAAAAAATTATTCTCATTATTCCATTGAATAAATTTTTTTTTACCGTTCTTAGTATTATGTTTGGAGTTAAATGACATGTTTCCCAAATTGGCCATGTTCGACAATAGTCTTCAATTTCAATCTGATAACGGTAACGATTATTGGTATTATGTTCTCCAAGTTTGCCATGTTGCAAACAAAGGAAAACATAATACCAGAATCGCTACCCTTACAAAAATAAAACTCAAGACCATTGTGGGATAAGATCACCTAATCTAGTTTATAAAATGACTATGACTATTATTGTTCAATTGCATGAAACTTACTATAGTACATCTAAATTAAAGCCTATTCATGCCTATAGTTTCATTGTACCTAAAGTCCATTTAAAGTTTTGTTGTATCAAAAATAGAGTTTAGTTGTCTAAAGTTTGGTTGTATCTATAGCTATTCACGGGGGGTTCACTTAGTGAATTTGTTACATAGCACCATCGTTCGCATGATATTAAAGAATATCCCTAATTTCACTAAATATTGAAAAATTTCTCCTTAAATTTTATTGCTGAACCCCCCTCCCAATATGCCTTTCCAATTAAGAAAACCCCTAGTTTCACCATATATTATATGTATCCATTTTTATCAACCCATTTTTAATACCCTCTTTATATCATATTATCAAGTTGTAACAAATAGGATCCCTAACACATATTAGAATAAGCAAACATTATGCTAAATAAAATAATAGTATAATGCTAATAGTGATCCAACCAAGATTGCAGGGGTTACTGATCAATTTATAGCGTTGGATAGTGGAAGACCCAATGAAATAGTATTGGGAAGGAAAATGCGTAAAAGGAAACCTAGTCAAGAGATCAACATAACAAAGAATGTAAAAGGTTGATAGTTTAATAGTTAGTGCAATGCTTAGAAAAGAGCAGAATTGCAAATGTTTCACACCACAGTCTGCCAATATACCAATTTTATATCAAGTAAATATAAGTATAGACATAAAGAGCTCATGTTTTCTATAATCTTAATAAATTAAACTCCATAAAAAATGAAAATTGAAACCCTTTCGTGGATGGACTCCCCTACCTTCCTATCAAAACAAACATCCTTGATGTTTGAACCCAAATGAACATAACAAAATTCCTCTTACTTTCCAATAACACCATATGATCATGTGCATAGCTTGGATTTGGATCATTCACAAGATGTAATGAATTTCCCCCACTTCCTCTACATTTATTCTTGCCATCAAAGAAATTAACAACATTTAGTTACATTTTCTTGGGTTATATCTAGTTTTTTTTTTTAACAAGAGAGGAAAAAATCTCCATTGTTAGGTTTCAAGCATGCAATAGTTATAAAGATACACAGATGGAGAAAGTTATATGATACCATTTCATGGTAACGATAACACATAGGGTATGTAAATAAAGATTTATATTTATACCTATGTTCATGTTAGTTCCAATACAATATTAAGACAAATTCCTTGCATATTATAAGAATTGAAATTACAATTATGAATGCTCCAAATATAACTCAATCTAACAACTATTCATAACTGGCAATGTGAAAATGTTAAAGAAGAATACAAAAAGTTGAAAGAAATAATTGGTCAAGAAAGATTGATCTAACTTTTCTTGGTTCGAGTGAGCCAAGAAAGATTGATCTCACTTTTCTTGGTTGTCATGGAGCAAGGTTTGATTGAATCTCAATACCCACCTAAACCCCAACCTAGAAAACGAAGAGTTAGATATTTTACTCGAATGCCTACAAAAAATAAAATACAATTGTTCAACTATGAAACTCCCAATTAGCTACATCTCTTAACTTAAAGATGAAAAACAATATAATGTATCAATTCCAATCCTAAATAAGTTATTAAATGATTATGGATCAAGGCCATTAATCTGAAGAGACTTCCATCGATATTATCATTGGTACAATATTATCAGATTTATGCAAAACTTAGGATCACAAGCAATATGAAATAAAAATGGAGGGTCCTTAAGTTTTAGGTGGGTATGAATTGAGCCCATGATTTGGAGGTATGAATCCATCCCACGATTTGGAGGTTATTCCTCATCCCACCCAAATAAAATAACCCCCAATATTTATATTACAATGTCAAATTAAAAGCCCCCCTTGACCCCTTAATACAAGGCAATATATTTTTGAGGTTTTTAAGAGTATTCAAGCACCCAATATGAATGGACGTGATATGATATTGCCTCACTAGTGAACCCCCCGTGTAGCTATCTATCCACACAGTTTGTAATAGAGCTTATATATTGATCTCTGCACTCTATAAACATAGACAGAGTTCATGAACTCAGTCCATGTCCATGTTGACAGAGTTCATGAACTCTATCCTCGTCCATTTCAACAGAGTTCATGAACTCTGCCAACATGGACATGTTGACAGAGTTCATGAACTCTGTCCATGTCCATGTTGACAAATTTATTAAATAAAACAAGCCTTTATATAAATGGGATATGTCCTCTACAAACAAAATTATTGCCCTACTTTTATTTTCATTTCTTAACATAGGCAAATCCAACAACTTAAAAAAAACAACTAACTGGACACTAACCATATTTCTCTCTATATTTAAATTTAAATCATTTTCCACATACAATTTAGCCATAGTACGATAACTCTGCCCATTTGGACAGAGTCCATGGACTCTGCCCATTTGGACAGACTCCATGGTCTCTGCCCAATTTTGGACAGACTCCATGGACACAGCCGACACAAAAAGCAAACAAAACGATTGCAGGCAAGAAGAATGCAGGCAAATTTGACAAATAAGTTTTACTTACCTCTTCAGACGTATCCGAAACAAAAGCAGGCTTGAAATCTGGCCGAAGAGAGCCCAGAGATGAATTTGAATCAGCCGAAACAAAACGAACGAAGTAGACAGAAAGGAAACCCTGCAATCACAACAGCAACTTAACTAAGAAAACCTGCAACAAACATTGCAACTTAAATAACAAACTTGAAGACAGAAAAACACATTTCAGAAGGAAAATAAGAAGACTTTTACCTCTACAAACGGTGCCGATATGTCGCCAGCTACAGGACCTCAGCGATGTTCGAACATCCACAGGATTACACCAGACACAGACTCCAACATATCGCTTTCAACGGCCGAAACATAAATTCGAACATGCAGGAGAGGCAAAACCTCAATTACGTGCATATGGCTAAACCAGAAGGTGGCGGACAAACGAAAGACAGAGGCGGGATGGGGAAGCAACACTCCAGCTAGGACAAATCGACGAGCATACGTGCAAGGTGGTGGATGAACGACACACGGCAACGACGAATCGGATGGCAGAAAGACGACAGAGCGGACCGTCGATGCAGAGGTAGGGCCACCATCAGCGCCGAGGGGTCCACGAGATCACGGGAAAGTTACAAGGAATGGCTGCGACCGAGATTTTATGCAGAATAATTATTCGACCGAATAACTGAATACAGCGCCGTGAGTTTCCTACGTCCGGCTAAAACTTGGCACATACATCGAGGCCACCGTTAGGTCTAACGGTGGCCCGTTAACTGTTATTCGACCGAATAAATACTAAGTTATTCGCCCGAATAATTAAACTTATTCAGCCGAATAATTTAATTGTTCGACCGAACAATTAAACTTATTCGGCCGAATAACTTCCGCTATAGTTCTTCGCCCGCCGATTCTCACCAAAGTGTTACCCACCTTCGCGTTTCCGCCCCCTACAAAAGTTTTTAGAATTAGGTATAAAAATATGAAACGTAGAAAAACGGATCATCTTCCAAAATATATAACCTTTATTTATGGAAAAGTGGTATAACCACCTCAAAATGTCATTATTTTAAGGTTGGTAGGTTGTTTTTCTCTAAAACATAATGCATATGTTCTTGTTGGTCCACCAATTTGTTATGTAAATTGTCAATTTATGAGGAAAACAATATGTAGAGGCGTAGGCAACAGATGAATCTTGTGCAGGGCTATTTTTCCAAAATTTTAAAAGTTAATTTTATATATTTTTTAAATTATGAAAGTCAGTGAAGCCTTAAAACGACATGGTTGAGTGTTGGTACACCATATCATGGTCTGAAGATAATCAATCAACTTGATTTTTTTTTAGCTTGTAGGTATTCTTGTACTCTTTTGCGAGTTCTTTTTTGTTCTCTAAATATGTAAGCCAATCAAAAGTTATAGGCCAAATAAATGACCTATGTTTTTTACAAATTTGACATGAGTGCAGTTAAAAATGAATTAAAAATAGAAAACAATAATAGATCTATTAAAAAAATATTTAGTTAGAATCTACACACAGAGCTCGACAAGTGTGTGCAATTTCATCAGTAGTGCACAAGTGGAGCATATGCGAAACTAAGCGTGAAAAACATGAAGTTACAGAAATTGGTGTGTGTTGCCATAACTCAGACCAAGCCTCAAGGTTTGGAAATATGAAGATAATACCAAACATGCAAGGGCGCCAAAAAAAATTGAATCCAAACACGCATGCGCGCATGCGTAGATGCAAACACGCATAGAGGTGCACACGCGTTTCTGTGCGTGCACATGTAGATGTGCGCACGCGTTCTTTTTTACACCTTGATTTTTATCTATCTCTCCGTAAACCCCCCTCCCTGTCTATAACCCCACCCCCCTCTCTTACTATCCACCCAATCCCCCCCTCCTCTTCCACTCTACCCAATCCCTCATCCCTCTCTTCTCTCCTTCACCACAAGGGTTAGGAGATATATTATTAGACAAAATCACTAACTCGCATGATCCTCATGTACATATAAATATTCATCCTTGTAACCATAAATCCATGACCCTTATATCTCAATCCCTAAACCCTTGACCATTAGTCCCTAGCCACTGCAATCCCTAGTCCCTAGTACAACTAACCACCATAAATATTGGCCCACTATAATCCTAAACTAGTATAGCCCCTAAAACTACTAAATACTAACACATAATGATATATATCCCTTAACCCCTATAATCCTAACCACGTAATCCTAACCTCTAAAATTTCTAGTCAAATAAAAATTAACCCCTAACCCTTATAACCTCTGATTCTCATCAACCCTAAACTCTATCATCAAACACCCAACCCTTAAAACCTGTAACCCATATCCAGTTTAGAGGGATAGTCAAAGAGAAAGACCTGAAACTTGGGTCCTAAAGGAATATTATATCCAGAAAGAGCTATGATGATTTCCTCCACTAACCACACATGACCTCTTAACGGTATCATTGGCCTATGAGTAAGGATGTCGATACCATGAAGTGGTTTTGATCAATATGTATGTGCCTGATCAAGGATTTTGGAATAGTGTTTTATGGAAGAATATCGTTCCTTTGGCCATCAAGAAACCATTTAGACATCCAAGGCCATGAACAATGTCTAAAAGCACCAAACAAGACTTTGCAGGGGTATCCATTGTGCTATGTATCCAAGTCTTGGGGACTTAGGGCATTGGACATGGTCAAGGGAGGAGACCTAAGACTTGGGTCATAAAGGAATATTATATCCATCAAGGGCTAAGAATGTTACCTCCAACAAATACACATGGCCTCTTAAGGTATCATTGTCTTGTGATTGAGGATGGAAGTGCCATTATATGGTTTTGAACTTAGTATCTACATGTATTAGGGCCTTGGAAATGGTTTTCCAGGGAAGAATACCATGCATTTGGTCCTAAATAAACCATTGAGGCATCCAAAGCCATGAGAAATTCCTTGAGGAACCATGCATTACCGCATAGGGATATATGTGGAAATATGTATCTATGTCATAGTGCCTTAGGACCTTGGACATAGTCAAGGGAGGAGAGTTGATCCTATGGACCTAAATGAATCTTCTAGCCATCCAACTTTCCAAGTACAAGAATATTTCATCCACCAACTACGCTTGACATATTAAGGGTATCATTACTCTATGATTGAGGATATTAGTGCCATTTAGTATTTTTAAGTAGTATGCACATGTCTCGTGGCCTTTAGGATGATGCTTTAAGGAAGAATATTTTGACTTTATCCTTAAAGAAAGCATTGAGGCATATAGATCCATGAAAAATGTTTCAAAGCACAACAGATGACTTTGTCAATGGTATTCATGATGCTCTATATTTATGTCTTGGGGCCTTGGGGCCTTGGACATGCTTAGTGGAGGATACCAAAACCTTGGGCCTTGAAGAAGTCTTCTAGTCATCAAAGACTAAGAAGATTTCCTCAACCAACCACACATGGCTTCTTGAGTGTGCCAATGGCTTATGATTAGGGATGCTGGTGCAATTAGATGGTTTGGAGAAATATGTATGTGTCTCAAGGCCTTGGGAAGGACATTTGAGGGAAAAATACCATGCATTTGGCCCTAAAGAAACCATTGAGGCATCCAAAGCCATGAAAAATGTCTCAAAGTACCATGTATGACTTTGCAGGGATATCCATGATTCCATGGCACTATGTATCCAAGTCTTTGGAATTGGGGGTTTGGACATGGTCATGGGAGAAGACTTGAAGCTCGGGACTGAAAGGAATGTTACATCCATTTAGGGATAACAAGGTTTCCTCCACCAAGAACATATACCATTTTGAGGGTATCATTGGCCTATTGAGGATGATTATGCCATCATGGTATCATTAGAATATGATTGTTTCCTTGAACCAACATAGATCCATCCTAAATGCATATCTATCAAGCACTGAGAGGCATCTAATTTCTCGAGGTCTTATTTTTTTAATGAGTTTTTATCTGGTTTTAAAATTTTGTTTTATGAGCGGATATGGATTTTTTAATTTATTTTTTAATTGGTTTTCACTTTTTATCTTATGAGCTGACATAAATTTTTTTAATTACTTTTTCTTTTGGGTACATAACGTGACGTCGTTACGCTACATTACATTACACATCTCCCCCATACTAATTTGTAACCACCTTGCTACTCTCGGTGCAATAAACACATATGACATTGCAAGCACATACTTCACCTTCAAATGATCATATTTGCTTGAGAGCTATGTATAGGTCTTGAGCCATAAACCAATGTAAAGGAATGAGACATTGAAATTAGGCCTAAAATATAAACTTTGAAGCTCAAGGGAAACCAATAATCCCTTGAACTACCACACATAACCTCTATGTAGTAAATTTGGCCTATGAGTGGTGATATCTCACTATTAGAAGGTTATGAGCACTAAGGATGGGTCAAGGGGAGCTTGATTTTCCTCAATGTGTATTATGTATTAGGCATGTATATTATTCTACCCTTGATAAGTGAGAATATAAGGTGTTAACCCCATCTATATGTGAACCTTAGGAAACATAAATGCTACTTAGTTGACAAGGAGACCAACAAGACTATAGCTCTTTGGTGTGGAAAATCATGGATTGTTTATACTATTCAACATTGGACAGGTCACGAAGCATGCAATGGTAAGCACAAGTACATCAAATATAAGTACTCTTTGGCATCAATTATATGGGAACTTAATCTTAACCTACCTTTCTCATATGGCTTGAGGTAATATGGTAGAAGGACTTATTGATATCCAAGCACAAATATAGGGTGTTTTGGAGCATGTTAGACAAGAAAGAAGCATAGAGCACCCTTTGAGGAAGGCCAAGTTTGGGGAGAAAACATAGTCATTTAATTGGTTCATGTAAACATTTGTGGACCAATGAGCATGGAATCCAACACTAGTGTTCAATATTTCTTTCTTTTTATTGACGACTATAGTAGGAAAATGTGCATGTATGTCCTTATTTTTGTTGAGGACTATAATAGGAAAATGTGGGTGTATTTTATGAAATTGAAAGATAAAGTGTTTAATGAATTTCAAAATTTTCAAGAAAAAAGAGTTAGGATGTCACCTTAGCACCCGTGTCTGATGATAACAAAGAATTTTGTTCCAAATAATTCAATAACATTTGCAATAAGCATCAAACAAAAATGCAGTTCACTACACCCTACCCTCCATAATAAAATGGTGTGGTTGAGAGGTGGAGCCATGTTATTAAATAGATGACCATGTGTAAGATGGAGAACATGTCTGTTCCAAATAGGTTTTTGGATGAGGAATTGTTTACAATATTATATATATTAAATAGATCTCTAATGATGGTGGTGAAGCAGAACACCGCAAAGAAAGCATGGTATAGGAGGAAAACTAAATTCATTCATCCTAGGGTATTTAGTTATATTTTCCATGCCTAGATTTTAGATGAGAAAATAACCAAGTTAGAACCTAAGAGAGAGAAATTGATGATCATAGTGTACAACGACATATATAAATCTTATAGGATGGTTTATGTTAACACCAATCAGTTGATATTCAATAGATATATCATAGTTGATGAAGAATTTCAACCTTTCAAACACTAGTACATTCAGGCGGATTTTTCCACGAAATATTTCCATGTTTTGAATATTCGTGGATTAATACAATGAAATTTAAGATGTTTTTTCAGTTTTTTTTATCATGGCGGAAAAATCGTGGCAATATTGACGTTTTTTTAATTTTCGACGAACCTTCGTCTCTATATTGACAACCTATGTCTATCTTTGCACACCCACCAAACCAATGCAAGTTTCCAACGGCTCTTGGATTTTTACACGTGGGTCAACTCATGCATTGTCGTCGATAGATCGACGATCATCGATCTATAAATTCATCCTTTTAAGACAATTTTCGACACATTTGCGTAGGTGATGATAGGTGTAGTTTAGATTATCCTATTATAATTTCTTTAATGTTTTTTCCTATGTATATCATGTGCTTCTATTGAATCTTCTTTTCTTGAAATTCTTACATAACACTTAACTATTTATCTTGTTTTTGTGATCTTTATTATTTTTTATTAATATTAAAATACTAAAGTTTTATTAATATTAAAATACTAAAATTATCCTTTTTACATACACAAGATATCATGTCAGTTCTTCTTCATAGATGAACTAATGAAGATCACTTAGCCTATACTTACCTCATTATGCAATTTTCAGGGGCTTGTATTAGTTTGATAATGACTTCCAAACTATATTAGTTCGATAATGGCTTCCAAACTACATTTTTGAAAGGGATACATATGGTTTAGAGATTTAGGGTTTTTCTTAGGTGGGTGAGGTTGAATAAATACATGACTTGAGAGAGTTAAATCATTATTTTTTATTTTTTAAATGCATGTCATGCGAGAGTTAAATCATTATTTTTTCTTTTTTAAATGCATGTCTTGAGATAGTCAATTCATTATTATTATTATTATTATTTTAACATATGAAGGAGGAAGTGATATTAAGTTTTCTT
Organism: Larix kaempferi; assembly: GCA_027924585.1. Classification (NCBI taxonomy): domain Eukaryota; kingdom Viridiplantae; phylum Streptophyta; class Pinopsida; order Pinales; family Pinaceae; genus Larix; species Larix kaempferi. Next base: position 5,157,049 of record BSBM01000961.1, on the reverse strand, counting down.
TTAATCAAATAAAGGATGAAGCAATATTAAGTTGTTGAGGTATTCATATGGTTGTAATCTATATGATATTTATATTTATTGTCTTCCTCCCATAGGTACATTTTGAATACTCTCTTCATTTGTATGATTTGAAAGAAGAATTTCATTTCCTTCCCCTTAGCTAAGAGTGATATGGAGAAATCCATCTTCTTCCCCTTAGCTGAAAAGTGATATCGAGAACTCCATATCCTTTTCCTTAGCTTAGCTAAGGGTGATATGGAGTAACATTTCATTTAGGAAACATGGAAACTCATATCCTCGTATCCCCGAGTTAGTCTTTTAAGGTAACTTAATACTAGCATTAACCTCAAAACTAGGATACCTACAAAACTAGTGTGATGAACTAAGATTCTCAATGGTTACTCTCATGACCTAAGAATCAAAATGGTTATATTGAGAGAGTGATCCTACTAACATGGAATTTCAATTCTTCATCATCATAATGCTCGTGAGGAATATAATACTTATTGATTGTGTATTCTCTAGGAATTGGAGATCAAGGAAGACACTATTTCTTGCTCCCCTACCTAAGTATATGGAGGCACAGTATAAGCGCTAACCAAAACGTCCCCAATGCCGGAATCCGATAGAACAATTGTTGTTGAAATCACAATTTGGAGTGTTCAAATTGTAATTTCGGTAATCTGGGTTGTTTTAAAATTGGGCATTTAGTCTAGAATATGTAAGCATGATTGTTGAAATCACAAAATTGCGGAAATAACAATTTTCAAAAACAATTTTTACTGATATTTATTAAAAAATCGTCGAAAAAGAAAGGTGTTTTAGTTGTCTTTTATCCTACTCGGTATAAGGAGTGAGTCATATATGAAATTGCAAAGTCAATACAAGAAAGCTTACTAGTTTTGTTTATTTGGAGCTGATCAGAACAAAGAGGCTTCTAGAAACAACTAGGCATAAAGTCATGCACGAAATTTAAATAACTTAGAATTGCATGAGTAGTGAGACGAGATGAATTGATAACAAACAGAGTGGAAAACGCTAATTACGCCGTAGGCATTCACCAACAAGAAGTGTGACCTTCCACCTCGGAAAGATTCCTCGTCTATGGATCCAATGGAATCTTGTCACGTGTTTTACCGCTTTGGCCCTACAGATTTCTGACTGTTACGGCTTCTCTTTGCGTACGGAACTGATTTTCGACCACGGCAAAATCTCGACCAACCAAAGCTTTGAGCCGATTTTGCAACGCTTCCAGCATGTTGTTTTGGACAGGTTGTTGAGTTTCTGCAGTAATTGGGTTGTAAGATCGTTCTGGTAGAGCGACAAGCTGAGCTTTAATGAATTTTTGTATTACATAAGGGAGCTCAACAATGGAGCTGACCCATAATTTCCCATTTATTTGTGGTGAAGTTCTAAATATTTTTATTACCTTTGCTTTTACACAACTTCCTATGTATATTCTTCATAAATATTCTAGGGCTTGTGAATGGAGTTCTTTTTTGTTTCAACTGATGATAGCGATCTCTGTTCCAAGAGATTCGTGGATTTCTTTTTAATTGTTTCAATTGATGATGGAACAGCGAAGAACAATGGTAGGAAGCGTTATCTTTTATATGTGAATTAGATCTCTGTAATATGCAAATGGATCAGCATAGAACCCTGATCTCTGTAGAATGCTTTTGGATCAGCGTAGAATTGACAGTTGCTTCGACAGATATCGTTTGGCAGTATCAAATTTCGAACGAGTTTCTTTGGAGAGAATTGAGGTTACAGATTCTCTTGATGTGTCGATGGTAGATTCAAGAATATTATTCATTTCTACATGCAACAATATCTAGGGGCGGCTCTAAATTCCAGCATGTGCAAAAATTCTTCTTCGTGCAAATAAATTCCCTTTAATTCGACTGTACTGATCGGATTTAATTGACTGAAGTGGTCAGCCGTTAACGAAGTGGTCGAGTGCTGACTGCTTTGGCATAGCCGATAAGTGAGGTCAGTACAAATTGAAAAAATTGAGGGCATGTCGACTCCTCCGACCTTCGACATGCGACCATAATGTGAGAGTTCGACCAACAGATATCGACCATACTTTGACAGGCAACCGACTTTTAACAAAATTTGTTGGTTACCATGGTAGTCGGCGATCGACGCAAATCTTCCTTGACAACGAAAATGTGTCGACTATCGACCACTCAGTGCCACATAAGTCAATAAAGTGATATATATTAAGACTCCCGACCAAAATTTTCATCCTTTGAGCTATAATAGGAATAAAAACTTGTCGACGTAAAAGCTTCGACCCAAAGGTGTGTTTCCATCTTTGTTGTTACACCTACAACTGACCTGCCTTTATAAGAAGAAGTTTTTCTCGAGATTATCTAACAAAACTTATAGAAAATAGAAGTGTATTCCATAATAGGGATTATGGAAATATCCAAAGCCTTGTTCGTCACATATCAAGCCCAGGTTAAAACTTGAGTTAATGACAAGGAATCCAAGTAAATAAAAATTAATGTTTTTGAAATACAGTTCAGAACTTAAAATAAACCCTAAAACAAGCATAATAAGCAAAATTTCAAACAAATTCAATTCTGCTTATTGAAATGAAAACACATTACAGAGAAATCTCCAAGCTATAGACCTCCAAGCTCCATTTATTCACTCGCAAAATATTACAGAGTTAACAACAGATTTTAGAGATGCATGAACAATGCCTATATGGTTCCTTCATGAGAATAAAAAATACACAACAGATATTACAAAAATATATCTCTTTTCCATGAGGAGACCCCCTCTCAGACTAACGCAATCATCCCCTTTTATATTAGTATGGAAAATGATTTAAACAACTGATTTTGTATCAGATTGGATTCTTCTAACATTATTGCATTTGATCCAATATTTTCTCCTTATGAATATGGGGAATGCTCTTTTCTATCAGTGAAAAATCTTCAATTTGTTTTCTAATCTGCAATACAATATGAAATAAACAAAACATTAGATTATTAGTCGATCTAGAATGGTCGGCAGACTATTGTCGAAGATCAACTAATTCTTTAAACGATAAATTGACCAAGAAATCTATCGGCAAGATGATTATTTAGTAGGGTTGTCATCAATGGAACAAGATCAAAGTCTGGAAATCCGGCAAGCAAAATATTAGAAATGTGGACAGGTGCATCAATAATTCGAAATTCCATTTTCCTATAAATCCCATCTTAGAAATTCACAAAGAAAATTCATCGCAGAGATCTCACATGATGAAGCTTGTAAAAGTTTTGATGATTCTTCTAAATTTGGGATTAAAAGTTTTAGGGTGAACCCATTATATGATTTCAGATTTCTTTCTCACAAACAATCAAGATGGCCAAGGCTGTGTAGGGTTGGACTGTGATTCAGGCCCTTCATTTATGCGCTCCTTTCATAAATAAGTTACTCCAATATTATAGTAATGGAGGAAGCGATGGTGAGAATAATACTCTATTATATCGCTTGGTAGATATATTCCATTAGTTGAAATCCAAAAAATCGTCTCATGTTTCTCCTAGACAATTCGTAGAGTTGGTAATGGAAGAGAATGAGATTTTCAGTGGCAGTGAAGTCCATCGGGATGCACATAAATTTTTTATATTTCTTTTGAATAATCTTGGCGAAGAAATCACAATATGAAATAATATACAAACTCCCCGTCGCCAGGATGAGGAAGCTGAGGGTGCAATATGCGATATTCGTGAAATATTTGGAGTTATATTCACAAACACAACTCGATGTTTGTGTTATGAGAGTGTAACATGCAAATAAGAGCCGTTCATAGATCTAAGCGTGGAGATACAAGAAATTTCTTCTCTGTCAAGCTGTCAGATAGTAGCCGACTAAGTGATTATTGTAGTCTGTTGAGGTTCGAGGTTCGACAGGAAGTAACAATAGTAACCAATTTGGAAACTGCATAAGCCACAACTTTTTTGTCAGGGTTTGAGTCAATGTCTAGATTTGGATCTATCAGCTCATGCAAAGCTTCGGCTTGAATCTTTGTTATAGCATTCCACCTTACTCCGAATAACATCCACATCTAACTTGGCCGATATGATTTCCATCAAAACAACGTCGAAGCTGTATACATTGGATTTGTCTGTGAGTTGAAAGCAAATGTGGTACTATGGGTCAATGTAGCCCAGCGTACCCTGTGGAGAAGTGGAAATATGGGTTGCATCTACTGGCTTAAATATTGAAATCCCAAAATCCCCCACTTTGACATGTAAGTCTTCGTCTAGTAGAATGTTAGAAGACTTTACATCTCTGTGAAATACAAGTGGATCAAGGCAGTGAAGAAATGCTAGGGCGCGGGCAATTTCTATGAAAATTCTCAAACGGGTGTTCCAATTTAAAGCTCCATTGTCAACCTCATTCCATCCCCCATGAAGATGATCTGCCAAAGTGTGAAGAACCTGCAACAATTAATTGACGAAAATACACGATATATCAGATCACAGAATACTTTTATTGATTGCAGGCCACTTAGAGGGGGCAACCTCCTTTGAGCAATCTCAATACAAAATAACTTCACGGTGCCTTCATAGGCATCAACACACACTTATATACTAAGTCTAGGCGCCAATACTATGAGTCAAAGCCATGGGCCAATACAAACTCTGGATCAACAATACTACGGGCGACTTACAAAGCATATGCACCAACAATAATAACACAAACTATGGATCAACAAATAATACAGGACGACTTACAAAGCATATGCGTCCAACAACAATATACTAACAAAGTAAAGACATGGGTTCCTAACATCCCCTCCCCCTTATAAAAATATTTGTCCTCAAAGCTTTAGATGTGGAAATTGTTACTGAATCTGAAGGAGTGGTTCCCATGTAGAATCCTTTGGTTGCATGCCGTGCCACTGAATTAAGACCTCTGTGATAGAGCGAGAGCGAAGCTGACAAGTGCGCCTATTGAGGACAGCCTCCAGCTCCAAAAGGATGGATCCTTCATTATCCAGTTCGGGTAAAATAGTTTGTCCTCTGATGCTGGTGCCAAGAACTTTCTTCAGACAAGAGACATGAAATACTGGATGAATGTGGGAAGAAGGAGGAAGTTCCAATTTATAAGCAACAGACCCAATCTTCTGAAGAATTCGATATGGACCATAGAACTTTGGAGCGAGATTATGACGCCCTTTGAGTTTCAGAGAGGATTGCTTGTACGGATGGAGACGAAGAAAAACCATATCACCTGCTTGAAAAGTGCACTCAGAACAGTGTTGATCAGCTTGTTGCTTCATGCGTTTTCTTGCGATGTGAAGATTGTCTCACAAAATGCGAAGAATCTGATCGCGGTTTCGAAGGACTGTGTCAACTGCCTAAACTGGTGAACTACTTGGGGTGTATGGAAGAAGAACTGGAGGTGCTTAACCATAGACTGCTTCATATGGGGTCATTTTAGAGGCAGTGTGGTAAGAGGTATTGTACCACCATTCAGCGAGAGGGAGCCACTTTGCCCACTGATGTTGTTGTTCAGAGGTGAAGCAACGAAGATAAGTTTCCAATAATTTATTGATAATTTTAGTCTGACCATTTGTTTGTGGGTGATACCCTGAACTCATATTCAATTTGGTGCCAGTGTGGCAAAATAGTTCTGTCCAAAAATGACTGGTGAAAGTCGCATCACGATCCGAGACAATGGAAGAAGGGATGCCATGAAGATGAAAGATTTGGTCTAGGAAAATTTGAGCGACTGAGGGAGGCTGTATAGGGATGGCTGAGAGCACAAAAATGACTATATTTGGAGAGGCAATCAACCACAACTACAATCACTATCTTCCCTCCATATTTAGGGAGCCCTTCAATGAAATCCATAGAAATATCTATCCAAATCCGTGTAGGTATGGGAAAGGGTTCGAGCAATCCCGAAAGGAGTGTCGTTTCACCCTTATTGCGCTGGAAGGTATCACATTCAATCACCATCTGTTGAATTGTCTTTTTCATGCCCTACCAAAAGAAGTTATGCCGTACTCGTTCGTACGTTTTGAGGAACCCAAAGTGCCCTGCCGATGGAGAAGCATGGAGTTCATAGAAGACAACTTGTTGAAGATCTGTGCTCTGGGGAAGCACCAGACAACCCTTATATCTCAGGGAAGCACCATCCCAAGAGTAATGTGGTACAGCAGAAGGGTTGTTGGTCAAGCGTTGGATGATTTTAGATAAGGAAGAGTCATTGACATAGCCCTGTTGAACAGATCGCAACCAATTTGGAACAGGCATAGAAATAGATAAAAGATAACCTTGGCCATCAAATGTGCTAGAAAGAGCATCTGGCACAATATTGTCCTTACCCTTCTTGTAAGTGATCTCATAGTCATAACCCATGAGTTTGCTAACCCATTTCTGTTGTGCTGGGGAGGAGACACGTTGTTCCAAGAAATATTTCAGACTCTGGTGATCAGTCTTGATGCAGAAATGATTCCCTAATAGGTATGGTCGCCACTTTTGTACTTCATGCAAAATAGCCACCATTTCCTTCTCATATATAGAGGCATCTAAATTCTTACCTGAAACAGATTTTCTGGTGAACGCAATGGGGTGTACATCTTGAAGGAGAATAGCACCAAGTCCATTGTCGTAAGCATCACTCTCAATAGTTTAGGGATTGGAAAAATCGGGCATAGCTAGAATAGGGGTAGTACACATAGCTTGTTTCAATTTGTCAAATGCACACTGAGTAGCATGTATCCATGGAAAAGCATCCTTTTTCAATAGAGAAGTTAATGGAGCTGTAATCTTCCCATAATCCTTGACAAACTTGCGGTAGTAGCCAGTCAACCCCAAAAAACCACGAAGACTCTTGAGTGTCTGAGGATGCGGCCAATTGTTCATGGCAACGATTTTGGTAGGATCCATGCGAACCCCTTGTGTTGAGATAATGTGCCCAAGATACTCAACTTCCTTCTGTCCAAAAACAAATTTAGACTATTTGGCGTGGAGATGATGGTCAGAGAAAAGTTGCATGACAAGATCCAGATGCTGGAGATGTTCATCCCATGTTTTAATGTAGATGAGGATATCATAAAAAAATACCAGAATGAATTTTCGCAAGTAGGGCCTAAATATTTTATTCATTAAGGCCATGAATGTGGAAGGAGCATTAGTGAGGCCAAAGGGCATGACCAAAAACTCATAGTGGCCATCATGTGTGTGGAAAGTTGTTTTAGGGATATCATCCTCATGAACCCGAATTTGATGATACCTAGAACGAAGATCCAACTTGGAGAAAAATTGAGCCCCATGAAGCTCATCAAGAAGCTCATCAACCATAGGAATTGGAAACTTATCCTTGATGGTGAGGTGATTAAGTGCTTGGAATTCAATGCAGAGGTGCCATGACCCATCTTTTTTGTGGACGAGAAGAACTAGAGAAGAAAAGGAACTAGTGCTTGGGCAAATAATACCTTGCTTCAGTTAGTCTCGAACGAGCATTTCAATCTCTGTTTTTTGGTGAAATGGCTAGCGATAGGGCCTAATGTTGGGAGGAACGCTTCTAGGAAGGAGCTGAATACGATGGTCCTCTGGCCTTGAAGGTGGCAATCCCATTGGTTCAGCAAAGAAACATGTATATCGATCCAGAATTTGTTGTAGATCCAAAGGAGTAGTGGAGACCGCTGATGGTTGCATATGAATGGAATGGATCTGAGCGATGACACCATGTGAATTCTTCTTAAGGAGTTTTTCCATGTGATGTGAACTGATGATGCTGAGAGACCCTGGTTGTAAGCCTTTCAATGTGTGTTTTTGTCCATTGGGGGGAAACTGCATCCAAAGTTCAACAAAATCCCATAATATGGGGCCAAGTGTGCATAGCCATTGAATGCCTAAAACCACATCACATACACCTAAGGTCAAGGAAAACATGTCAGAGCGTAGGGTATAATCTCCCATAGAGATACGCACATTACGACACTTCCATTTGCAAGGTAAGGTGTCCCCATTGGCAACCATGACTTCAAAGTTGGAGCAAGGATGGATAAAACAATCAGCTTGTTTGGAGATCCGAGGGTTAATCAAATTATGAGTGCTACCAGAATCAATGAGTATTGTAAGAGGAAGCTTCTTGAAGTAACCCATGACCCGCATTGTTTGGTGGTGGTGATTCTAGCTAAAGTATGGAGAGATATCTCTGGCTGGTCATCCTGAGACAGAGGGTCAATAGGCGATTCTTGAATGTCGACCTGAGCATCCATTGTATATGGAGCTTCGTCACCAATTTCAAAGGCAAGCAGAGAATCCACATCCAAGAGATAGAGCTTTTGCTGAACACATCTATGTCCCCGAGTGAATTTCTCATCACAATTATAACAAAGCCCCTTTTCTCTATGTTCCTACATCTCTGTTTCAGACAAATGCTTGATAGGAGTTGGTCAAGGAGCTGGTAGTATGGGTGGTCGTTGAGACCCCATATTTTGGAAGGGCACAAAAGTGGGTTTGGAGCGCTGTTGGGTTGCAATATTGTCTTCTTCCAACTTAGCCAACCCCAGGGCTTCCATCATTGTGTTGGGACAGAACATTTTGACCTTAGAGCGGATGGCATCCTTTACACCACTGATAAAACAACTTCGGTAGAAGTCATCAGACAATCCTTTAGTGTGGTTGGCTAGTTTCTCAAATTTGGTTAGATACTCTCTCACAGTGCCAATTTGGCGAAGTTTAGTGAGGGCTCCTATGAAGTCATCAAAAGCACTAGGACCAAATCGTTGCAAAAGGAGCTGGAAAAGTCTGGACATTTTGGCTCTTCATGAGCCTTGATGTACCAACAGTACCATTGAAGAGCTTCCTGTTCCAAATGAAAGGATGCAAGTGGAACTTTTTGACATCAAAAGTATTAAGCAGACTGAAATATTGTTCTGCACGATAGATCCATCCAGTTGGATCAGTACCATTGAAGCGAGGAAAATCAAGCTTCGAACCACGGAAATTGCTATAAGAAGAGAACCCATTGTCTGATGAAGACTCGGACTATAGTTTGTTGTTCATGGGTGAATGCTCAAGACGGAGGTCGAGAAATTTTTCATCCAGATCCTGGAGTTTGGCTTAGATGGTGACAAGTGATTCCTCCATAGTTTTTGCTCCTGCGCGAGTGACAACCATAACCGGGAGTTTTTTTTTTGCTTGGGTAGAAAAACAAAAACAAAGACTATTTCAGTAAAGGAAAATCTGGATTTGGGAAAAAATCGAAAGGGTAATTTGGATTTGACTATGTTTTGGACACTGTCGAAAGGACAGGGAAAGAGAAAAGGAGGATTTCAGAAGTGGGGTGAAAGAATGAGAAAATTTTGCAGAGGGACAAAGAAGCAGAATTAGGAAAGGAACTCTGTGGTAAAATTTGAAGGCGATCGAGCGAAAATCGAAGAAATTATGGCAACCCCTAAAAATAGACAAATGTGAGATTTCGGGTGTTGGGAAGTGGAATTTGGGATAGGGTCCTTAGGAATGAAAGATGCAGAATGAGATTGCAGGGGTGTCAGAGAAGTTTCAAGGGATCGGTAAGGGATTTTTTTTTTATTTTTTTTTATTTTTTTTCCAGAAATGGATCGGCAACGACATGGAAGGGATCCGCAACAAATGGATCTGCAACGGCGCGGAAGTGACCGGCAACAGATGGATTTGCAACGATGTGGAAGTGATCGGCAACAGTTTTGGACAAAGGAAATCTGCGATGTATCAGATGAAAATAGATATGGACCCCAGGTATGCTCGGCTTCCTAACGGTTCAGGGGATTCACTCGGCCACCAATGTTGTCTGACGTCTTTCATATTAGGGTAGTACCCCTCACTCCACGGCTCAGGTAAAATTGGTAACCGCTTTTCCACAAACAACAGCTCTTGGTTTACCTCACGGGTGGGAACTAGTGAATCGGGTAGGGGTCGTTTCCCTTTTCCCTGGAAGGTCCTCTCAATGGGCCAGCTACTTCGGGGTTCTTGTGGTACTCCTCACATTGAGTTTTAGGGATTATGCCCAAGTACTTCCCACAATTAAGCGGATAGGGATTATTCCTAGATCCGAACCTGCAACAAATGTGAAAAAAATTTGGCAGAAATTTCACCCAGCGAGCCCAAGAAAGTGCTCTGATACTAGATGTGAAGAACCTGCAACAATTAATTGACGAAAATACATGATATATCAGATCACAGAATATTTTTATTGATCACAGGCCACTTCGAGGGGGCAACCTCCTTTGAGCAATCTCAATACAAAATAACTTCACGGTGCCTTCATAGGCCTCAACACACACTTATATACTAAGTCTAGGCGCCAATACTATGAGTCAAAACCATGGCCCAATACAAACTATGGATCAACAATACTACGGGCGACTTACAAAGCATATGCGCCAACAATAATAACACAAACTATGGGTCAACAAATAATACAGGACGACTTATAAAGCATATGCGTCCAACAACAATATACTAACAAAGTAAAGACATGGGTTCCTAACACAGAGTGCCATTTGGGATAAAACCACCTGTGGACTGAAGCATGCAGACCGATCAACGTTTCATTGACTGGATGGTGCTTTCGGTGGAGAATTTATTAACGGAAACATAAATTTCCTGAACTAACGTTACTTGCAAATAGTCTGAAAATGCTTCATTACCACGACGTGATTCTATTAATTCTCGAAAGGGTTTGAATTGTCTGTGTGCAGGACATCAGGACTATCACCCGAGATGATGGTTTTTGGGAGAAGCTCGATGAGTTCCTACCTAACAGATTTCAAGGGAGCGTGTTAGATGTGAAGGGCATATATTACAAGCTTCTTCCATTCAGGACCGGGAGGAGGATGTTCCCAGGGTATTGTCTATAGAGCCCGCGAGGACCTCCTCCGACCTCCTCCACCTCCTCCAACCGTCGATCTCCTTTACCTCCTTCGACATCTGCCGACCTCCTCCTTGCTCTCTCCCGCGACCTCATTGTCTCCCTCCACCTCCCCTCAACCACATGCACCATCCTCCTCCTACCGCAGCCTCATCCTCTTTACAATTCTTCTGTACCTATGACCTCCGCCGACCTCCTCCCTGCTCTCTCCCGCTCTCTCCCGCAACCTCGTTGTCTCCCTCCACCTCCCCTCAGCCGCATGCACCATCCTCCACCTACAGCCTCCTCCCTCCTCCCACTGCAACCCCCTCCCGCCATAAGTTGTTTTCAAGTTGAAAGTCGTGCAATAACCAGAAAGGAAATAAAGAGTTTTTTTTCTCCATTGAATTGTATTTTTCACATTCAGTAATTGCACGCAAGTAGCTACCACCCAAATTAGCCTTCTTGCCGAAAATGGACTTAAATAAATAAAATAAAATAATCAACCAACAAACCTTTTCTTGGGAAGTATTTTCCCAAACACTCTGAATAATCTTATGATAAATAATGATAATTAATATAGGGCAACATCCTATCTCAACACCTTTATATAGAAATTCACAAATGTGAAGATTACAAAGTCATCATCATCCAACTCTTCCAAATGTCAAAAATCCATGCTGTTATTTAACGATCTGGAAAAGGATCCTATCAAGCTCTTTGTGCGTTTTGGTAATGTTTACAGGCTGATCTAAATTAGTTATAGAGTGAACCATAACAGAGGCTTCCTCTTCTCTTATTAAGTGAAAGTAATCCAAGCAAATATGGTCAACCTCTTACCTCCAATGATTTACAAATATGGTCGACCTCAACTTCGGTGGACTTGTAACATGGTCAATGCAAATATGGTCGACCTCTTACCTCCAACGATTTACAAATATGATCGACCTCTTACCTCTGACGATTTACAAATATGGTCGACCACTTAAATTTTGGTCGACCTCTTTACCTTCGACGATTTACAAATATGGTCTATAAATATGTTGGTTGAAAATGCCAAATATGTTGGTATTATTCTTTTATGACCAACTAGTATTTTTGTCGACTCATTATTATCTACTTGAAATATGAAATTATATTCTTAAATTTGTTTTATTGGGATTTACCCGTGGTGACTAATAATAATGAGCAATATCATTAATTTGATTTGATTACAAAAACTAAGTATGATTATTAATATGATTGCTTGTATTTTATTTATGTCATTAATTTTGCAAACTAAGTTTAAAGAACATGTATAAAGCTCTATTTTATAGAATTTTTTTCTTTCTTTTATATTTTGCATAGAAAAAAGCCTTCAAAATTCATACATTTCATTTATGAATTTTTATTTATCATAGTTTCTTTGTTTTAAGAGAAAGTAATCAAATATGACATTATTTAAATTTATCACATGAAGATTCTCAAATTATTTATTTATCATATTATGTCAAAACACTTCTATCCATATATACTCATAACATCTATGCATGGAATCATCATCGTCACCATACTCAAATTCATTAGCAATTTTTAGACTCATATTTTCTTTGTTTTAAGAGAAAGTAATAAAATATGAGTATGGTGACAAGACTTCTATCCATAGATACTCATAACATCTATGCATAGAATCATCATCATCACCATACTCAAATTCATTAGCAATGTGTAGACATTATCGATGCTTAGAAATCTTTAAATGCTATTTTCTTTCCCATAGTTGCATCAACAAAGGAATTCTCAAAACAAATAGATAAATATAAGGATCAATTTCCTGAACTTAATGTCCTTTAAACAAACATGGTATACAAAAAGTGGCATTTTCTAAGCAACATGCTTTAAAAAAAAGGTGAAAACAATTTTAAAACACAAAAAGACTTCTTTCATCATTTACCGAGATTTCCTTTTAACATTTTCTCAACTCATATCTCCTTCAACTCGTTTATCACCATGTGAGATCAATATGCCAATAGAAAATGCATTTGGAAATCTTCGACATTGAGTTTATTTTTTCATAAATTTCAAAAATATAATCTTCTTTAGCTATCTTTGCAATTTAGTGAATGATGAAAGCAAAATATTTTGTCATTGATTGTATCAAGTTGACTTTTGTGATCTTCACATCCATGTGAATTATAGACATTGGAATTTGCTATCTCACAATATTTGGTCGGCTAAGGACATTGAAAATTCCTTATTGCAGAGGAGTTCAAGTTCCTAGGTTGGCCACAACTATTACTAACATGCTCACCCAATAAAGGAAGGTAGGAAGATCTAACCTTGTGACAATATACATCTACTAAGAGAATAGTATTGAATTGTCCATTTGCAGAGGTGTTAGAAGAAATACCCTATAATATAGAGGAGATTGGAGTACCCACATCAATTTTAGTTGAACTGAGAGTGAGACTATCCAATTCCATATATTTGAAAGAGCTTGAATATGGCCAAGTGTGTTCAAATAGAATAGTGGTGTGGGTTTATGGATACCCATTACAAGTCCATATCATAAAAAGAAACTCAAAAGGAAGCTTGAATATAAGATAAGGCTCATGGTTTAGAAACACCAAATGTACATCCTCACCTTATAATATCAATTGGTTCAAGGCGTAGAAACAACTATAAATTATCTAATGTGTCAAGACGCGAAGAGTAAACGACAAATATAAGTAAGTCTTATATTAATTTACCATATAAGTCTTTAATTTGCACTATCATCTAAGATTTGACATGTTGGATTGTTGTGATCTTCTTATAACTCCTTACCAATGTGACTGTAAGGCTTCTTTGATGGTGACGTCCATAATTTTAAGTCTTCTTCCTCATTATCTTGCCTTTTGGTAAGACAATAAGGAGGGAAGTGACCCGCATTAGCATGGAAAACAGTTTCGACATAGAGCTAGATACATTAATTCTTTCATTAAATAACTTAAATTTCATGCCAGTGACTATGAATTCACCGAATTGTGGATTGGTAATAAACACATCAAATTTTAGAGCCTCGAGCTCTTAATTACTCATGTATCTAGAATTTTCGCAAATTGAGCCATTAACAAACTTCTTTTCTTGTTTTGGTTCAATTTAAAAGGTAGATTGTCGAGACTCAAACATGTAGCGAATTGCAAGGCTCTAGTTGACTTAGGATTGATTCCATTTCCCCTCCATCCCATACATGTATGTTGTGGCAACAAGTGTTGAACAACAAAATTTGATGCCCAGGCCCTTATGATGCTAGTGTTGCTAACTTGGTTGGTATGGAGGATTATTTTTTAATGTTTTTTTGAGCTATGCATTGTTTTTTCTTAGGCTCCTAGTGTCCATCATTCTTACATCTCTCAAGCTTGGATGGTTTCCCTCTCTCAAGTTTGAATTAAGGTTTTGGTTGGTTTTATATGTAGATTTTGGTTGTAGGTTTATTATAGCCTCATTTTGCTTAGTGGCTTCTTTTTGTACATAGTTAACAGTAAGCAATTTTCTCAACAGTATGCATAACATCATGTAGATGCCCCAATATGGTTATTGCATAGTCTAAATATTTTTTCTGTATAATGAAGTGTGATCTAACCTAGAAAAATATAACAAAATAGTTGTTATTTTAATGAACTGTAAAATTGATGTTACATATATGTCAAATTAATGTGTTCAATTTTGGTTTTATTGAAAAGATACCATTTTATCATGTAAATATTCGGGAGTGCTCAATTATTTAAGATTGTAAAGATTTAAATGGTAAATATTTGTATTTTACATTTTTTTGGGAGAAAAGTGTAGTTAATTTATACTTGTCAATTAAAATACAATTATTTAAATTACCCTTCATCTTTGAAGGACTCCAAGAACAAATACCCTTCCAATAAAAATTAATACCCACCCTTCAAATTTGATCACTGCTCGCGACTCAACTCGCACCCTAAATATCCGGTTTTCCCTTAACATTCTGATTCACTATATTATTCATCCTTTCTTGCGTTAGCCATCAGTATCATGTCAGTGTCATGTCAGCCATATTGCCGCCGCACTGATGGCTGGCATCAGTGGCATGATACTGATATTTCTGCATGTCATGTCAGCCATAAATATTATTCTGCGTTTGACGCCATGGCAAAACTTGTACACATTACTCTTCCCTTTTTAAGCTTATTGACAAAGACCAGCAGCGTGGTTGCGCCGCCGCACCGATATCTGCGTGTCATGACAGCCACAGGCATAAAGATGGACTAGTCCTAAATACCCGGTTTTCCTCATCTACGAAAACGGCGTAGGTCATGAAAATTAGATATATAGGTGCAACTAAATTTCATGAAATGTAATTGTAAATATGAAATAAAGTATTACATACCAAAACAATATACTATACTAATCTTTTGAATATTGATATATTTTGTTAATTCAATACAAGAAATATGAAAATTTGAAAAATACTATACTAATCTTTTGAATATGTATTTTGTTAATTCAATGTAAGAAATATGAGAATTTGAAAATATGGAAGTATTGTATTGAATATGGACATGAATATGCATTTTGGACTTGTCATGTTGAATCGTTTTTATTATACGTCGCTCGCTACTTCTTCTTCATCTATATTGTTTTTTTCTGATATTGGTATTTTAATTGTTCTATGTTATAATCGATAATATGCAAATTCATAAAAACATCATGGACAAATCTAGAGAGAAGTTTAAAATTTAAACATATTTACCTTTACTTTAAGTTTCTATATTTTCCTGTTATATTCAAGTATGGAGAAATTAGATATATAAGCAATTAAATTCAATGAAATGCAATGATAAATATGAAATAAATTATTATATAGCAAAATGATATACTATATTAACTTTTTGAACACTAATATATTTTCCTAATTTAATATAAGAAATATAAGAATTTAAAAATATGGAAGTATATAAAAATCTCAATATGGAAGTATATGAAAATCGGATTCAGCCCAAGCTCACCAAAATAAAATATAAATTGTCTATAACTCACTCCCAACAAATTTTTCAATTAAACACCTAATTAAAATACTCAATATAATTTTTCAATTTTCAATTTTGTTTTATACACTATATTATATCAAGAAAAAAGGTTATTGATTTATGATTGATTTGATAAAAACTTTATGTCAATTTAATTATTCCGTATCTCTCCTCTCCTCATTTTAATCAATATTATTTAGGTATATTATATCAAATCAAATCTAAAATCATTTCCGTAAAATTCTAGTCTATCCATATTTATACCAAATCAATTATTGATATGATTATTAATTTTATTTTTATACACTATCTTAATTTAAATTCATAATCATTTTGATTAAATATATAAATTTATAACCATTTTAATTAGATTAATTTAAATTCATAATTATTTTGATAAAAAATAATTAATTAATTAGTTTCCTTAATGTAATGAATCTTAGCTGCTATCAGTGATGGATTGATCGGTGGTGATATTTTCTTCAATTTTAATTAATATTTTTAAAATTCTGAAATATACTTGATTAATAAATGATTGGCAACATAACTTTAAACTTAAATTATTAAAAATTATTTATATTAAATTTTAATATATATATATATATAATTTGCAAATCTTAATCTTTTTAAGATATTTGTTTTAAATATCAAAAATTTTTATTTGTGGTTTTTGAAAGTGGAGATTATATTGGAAATAAATGAAAACAGTTTTGAATTCTTAATTTGTGAGTTCTTGGGAATGGAGAGTTTATGTTGAAAATACATGGTTTTGAATATTTGTTTAGAAGTGCATAATTGTTGTATTGAGCTTTTGTTTACCAATATAGATATTGTTGTTTTGAAATAGCTGCTTCAAACTTATAATGAACTTTGAATTCTTGTTTGGAAGTACAAGATTTTAATTGGGAATAGATAAATTTGTGAACAATTATTGTTATCCAAAATTTGTTGGCTTTGCTACTTGGGTTATCAAATGTGAAATGATAAAACTTTTGATTTTGCTTAATAACATTGTCATATGTGTGAGAAATGTGTGAAATAATAAAACTTTATCAAACAAACATGTTCACACATTTAATCTAACAAAAAAGCAACTCATTTGTGATTAAAAAAAATATAATATAATTATCATGATATACAACCATACATTATGACATTTCATAGAATCTATTTCCAAGTTAAGAGATTAACTTTTGCATATAAAGGGGTGAGTGAGGTCTAAGTGGAGATGGGAGGCTACATAACCACGTGAATGCCCCAATCATCCAAATCTCTGTGTGATGAAAATCACAAGGGTGCTGAAAAAATTAAGTGAAATATATGATCATTTTATCAATGAAAAACTACACATTATACAAAAATTTTATACATTTATATATTTTCTTTACAATTACAATAAAATTAACTTCTTTATAAGAAAATAAAATGACATTTTTTTTCAATAAAAACTTCCATGCACATCAACATCAACAAAACAGATCGTGAACTTAATCCTATTTTCAATGAATAACATTTAATGCTAAGTATCCTTATATTTAAAGGTAAAAGATTTATCAACAAGGTTTGAAATGGGTAGCAATATGCCTATGAGCAAGGATTTAAACTAACGAAATAATTATTATGCCCCATGTAGCAAGGACATATAGCCCCCAGTTTCATTTTGGTGGCATTTACTCCATTTTGGTGGCATTTACTCTGCATTGTCATCATACTTTTGGTGTACGGTTGTTATGTCCGACGTACAAAGTTTTATTTGGCCTGCATTTACTTCGCATTCCCATCGTGTTGTTGATAGGAGTGGCATACCTAGTTTTTAATGTTGATTGGATGTTTAAGGGGTTTTCATAGCAGGTTAATTGCAAGTCACACCATGTATAGTTATTTCCTTATGCTACATGTTGGGTTTCCTAGTCTAGTGGGTGTGTCAAGTGTTGGGCTGATGCCCACCTCAATCCCTAGAGTGCATAAGGTGGCATCGAGGAGGCATCATATAGAGGGGATGCCATGGTTATTGCATGATGTGCATAGTTTAGTATGTGTCTTGGAGCTAAAGGGCACACCACAGTTAATTTTGCATGGGTTGGAGCCTACCCTGGTTCATTGTGCATTAGCCTCACTTTTGGTGGTTTTCTGGTTCTATTGGTTGAGTGTGTGTTTGGTTGTTGTGTTTATGTCGTGCATAGTTTATTGCATGTTTGGTTGTTGGATGTAGGGGATCCCATAGTTATTGCATGCACTGGAGCTCACTCTAGTTCATTGTGCATTGCCCTAGTTTTTGGCTCTTTTCTCGTTTTGTTGGTTAATTGTATGTGTGGTTGTGTTTATGTTGAAGTTTTCCATGGGGGCCTGGTTCGCTACAGTTTACCGTGATTTATGTTGGATGTGGTTTACCCATTTTTTTAAGTTTAACAAGTTTTGGTGGTAGGTTAGGTCGCCACAGGTATAGTTATTTCTTTGTTCTTGTTTAATTACACGACATGGAGCTTGTTAATTGGATTTCTGGTGTGAGATTGTATTTGGTTGTGTTTATGTGGCGTTTGGTTTTGTTTTTTTTACTGTGGCGTGCAATGGTGCTAGTTTTTTTTCGGTTGTGGTATGTGGAAAGTTGTTTTTTATGTATTGCCTTGTGTGTGGTTTTTGTGGCAATGTGGTTTAGAAACCGCTTGGTTTTTCTAGGTTGTGAAAGAAGGTTTAGCGAGGGCCCTATATTGTTATTGCCATTTCCATGTGCATAGTTTTTGTAACGTTGTGGTTTAGTGATCCCCTAGTTTTTATGGGTGTGAAAGAAGGTTTAGTGAGGCCTTGGATTGTTATTTCCCTATGCGTGAGTGATTGGATATCATGTGCCACAGGTTTTCGAAGCAATGTGGTTTGTTGATTGCCCGGTTTTTCTAGGATTCAAACTTGATGTAAGTAACCATTGTTGAGATTATTACACATATGGAGTGCAATTTTAGGGGTTTACTAAACTAGTGGTGTACATTTTGCAGGTTTTGTGATGTGTTTGTGTTGTCAGTGTGTGTTGCGTCTTTGAGGAAGCTTTGATGGAAGCTATGAGGCATTGCTTGGTGTTGAAGTAAGTGAATTGATGTCATTTCTGTGGTTTTCTTTGGGATGCTAATTGTTTGATTTTGATTTGTCAATTGAAAATGTTCACTATATTGCAACATATATTGATCTCTATCATGGCCACTCATCTTCTAAGTTATTATTAGGCCCATTGTTATGTAAAATGTACTTGTTTGGATGAGAGTCATTGCTTAGAAAAATTCTTGTCACATAAAATTTGTCTTAACAAAAGACAAGAGAAAGATTCAATGTTCTCTATTAGTGTCTTAGGGATTTTGTGTACGTATATATCTCTATAATTTTATTTTTACACAAAAGTTTCAAGTCACATGGTTGAAAGCTTTAATAATATGTAGCATGGGTGGAATCACTCTTCCAATGAAACTCTTTGACAATGAATTGATCTTTGATATTAGAGATTGTGATTATCGACGGCGAATTGATCATCGAGATTTGAGAGTGAGTACTAGTTACTAACTAATTGTTAAGCTTCGAGATTTTTATTCTCAAAGGCATGTTCTACTAGATTGGACAATTGTTTGGAGTGATCGGTGCTTGCATGTTGTTCAAGTTCATCATTGACAACCTGTTGCATTGTTAATTCTGCATTTTATGATACATATACTAACCCATTGTCACACCATCCCTGTGCTTTGTCATTAGAAACTTTAGGTTATTGCAACACTTGATGTATTCTAGATTGTGAAAGCTATTCAAATTTTAGTGGAAATTTTACTCAGTTGAATCTAGAAGTCAGTAGAGTGAAATTTATGGGAAAACTTTGGAAATGTTACATATTTAAATATAGATGCCTGCTACCAAGTAAGTTCCATTGTTTTGTTTGTCTGAAAAATTGAAAAATTGGGTTATTGTGCGATTTTATGCCATGCGAATGGTAACGTTTGTTAACTTTTAGTGGAAAGTTTGATGAATGGTAGCTTTTTTAGGTTAGGTAGTGCAAGGTTTGGGACCTATTTGTTATTATGTGAAGTGGTGTAATTGATGCAAACATTTAGAAATCACAAATTTGTTAAATAAAAGGTTAATAATTACACCTTAGGGGTTTTCACCATGAAGAAGCATTACCTCCAAATCATTAGATTCCTCGCTTATGGAGTGAATGGAATCGTGTCACGTGGAAGACTATGCTTCTCCCGAGCTGCCTCCCGCAGACCATCCTTTGTGGTGATATGTTTTTAGGCTACGGCAGCGATTTACTTGGGCAACCATCCTTTGTTGGCTGAGCGACCGCTTCCCAATCGCTGGTAGCTGGTTTTGAACTCTGATCCATCGCCGTCCGCTTCCAATTTCAAGCAATCAGTTGGCTGAGCGACCGCTTCCCAGTCGTCGGTCGGTCGCTGGTTTCGAGCTCCGATCCATCGACCACCGCTCACCGACCGCCGAGCTGCGACCTCCGACCCATCACCGAGCTGCGACCTGCGACCGCATAACGCCCCACGCTGCTCGCCCAGTTCTCCCGCTGCTCCTTCATTCTCGCCCTCACTGGGGATTCCCATCACGCTGAGACAAATCCAATTTCAAGCAATCAGTCAGTTGACTATGCCCTCGGCATTGTTAGCAAGGTTGATTTTATTTTCTGTAAAATCTGGGAAAGCGATTTATTTTCCAAGAGAGTCCATATGAATTTGACTGTGCGCTTTGCATTGTTAGCAAGGTTGATTTCTATTTTCTGTAAAATCTGATAAAGCTATTAATTTTCTCTGTGCCCTCGGCATTGTTTGCAACGTTCATTTCTATTTTCTGTAAAATCTGGGAAAGCGGGCTTTTCGACAATATTTGAATTTTCATGCAAAATGGTTTTTTTATTGAATAAGTTGATTGATTGATCGTGTTGAGACTAGCGAGATAGTAGTTTGTCAAGGTAGTTGATTCATTAATTTCATCACAACCCTTTCTCGAAATCGGACAATGCTTAGAAAAAGCCAAAGGAATCTTTAATGTGTGAATACTAACAAGTTTTTAAAACCTTAAACGCAGTGGTTTACATACCATCATTGAGATCAGTATTCACATTATAATCAGCAGTTATGAATTCCTTTAGTGTAATGGATAGACACCAATATGAATGCTGTAAAAAATAGGTCAAATTTTGTAAAAAACACATTTTTTAAAGTGTTTCAATATATAGCGATTTCCTTTCAAATATGTCTTTAGCGGATTTCTTATTCAAAACGTTCAATACGGAAAATAGGTCAGTAAAAAACTATTTTTTTTGTTTCAATAAACATCGATTTCCTATCAAATATATCTTTAGTGGAAATTTATTATTTAAAACGTTTTCATGTGTGAATTCTTTTGGTACATCGAAAGTTGTATTGCAGGGACCAATACGGATGGTGTAACATATAGGTCTAATTAAGCTGTGGTAATTGAGTGTATTGCAGGGATCAATAAGGGTGCTGTAACAGATAGGTTTAATAATGTAAAAAACGGTTTTTCCAGTGTTTCATTAAAAAGCGATTTCCTATCAAATATATCTTTTGTCTATTTATCATTCATTACTCATGTTTGAATTCTTTTGGTACATCGAAATATGTGGTAATTTTGTGTATTGCAGAGGCCAATACGAGTGCTGTAACAAATAGGTATAATTATATAAAAATACTGTTTTTAAAATCTTTCAATTTGTGAAATTTGGGAATGAAAAGAGTGATTTTAATAATAAAATTTACAATTTTCCCAAATTTTAGGATTGCAAATAGATTTCTTAATCCCATATTGTTTTCAACGTATTGTCTCTTTTTAACCCTCTCTGGTTACTTACATCCGTATAAAATACTGTTAAAAGTGATTTTGTTTGAAGGAATGGATTAGCATGGACGACTAGATTGCAACGTAACAGGTTTTTTTGGGGCAATCGAAACCTGCAATGATGAATTTCAGCAATGGATTTTATTTTTAATCTGTTTTAACATTTTAGTTTGATCTTGAGCCATGCAATCACGTCTCAACCAAAATAGAACTAGTCTTCACATGTTTCCTGCAATCACGTGTCAACCAAATTCTTTTCAATTTTTTTATGTAATTTTTAAAGAACTAAAAACATATGTCTCAATTAAATTCATTTCAATTTTTGCATGTAATTTTTGAAAGAACGGAAAACATAATTTCAATTTTTGCATGTAATTTTTAAAAGAACGGAAAACATAAATGCATGGTAGGTAAATTTATATATATTTAAAATAATTTAAAATTTGACTCTTTTTATATTTATATATTTAAGTTTAAAATGAATTTACATTAGTATATATTACAATCATTTTATTGCACTTAATGTAATTATTTAAATTTTGATAACAACTATTTATTATTAAATAAAAATAAAAATATCGATGAAGAATTTAAAAAAAATGTATTTTGAAGAAATAATATGATGGAAAGAAAAAAATGTAAAGACAAAAAGTATATATTTTGAAGAAATAATATGATAGAAAGAAAACAATGTAAAGACAAAAAAGTATGTATTTTGAAGAAATAATAGGATAGAAAGAAAAAAATGTAAAGACAAATAATAATTTGGAAAAATGAAAAATATTTTTTAAAAATATTGTATGATGATTAGAAGTTTATTATTTTAAATATTTGTAAATTATTTTTTAATGATTAGAACTTTATTATTTTAAAAATTTATTTGTATTTTAGTTTTAAATAGTTTTAAAATATTTATTTGTAGAATAAATATATTAGCAATATCTAATATTAACATACAAAATATTAATATTAATATTAAGTTAATCTTAATAATATATTAATTATATTGACCTTAACAATTTTAATAATAATATTAATAATATTATTATGAAAAGTATTATTAATAATCGAATTATTTATCCTAGATGCGGGTGATCTTGTTGCGTCTCCCTCGGACGTGACGTCAACTGAACTGGCGCCACCACAACACCCCGTACATGATGACATAACATTCATGCATGAGTAGGCCCTGGCTACGTGTGAAGTACAAGGCAGCCACCTTGACACACCACCTCCACCGGCTCCAGCTCCCACGCTGGCCTCCTTCCGAGATAATGCTTAAATGCCAGAATCACTCCACTCCCAGCTGGCTGTTTCACATGCTCGATCTGACTCCGATCACATGGCTTGGTGGGTGGCATTAACGCCGGATCGGTTCCGTACGTCCTCTACCTCCTGCTGGTTTCATTTCACCATTACTCTATCCCGTGTGAAGCTCCTCCCTCCTAGACGCCCCCTCTGGGATATGAAGAGCTCGGCCCATTCTCCTGTGCTCATTCCACTCTCCCAGTTCTCTCCGCCTACGTCTTCTGCTGAAAGTTCATCCCCTGTAATCTCTCCAACACGGCCATGAAGCGCACCAGGGGCACTTCCAGGTGCGGCTACACGCAAAGTACTAGAAAATCAACGTCGACAGAAAAAGAAATCCCTGCAAACATTGGATACAAGGGCAATGTTTCAAATGTCGGTTCGACGCTTGGTGGATGACTGGGAATCGAGAAATGTGGCTGAAATCCTTTCTTTTGGTAGCCCAGGCACGCAAGTGAATCACTACTGGCTACTCAAGAACTTGATTGGCACGCTGATTGAAGAAATGTTGACCCATTGGCATTTGGCCAAGATGTCCATAACAGACACCAGGTCCACCATGACTCATCTGGATGGCATTCTGGTGGCACTGGAAGCTAATCTAACAAACCACCACCTCTACTCGTTGTTTCCTCAGTCGACTCAGCCCATTGGTTTTGGACCTGAAGGGCTTGTTGCAGGTTTTGGGAAGGAGAGAATTGCTCTCAAAAAAGGTACCAGCTCTCAGGGAACAGTGCAGGCGACCTGCAGCTCTCTTCATGACTCCGTGGTGGCACCAATCCCAGGACTTTCCTCTGGCCCGGACTCCCCTGTGGCGGTCGTGGTGTAAGGAGTGTCTCCTGGGACCTAATTTCCAGTTCCATCCACAATCGCGGTCACCGAGCACAAACGCAATCACAAAGACGGCCTTGAAGATATCGTCCCACGCAAAATGGAACCCCTGCCCGCCAAGTTCCCAGAACAACAATGGACAGATGATTTCTTCAGTCCCTGCCCCATTTCTGTTGATATCCAGGACTCCAAGGGAATGGAAGCCAGCTCTTAAATAGGCTTGTCTAGTTTTGTTTTTTTTGTCGTTATGTATTGTAGAGTCTCACTCTGTTTTCTGTCTTTCATGATCGGCTCTATAATTCTCTGTAATATGGGCTCTGAAAGTAGCACCAGACTGTCATATACCCTCTCCTGAGGATTGTACTCTTTTTTGTATTATAATATAATTTTCTATGCAGCTTACAAAAAAAAAAAATCGCATTATTTATATCATATAATATTAATAATAACATTATTATTATTATTAATAACATTGATAACAATATTAAATTAATAATAACATTATTTATATTCTATAACATTAATAATAACATTATTATTAATATTGGTAATATATGAATGATAACATTAATAAAACTTTTATAAGTAATGTATGGTTTAAAAATTAGTTAACCATGGCTTAAGTAATTTATGGGTTAAAAATATTATAAGTAATTTATGGTTTAAAATTTAATTACTAAAGTCAACTCTTTTTAGTCACATTCAACTATGATTACCCCAATCAAAGTTAACCAAAGTCAACCACCATTTCCCCAAGTCAATTATGTTTAACAAACATGGTCAACCATTTTCCCAAGTCAATTATGTTTAAACATAGTCAACTGCATTTGAATACAGTTTACCATAGTCAACCATAGTCCATGGTGTAACATAGTCAAACTTAGCTAACCAAATTCAACCATAGTTAGCCATGCTCCCCTAAAGTCAACCATACTATGTTTAACTATGCTTAAACATAGTAAACCATAGTTAACCAAATTCAACCATAGTTAGCCATGCTCCCCTAAAGTCAACCATGTTGAAATAATGTAAACCATGGTTAACTGAAGTCAATCATGGTTAACCAAATGCAAGCATGCCTAAACAACCAAATTCAACCAACATTAACCAAACAACCAAACTCAAAAAACAATAGAAGTCAACCAAACTCATCCAAACAACCAAAGTTAACGATGTCGAAACAACCAAAGTCAACCATGCCCAAACAACCAAAGTCAACCATGACCAAACAATGTAAAAAAAGTCAACCATGCCCAAATAACCAAAGTCAACCAATTTCAATCATGCCCAAACAACCAGAGCCAACCAAACAACCAAAGTAAGCCAAAGTCAACCATGCCCAAACAACCACAGTCAACCATGACCAAACAATGTAAACCGTGGCAAGCTAAACAATGTAAAACAAAGTCAACCATGCCCAAACAACCAAATTCATTCAAAGCCAACCTTGCCCAAACAGCCAAAGTCAACCATGCATAAACAACCAAAGTCAACCATGCATAAAGAAATGAATTAAACCAAACAACCAAAGCGAGTCGAAAAACCACAGTTAACGAAAACAACCAAAGTCAACAAAGTCAACCGTGCCTAAAGAAATTAATTAAACCAAAGTAAACCAAACAACTAGAACAACGAAAGTCAAACAAATTCAACGAGGCCCAAATAAGGAAAGTCAAATTAAGTCAACCATGCCCAAATAACCAAAGTCGACCAAAACAACCAAAGTCAACTAAACAACCAAAGTTATCCAAAGTAAACCAAATTCAACATTGCCCAAACAATGTAAACCATGGTCAAAGATAATAAACCATGATAAACTAAACAACGTAAACCAAATTCAAACAAACAATGTAATCTAAAGTTAGCTAAAGTCAACCATGCCCAAACAACCAAAGTCAAGCAAATTCAACCAGAGTTAACCATGCCCAAACAACCAAAGTTAATCAAAGTCAGCGAAAGAAACCAAAATCAGCGAAACAACGAAGCTCTACCAAAACTAACCATAGTCAACCAAGCGATGTAAACCAAAGTCAACCGTGATTAACCAAACAAAGCAAACAATGTAAATATGGTCAACCAAACAATGTAAACCAAAGTCAACCATACTCAACTAAACAATGTAAGGGCCAAATTCAACCAAAGTAAATAATGTAAACATGGTCAGAAAAATAATGTAAACCAAAGTCAACCAAATACAACCAAGCAATGAAAACATGGTCAACCTTTAATTGTAAACGATGTAAACCATTCAAGCAAAGTCATCCAAAGTCAACCATGCCCAGAAAACCAAAGTTATCCAAAGTCTACCAAACAACCAATCTTAACCATTCCTAATTAACCAAAGTCAACCATGCCCAAATAACAAAAGTCAACCAAAACAACCAAAGTGAACCAAACTAAACCAAATTCAACTAAAGTCTTCCATAGTTAACATGATGCCACAACCACATTTTTAACTATAAATAACCAAAATCAACCATATTCAACCAAAGACAACCATAGTCGACCATGGTCAACCATAATCAACCATGGCCAACTAAATCTAACCATAGTCAATCATGGCCAACCAAAGTTAACCATAGTCAACCATGGTCAACCAAAGTCAACCATGGTAGTCCATAGTCAACCATGCTCAACGATAGTGAACCATTGTCAACTAAAGTCAACCATATGGTTGACCATGGTTTGTTAATAATAATAATAATAATAATAACCAGCTATGGTTAATCATGGTTGACAACCATTGTCTACCATTGTCAACCATATTTAACCATGAAAAACTATGGTTAACCATAGTTAAACATGAATAACCGTGATCAACCATTGTCAAACAATAACAACCATGCTCAACCATAGTCAATAACCATCAACAACCATAGTCGACAATAATTAACCGTGAACATCCATGGTTAACCACGAATAACCATAGTCAATCATGAACAACAATTATGAGCCATACTTAACATAAGCCAACCTTATAAATGTCAACATAAGTCAACCATGATAAACACCAACCAAAGTCATACGAATCCAACCACATTTAAACGAAGTCAACCATAGTTAACTATAGTTTACCATAGTCAACCATATCCAACCAAATTCAACCAAATTCAAAAGTTAAATAAGGTCGAGCAATAGTTAATTATCGCCAAATAAAGTCAACCATGGTAAATAAAGTCAACTATAGTCAAAAGTCAAAGAAGGTTAATCAATAGTCAATCATGGCAAAACAAAGTCATCCATAGTGAACCATGCTCAACCAACGTTAACCAAAGTAAACCATAGTCAAACAAAGTCAACAATAGTTAAGCATAGCCAACCATGGTAAATCAAAGTGAACCTTCACCAACCAAAGTCAACTATAGTCACACAAATTCAACCATGAGGCCAACCATACCCAACCATGGTTAATCATAGTCAAATATAATCAACAAAAGTCAACCATATTGGATTTATAATCAACCATATTATTTTAAAGTCAACCCTTATGTCAATCAAAGTCACCCATAGGAAAACAATAATGGAATTATAACTCCCCATATGATTTTAAAGGCAGCACTTGTGTCACCCATAATCAAGTGAACAGATCAACTATAGTAAACCATAATATATTAATATCCACCAAAGTCAACCATGCCAACCACCATCAACCATAGTCAACCATGGCTATACATATCCAACCATCATCAACCATGGTTAACCACAGTCAACCATAGCTAATTAGTCAATCACAATTACCCACAGTCAACTGTGGTCAACCATATCCTACCAAATCCAACCATAGTCAATCATGGTTAACCAAAACCAACCATAGTGGAATAATAATCAACCATGTGATTTTAAAGTCAGCCCTTATGTCAAACAATGCCAATTATGGGAAAACAATAGTGGAATTATAATTAACGATATGATTTTAAAATAAACTATTGTGTCACCCATAATCAAGTAAACAAGTCAACCATATGATATTAATATAAACCAAAGCAAGCTAAAGTCAACCATGCCCAACCACCATCAACTATAGTCAAGCATGGTCAATTAGAGACAACCATCATCAACCATGATCAAGCACATTATACCATAGTTAATTAGTTAATCAAAGTCACCCATAGTCAACTATGGTCAACCACAGCCTACCAAAGCCAACCAAACTCAACCATAGTTAATGAAAATCAACCATATCCAACCAAATTTAAAAGTTAAATAAGTTAAATGAATGGTGAGTTGTGGAAAAATAAGTCAACCATAGTCGACAATAGTCAACCATCATTACCATAGTTAACCATAGTCAATTAGTCAACCATAGACAAAAGTAAAACAAGGTCAACCAATAGTCAATTATGCCAAAACAAAGTCACCTTTAGTAAAACAAGGTCAACCAATAGTCAATTATGCCAAAACAAAGTCACCTTTAGCAAAACATGGGAATCATAGTCAACCACAATCAATTAGTCATACAAAGTCAAATATAGTTAAAAAAAAGTCAACAATAGTCAACCATGGTCAACCATAGTTAACCAAAGTCAATTATGACCAACAAAGTCAACCCTAGTCATCCATAATCAAACAAAGTCAACCATAGTTAAACAACATAAACCTTAATCAACCAATGCTATAATATAGATTACCTTAATCAAACGTAAAAGTCTGGACCTACTACATAATTAACCCTTTCAGAAAGACTTCTACGTCTATAGCGTGCCTTGATCCTGGTGATTACAGTTTTTTTCTACTATTGAGAAATGTGTAAAGAAATGTGCAGCAACCAAAATATGATTGGGTTCTTCTCAAACATGTTTATAGCACATTTCAATCAAAATATTTCATTTTTAGCAATCTCCACATTCATTGGAGACTAACATTTCCTCCATACGGTGATGTTTTGCCTCCAAAAAATGCCATTATGTATAATGGAAAAATGTATTGGGTGCATAGTCATGTTGTTTCTTTAGTCGGCCCCATATTTTCACACAAGATATATTGAATAGATGTTTCCAACCACAAATGGGACTTCGATTTTATTCAACAATCACCTGCTACATGGTCTATTTTCTTCGCGATTCATTCTAATCAACTGCTTTGTTTCATGAAACAAGGCTCGACTATAGTATGGTTAATAGAAGATAATACCTATGCAAGTACTCCACCAGTGCCAGGTAATTTGTCAACCAACTCTTTACAACATGGACATGGTTTGTGCTGGGTTGGAAAGTGCGAGAGGAGTCCTTCTCGACTCCGAGGGAAACAAGGTGAAAGACTTTGCTTGGGGAATTGGCAGGCGGACCAATAATGATGTGGAGTGGCTCACGTTGATCAAAGGAATGGAAATCGCAAGGAATGAAGAAATCAAGGATCTTGTGGCCTTTGGAGACTCAATGTTGGTAATAAGGGAAGCTAGAAATTTAGCCAAAAATCTAAGAAAGCCCGTTTCTAAGCTCCATCATCTCTTCAATTACATGGCTAAAGACTTCAACTCCAACAACTTTGTTCACGTTTTGAGGAATAAAAACCAGCAAGCAGATATCATGGCCAATGTAGGTGCACTATAGGTGTTGGTCTGAACTGTGGAATCTCGTTCAGTAATGGTCAAGATCTTGGCATCAATTGGGTTCCATAATCTTTCCTCCCTTCCAGTTTGATGATGGAACTCAAGTATTCTCTAAGTTTTGGGAAGTGGCATTTCTCCATGACAAGGGATAACACTCTTTTCCTCTCTATGAACTATAGTCCCTTGTCAAATTCGATTTTCAATTATTACAAGATCTCCTTGGGATCCTTTACCACTCCTCGAAATTTTCCCGTGTCCTCTCGGCGCCCTTAGATCCCTTCACACGCCGGTAACACCTGTCTCACATGCTGGATTTTATGGAGGTCGAGGATCGAGGAACCTCCGGCTTATATCTCACTTGGGGGTGATATCCCTATCATTCTGCAGGGAAAAATTAGCATTAAGAACAAGGTTTATGTTGTTTGGTTTATCATGGAGGAACACAATCCCATTATCGTTCAAAGCCTCCCTGCGTTGCAATGTTTTCGTTGTAGGAGCCATCTTCAGTCTTCAGCCCATTCGAGGGGTGTTGGTTTGCATATATTCGACGTCATGCATAGTAAAAATCTCGGTGGATCTGCGCAGCCTACTACTTGTGATCATTCCATAAATGAAGAGCCGAGTATTGGAAGGAATTGGGCGCATTTAGTAGGAAAAAGTAGTGGACACAATAGTCTGGGGTCTCCACCTTGGCTTGAAAGTCCTCATTCCGAGGTTCATTCGCAATTGAAGGATTTGGAATGCCAAGTCCGCATGCTCAGAGGAGAGAATTATGAACTTAAAAGAGCCATTTCTCACCTTTTCACCATTGTCTAGATTACGAACTCTGAATTTCACAGCAGCAGTAGCAAGATGAAGGAATATTATGACATTCTTGTTGGAAAATTTGAGAATGGTTGTCCTTGTTCTGTGGATTTGAGTACCCAAATTAGGGCTCTGCACTACAACCTCAGAATTGTGGAAGCTAAGATAGATGGCATGAGGTCTGAAATCTGGAATAGCAGCATTTCCTTTCAAGGAAATGTTGAAGACAAAGCCGGAGCTGCTGCTGGGAACAAGGAGAAGAATTATTATCAGTAACTCGTTACATATGGACCTCTCAATTCGTTTGAAATCTTTGCTTTTATATGTCTTTTCAGAACGCTTGTGATAAGTCTCTTTTTGTTAGGCTTATAGAAGCTGATGATCAGCTAGTTTACAATTCCTCTCTATGTTATGCATTACTCCTGTATTTTGCTTCTAGGAAATTTTGTAAGAGTCTACAGCTATCGCATAATAGGTTTTGTGTATGATCTTCCTACACTAGAAAGTGAAGAGCTAGAATCCATGGCAGCTTTTCAATTTTGGGATCAGTCTTCCCATATTTTTTGTAATCTCGTTCCTCTTTTTATATGAAAGCTCATTATCTATTATTGTTAAAAAAAAAACATGGACATGGTTTGTGATTGAAGTTTTTATCTAGGTTGAGTTGGGCCATCAATATTGTTGGGCCTGGCCCAAGTGGGGCATTTTTGTGTAAGTCAGATTTTGGAACTGCAGAGCTAAGCGCAGTTCGGCTGAAAGCTTTTTGAAAAAGTCTATTTTTGAGATGCTGCGAAGTTGTGCGCAGTGCAGCGTCGGAAGAGCTGCGAAGTTCAATGCTGCGAGGAGTACAACGCTGCGATGTGGCTAGTCTACGGAAATCCTGCAAAGCAAAGTGTTGAACGAAAGGCATCACATATTCTGGTTAGACCATCGGTGGTCTATTTTTTGTAAATATGCTCCATGAGTTCCAGGTGACGGGTAAGGAGCAAAGCGGAAGAAAGCAACTGGTCGCACATGTAAAGAACCACTAGCTGAACCAGTCACACAAGACCATTAGAGGAAAAAGGGCTCGGTGAAAGCGACCTGTTGGCGTGCGCGCGACAGGAAGGCTGATGGCGATGTGAAGCATGCATGGAAGACGACCACGATAGAAGATTCGCTACCAGAATACAGCAAGTCCGGTTAAGCTGAAAACCATGACATTTTTGTAAACCTAACGGTTTTTTCCTGCGAATTGTAAAGACATGACCTACGGGCATGATCTATAAATAAGGCATATTTTGCATGGGAAAGGATTATTAATTTTTTTAATCTTCATTGTTGATCTTTCGGGTTGTTGGGTTGTTCATTCTCTATTGTCGATTATTATTGAGAAATATCCTGTTGAGAGACATTTTTGTAAAGGCTCTACAAGCTGTGTGCGCAGAGGCCTATCGAGAGAAAAGAGAGTGTGCTGCTAAGTGCACAGAACAGAACTGTTGGTTGTGGAGCCATATCTTCCAGTCTCATAGATGATATTGTCTTAGTCATACACCTAGAGGACTGTACACTCATTCCCCCACTTTGGGGTTCAGGAATGGTTTTGGGTAACCCAGGTAGTTTCGGGCCCATGGTTTTGGGTAACCCATGGTATTTTCCCATTGTATTTCCCTTATAAAAGAAAGACATTGTAACACAACTAGGGTTGATGTTACACCAAAATGTCGTCACCATTGTGCAAGTGTCGCAAGTGTTGCAAGTGTCGTCGTCATGACCTAGTGTCATCATCATGACCGTTGCAAGTACCGTCATTATGACCAAGTGTTGTCATCATGACCGTTGTGATAATGTCGTCATCTTGACCATTGTGTATACATCCCTGAAGTCATCTGGACCAAGTATTCATTTGGAGGATTCGTACTCAGTTTGTACAACCTTTTGAGAGGTCGTCGCAGGTTGCACACTAGCAACATGCGACGTCGCAGGTTGCTCTCTAGCAGGGTGCGACGAGGTCTGTTAATGGAAAAAAATAGCCATTTCGAGATCTTTCTCAAAGATTTCCCATTTAGGAGCTTATCCCTGATCTCTTGGAGAGCTGGTACTCGACCCCTATCCTATTGGGAAGATCCCCTATCTCTATCCTACCATCTCTCATCCTATCCTATCCATAACCTCATCCACTTAGTCCTATATATGTGAGGTTCACTCCCATACCAAAGGGAGGAAGACTATGGTATCTACATGCTGGTGAAATCTCTCTCAGGACACCTTCACTCACCTCTTGGAGAATTCATGCTTCCTTGGAAGGGCTTGGCAATTGGCTTTTGTGGAGAAGGGCTGCTACGTTAAGTCATTGGTTGTGGTTTTATATCTCTATCATGTACTCCTCTATTTGCAGTAATACAAATGCTTTCCACCAATATTGTTCTTGATGTGTAATGATGTTGTGTTGTTTACCTGCTTAACTGTTTACATAGAGCTCTTATTGTATAGATGCTCTTTACTCGTTTCTTTTTTCTGTGTCTTAACAAGTCTTGCAACTTGGATCTAACGACCTCGGGACGTGGAGCAACATTCGGGAGGAAGGATAGCGAAATCAAAGAGGTAAGACATCTAGTACTTGATCCTTAAGTAGATCTAGGAAACGTGTTTGTAGTCTATTCTATTTGTTCTAGACTCGCATTGAGCTAGGGAGATCCGGCTCGCCTCCGGTCGAGTGGATTGTCCGGTAACAAATCTGGCGACCATACTGGGGAGTATTCTTGTTTAGTGATCGTTAATCTGAGTCATTTTCAGTCGATTACTTGTCACAAGCCTTGTTGTCATTTCTTTTCCATTTTTCCCTCTTAGGATTGATTCCATTGTCAGATCTTCACATTGAAGATCCTTATCTTCTTCCTTTGAGTTTGTATAACCTAGTTTCAAACCTGTTTGTGGTTCATCCTTGAGAGATCTGATTCATTTTTTAATCTAGAACTCTCCTATCGCACCTGGGCAGTGAAAAAAGAGCGACACTACGCAAGAAGAGACATTGCGCAAAAGATATTGCGGGCAGGGCTATGGTGGCCTACGATTCACAAAGATGCAAAGGAGCACTGCCAGAGCTGTGATGTCTGTCAGAGGACAGGAAGGCCGTCGCGAAGGGATGAAATTCCATTGAATCCACAGTTAACATTACAGGCATTTGAAAAATGGGCCATTGATTTTGTGGGACCTATAAACCCACCGGGAAAAAGAACTGGTGCGAGGTATATTATTACTGCAACTAATTACCTCACCAGATGGGCAGAAGCAAAGCTAGTTAAAGACTGTAGCGCAGGTACTGTTGCGCAGTTCATATTTCAAGACATCCTTACAAGGTTTGGATTCCTGAAGATTCTGATGAGTGATCAAGGCACTCACTTTCTGAACACAACCATTGAGGCATTGACAGAAGAATTCCACATTCATCATCAGCGAAGTACGCCATATCATCCGCAAGCGAATGGAGTTGTTGAAGCATTCAATAAATTGCTGGAGAATGCGCTAACTAAGGTATGCAATGTGAATAGGGATGATTGGGACCTGCACATTCCAGTCGTTTTGTGGTCATATAGAACTACTTGCAAAAAGTTGACTGGCCACTCACCTTTTAGGCTAGCCTATGGACAGGAAGCAATAATGCCAATGGATTACATTATTCCCAGCTTGAGAATAATTGCTTTCACAGGCATGGCAGATCGCGACACACTAGAAGAAAAGCTTCTACACTTGGTTGGTCTGGAGGAGGATCGCTTCATCCCAATATTTCACCAACAAGTGCAGAAAGAAAGAGAAAAAGCATGGCATGATCGCCATATCAAAAACAAGACCTTTCAGGTAGGTGATCTAGTCCTCCTGTATGATAGCAAGTTTATGAAGTTTCCTGGTAAGTTTAAAATGCATTGACTTGGTCCATATACTGTTTTACATGTAAATAATGGTGGCGCAGTCCAGTTAGCCATGTTAGCAGGAGATAACTTGCCCGTCCTAGTCAATGGAAGCAAACTAAAACCCTATCGGGATAGTCCTGCTTCGTAGAACCCTTGATGATCAGAAAGAATGAAATTTCTAAGTGCCAAGTACAGTTGAAATTGGGCACTAGAAAAGGGCAAGAGTCTATACGCGATGTATGATGAGGAAGTGTATATACCGCACAACACTGTTAAGATGTGTCGCTGCGCCAAAAAAAAAATGATGAAAATTAAAAGAGAAAAAGAAACAAGGAATCGCGTAGTTGCGAATCTCAAAATGCAACTCCAGTGATCGAGTTGAACGAAGAAAAAGGCTAAGTTCAGGAGCGAGAAATCAGGCACCGCGAAGTAACCATGCAGGAGTAAAGGAGACTGCCGCACAGTTCGACGGAACATCCCAGAAAAGTAGCCGCTAGAATATCGGTCAAAAATATATCTATTATACAGTACTTTCGCCAGTGACCGCTTGGGCATTTAACGCAAAAATAGTCGTTCTGAACGAGTTAATGAAGGAAAGGACTGAAGAATCTGCCAGATTTGGCCAACGAATACCATATTTAATGCTTATCTATCCATTGAGGGGCACGGAGGAGGTCAGCTGCGCTTATAAATACTGCCGCATTCGGACTCGCAGGCGTTACTGGAACCTTGGAATTTTCTTGCGAGCACTAGTTTGCAAGTTGTTTCAGCAAAGCTATCCGACATCCTGTTGAGACCCATTCAAGTGAATGTCTGACAGGTTTTCTATTAAAGAAGAGTTCACGGTCCAGGAGACTGTGAAGGTATTCAAATAAGGAGGAATTGAAGGGTTGATGAGAACCCCAACCAAGAAATTCGTCATAGAACAAGTTCAGACGTCCAGAAGCTCACCAAGACATGGTCCAACAATGCAGGATAAAGGAAAAGATCCAATGGGGCCGAAAATCAAGCAACCAAAGATGAGTTCCACAGTGCCACAGTCGTCGATAGCCGATAGGGAGATACCATTGAAGCTTACCCTTGACTATATCTCACCGCATACACTGGATGCACCGGTCTTCAAGCTAATGAAGAATGCCAAATACAACATTCCACTCTCGCCAATATCAAAGAATGTCGAAGTGGACAAAAATTTGTTGGGCAAGATCCCAGAGTGTAAGTGGGAAGACCATGATCTGCTTCAGATGCAGAAGGAGCCTAATGAACCTAGGTTCCCACAATTCCAGCCCGACCAATACATGTGCAAGAATAAAGACGTGAAAGGCAACCTTACCATGGTTGCGGAAAGCTGGTTATCTGGAGTAGTCCAGTCGGGATTACTCAATCTGCTCAGACTCCCACATTTTGACAGATTGCCTGATCTGAATGCGGTGGTGCGAATATTGATGTCGTGCATTCACCAAGTATATTTGTGGCTCGACCACAATATCGACCTGACCATTGACTTAATCCACCAGATCAATGGATTGAGCAAAAGAGGTAAAGATCGGAAGCAGTTTTTCCAAGGGAAAAGCAAGGACAAAGAAGTGGCCGCGAAGATGAAGAAAACTCAAACTGTGATCAAAGGAAAGAGAGGCTTTCAGACGAAGGACATAGATGATAAGGAAACGGAGTTTGTCTCGCAACTTTTAGCCGACAATATTCTTAGAAAATCTAGGCCTTTGGAGGTACCTGCAGGTGCAGTACTACTTGGTGCCGTAGTCACAGAGGGCGAACAATTCAACTGGTTTCAATACCTGTTGAATGAGTTCCTGGAGGAACTAAATGACACACAAACGAATGGTGGTAACTTACATTTTACATGGTTAATAGTCCTGATCGCCTTCGTAGGGTGAAAGGAGTCGAAGGATTATGTTGGCGTAATCACTGACGGCAATGACTGCAAAGGAGCCCTCTATTCAAACCTTTGGGAAAATTTGAACTCACAAAGACAGCACGCGATAGCTGAGGTATTCTACACCTATTATGACCAGCTGCACGGAGCCATAATTCTCACGCCGCGGATAAAAAAGCAGGTAACGAGTAAGCATATTCAAACTGTCGATTTTTATGCTGACATACGTTGCATTCACATTTCAGCCAAAGCCCAGATGAAGAACACTGAATGGTTCGCAAAAAGATACCATATGTATGAAGATGATATTGATAATATCATGAAGGAATGGTCTACCAAATTTCGAGTCGAAATTGTGGATATCCAAAGCGACTCTGGCGAGGACAACCTCATTCCATGTCCTATTACTGAAGAAAAAGAGACGAGAAAAATGAAGGAAGTTGAGAGCCCAGCACAGCCAAAGGGGGAAAGAAAGAAGCAGAGATCCACTAAAGGCATTTCAGAAGCAATACTTCATGATGATGATTTCGACATGATCGCGCCAAAGGTCACATAGAAGATGGAAGATCTGATGAATGAGAAGGATAAAAAGGATAAAGTGATTCAAGAAGCTTTGCAGGAAAATCTAACCACGCTGCAAGGGATTACAAAAAAAAAATTGAAGAAGTACACAAAAGATTACCCCTACCACGGGACTCGGAGTCTGAAGGGAAGTCAGGAGGAACTTTGCAGCATAAGACGCTGCAGCTAGCCATGACCGTGCCTGTGAAGTCCCGCATTATCCATATTGATCCCTTAACTATAAGGTTTCCATTTCCAAAACAAATAATGTTGGACACGAAGAATGTAGAGCGTGTGGAGCTCGATATTGCGAAGATACCACTACCTAGTCTACACTATTTGCATCTATAGATTGTCAAAGAAATGCATGAGAGAACTACTGATGTGCTGAAACAGCAAGCTGAGCTGTAAGTAGCTAATAGGAAATTGGAGGAATCTAGCTCATGTAGAGCTATGGAACTACAAGATAAGCATGATCGACGAAAAAGAATAGAGTCCACGATCATTGTGGTCGCAGATGATATATCAGAATGTGACGTATAGATAGACCCCGCGGACACTATCATTAAGATCAGTGAACTAGTTAACAATCTTAAGGCAGAGATGCGAGATATGGAGATCAGCCACAAAGCTAAGGTTGCTGCCTTGGAGGCACAGACTAACCCGCAGACTCCACCAAATCAGCAACAGTTACGAGTGAAGGAAATGATGGATGTAACATAAAGTATAGCCACCGAGGTTGCTAAGTGCCAAAGTCTATTAGATGAGGCGTCGAAGGCATTTACTGCCCTTGAGGAGGATCTAGGGTTGCTCGAAGTCAAGAATGCTGTGAAAAATAAGCAAGCAACATTAGAACCGTTGGATGCCGAAGTTAAAGCACTGCTACCAAGAGAGAGACTCCAGAGGTACCGGGAAGTTAGCGCGCTGAAAAAGGAATTTCAAGCCTTAAGAGAAAAAGAGACTGAAATGGGAGATAAATCGCAGCCCTTGCTGGAGGCATCCCACACAATCTCATGGGAGATAGAGAAAAAGTTAAAGGAGTTGCAAAAAGGACAAGAACAGGTGGAAGGACAAGTCAATGATGAAATAACACCTGGGATGTTGGAAACCATGAAACAAGTTGAGCAAGACACTAAGGAAGCAGTTGAAAAGTTGATTTTCACATACAACAAGTTCACTGCGAAGCTAGCTCCGCAGGCAGAGGAACCACTCGGAGAAGCAAAGTTGAAGGTGGCTCGAAGATGAGCCACATGTAAGTGTTAGGGGCCTATTGGGCCTGGCCCAAGTGGGGCATTTTTGTGTAAGTCAGATTTTGGAACTGCGGAGTTAAGCGCGGTTTGGTTGAAGGCTTTTTGACAAAGTCTATTTTTGGGATGCTGCAAAGTTGTGCGCAGCGCAGCGTTGGAAGAGCTGTGAATTTCAGTGCTACGAGGAGTACAACACTCCGATGTGGCCAGTCTACGGAGATCCGACAAAGCAGAGTGTTGGACGGAAGGTGACACATATTCCGGTTAGACCATTGGTGGTCTATTTTTGGTAAAGATGCTTCATGAGTGCCAAGCGACGGGTAAGCAGAAAAGAGGAAGAAAGCGATTGGTCGCACATGTAAAGAACCACTACCTGAACAAGTCGCACAAGACCGTTAGAGGAAGAACGGATTGGTGTGACCTATTGGCGTGCGCACGATAGGGAGGCTGATGGCGATGTGAAGCATGCATGGAAGACGACCACGATAGAAGATTCTCTACCAGAAGCCAACAAGTCCGGTTAAGCTGAAAATCGTGCCAGTTTTGTAAACCTAAGGGTCTTTGCTTGTGAATTGTAAATACATGACCTACGGGCATGATCTATAAATAAGGCATATTTTGTATGGGAAAGGGTTTCTAGTTTTGTTAATCTTCATTGTTGATCTTTCGGGTTGTTGGGTTGTTGATTCTCTATTGTCGATTATTATTGAGAAATCTCCTATTGAGAGACATTTTTGTAAAGGCTCTACAAGCTGTGTGCGCAGAGGCCTACCAAGAGAGAAGAGAGTCTGCTACTGACTACGCAGAAAAGAACTGTTGTACCCTTCCCAAAGACTAATACAACAACAGTTCTTGTGGACGTAGCTCCAATCCTGGGGGTGAACCACGTTAAATCCTGTGTAGTGTGATTGTTTATGTCTCGCACTTGTCTGTTTGCTTATAATGGATGCCTGAATTCTCATTTATCAGTTTTTATGTTAATTCTTTTATATGTATTCGCCAGAGCAGAAAGATGGGAATAATATGTTAAGTATTACATGTATGGATGAATGATGAATGCGCAGTATTATAAGTCTGTGAAAGTATCAACTCGTTGAATAATCACATGTATATGTAGAGTTAGGGTTATGTAACTCTTTTGACATGCAGCACCGGGAGTGCGTAGTATTGTGTGTTTCATCTATTTACATTGGTTATAAGACTAATCGTCTAAGGTAGTAGATGGGTGAATAAAGTAGTAAGTAAAAGTGTTCACAGTGGTTAAGTCTAAAGAGGAAGCATATAAGTCATTTGCGTTGTCTTATTATTTGCATAATTCTGAACCGCGCTGTCCGTAGATGCGCTGATTGGGCGAGCACCTTAGCTTGCAAAAGTGTTGATTGCGACGCAGTCTATCGTCGTGCAGTCTTCAGTCCGCAGTGTGCTACGCAGTAGATCTGCCTAAACAACTCATCACATCACTGTGGAAACCTGATTCTGCAGTACCACCATAGCTACACCTCAGGTGATACCTCATCCTGTTCACAGGTTGTTGCCGAAAGGGCCGGTGAGAAGGGGTTTTGTTGGTTCCTTGAAACCGCGAAGAACCTGGGACTACATTGGAAACCTCTAAATCAGTATATAAGCCAACAAATATGAACTACCTTGGATATTTTATTGTTTCTTCAATTCATAAGTACTTGCTTATGTGCAAATATAGTCGAGTTGACTTTTCCTTCTATGACTTGAGTATGACTCTTTCTGATGATGTAGCTGATGGTGAAGTATTAGAATCTAGGCATTTTGAACTTAATATTCTGACACCTACAAATGTTTTTGAGCTCATTCAAAATACTTCGCTCTTCCCCATTTATCCTAATATGGATTCAATTGATGATGTATTTACTGAGGTTTAACTTGCTCTTCATGTAAAAATAATTTTATCAAAAAAGTTTTATATGCAGTGTTTAATAATGTTTTTGCATTGTACATTTCCTTCCAAATCAAAGTTATTCCTATATAGTGTTTTTGTAGATGGTCAATAGAAATTCCAATTTCAAAATATTTAACTTTTTGTGTTATTATTTTTCTTCATTGTATACACTATATGTTTTTTACTTCCATGCTTTGACAATATCAAATACATTTACAAATGTCATTTCACATCTTACATTCATATATAGCTTTCCCATATTTTCCACAAATATTACTATTTTTTATTATTAATTATTTCATTATTATAATTATTTTCAAAATAGGATTTATTTTATTTACATTTATTTTATTTTATTAATAAGTAAATTTGAAATATAAATGAATTTTTTTTATTTTTTTTTAATATAAATTTAATTTGCTTTGATTTAAATATGTTTTCTAATAAATAAATTTAATTACTAATATTAATATAATATTAATTTATTTAATATTTTATTTAATTTACATTAAATTACATTTAATAAAATTTATTAAATTTATTTTAATTATTTTTTAATATAGTTTAATGTATATTACCTTTTTTTACTTACATTTATTTAATTAATTTTAATATCAATTATTTTATATTTAATATCAATAATTTTACTTTTCATTTATTTATTTATTTATTTTTATTTAATATATTTTACTATTTTATTTTGTATGTTACTTTTATTTTTATTTTTTTGTTATATTTTTTTTTTATTTTTTTTTATATTTATTTATTTATTTTACTTTATTTATTTATTTTAAATTTATTTTATTTATTTTCAAAATAGGATTTATTTAATTTACATTTATTTAATTTTTTTAATAAGTAAATTTGAAATATAAATGAATTTTTTTTTTTTTTTAATTTTTAATATAAATTCAAAATATAAATTTAATTTGTTTTTATTTAAATATGTTTTCTAATAAATAAATTTAATTACTAATATTAATTTATTTAATATTTAAATATTTAATTTACATTAAATTACATTTATTAAAAATTATTAAATTTATTTTAATTATGTTGTAATATAATTTAATGTATATTACATTTTTTTTACTTACATTTATTGGATTAATTTTAATATCAATTATTTTCTTCTTAATTTATATTTAATATTAATTATTTCAATTAATTTTAATATCAATTATTTTATTTTTAATTTATATTTAATATCAATTATTATACTTTTCATTTATTTTATTTTTATTTAATATATTTTACTATTTTATTTTGTATGTTACTTTTATTTTTTCTATTTTTTTTTTTATATTTTTTTATTTATTTTTTACTTTTATTCTATTTTTTTATTTTACTTTATTTATATATTGTATTTTAATATTTTTAAATGTAGTTGATATTGGCCAATCACTTTTAAATGTGTGTTTATGGTTGATATGTGCTTATTCACTAATATCAAGCACATTTAAAAATGTGGTTGTTTCTAGTTATATCTTTATATTTATAAAACTATAATTTAATTATATATTTTATTATCATGTTTTTGCATTTTTACACTTGAAATATATAAATTCTGCATTTAAAAGAAAAAAAAAAACAATAATTAATGGTTTTAATATTTTAAAATAAATAAAAAATTGACAACGTTTATTTTTGAAAAGTTAACTTGATTTGCATCTAAAATTAAAACAAAAAGGGAAAAATTATTAATAATTTTAGTAATTTAAAATAAATAAAAAAATTAATAACATTTATTTCTGAAAATAATGTAAAGAAAATAAAATGCACAAATATTTTAAGATTTATTTTCAAATTCTTTGATTTGATTTGAGCAATATGGAGATCCATTTCATCAAAATAATAACAGACCCATCTGAAAAGTCGAAAGGAGGCGTGGAGCAGACCTTCCATTTGATAAATCTGGTTGCTGATTTTGAGTTGTTAGCCGCAGGATTTTCCCGGGTCTTCTTCGCAATTCCCAAGGACTTTTTATGCAATGTCTACCAGTTGAACCATTGAAATATGTATGCAAAAAAAACTTCATTATCACAGCAATATACTCACTGCTCAGCATTTGTATGAGTGGGGACTGATCACAGGTTTGTGCTTATGACGGAGAATAAAGACAATCTTGAATCCAAAACAATTTGGAATAAAAAATATCACCAATATTTTGTGGAGAGTATATGACTCTTTGTAAATTCCTCATGACAAAAATAGAACCAGATTTCCCATTTTGGAAACGTGTTTAATTGTTGATTAAATCACTGAAAATCTATACAATGATTTCATTTTTATAAATCTGTTTAGGTTGTGAATGATAGCTAATATGGCTGGCCATTGGAGACTATATGCACATACAGTGATCTTGATCTTGAACTTGCACTATTCGCTGGTCTAATTAAACGATCGAAACATAGAAACATGTTCATACATCTATTCTCTTAATTGTCTGGTCTTTCAGGACCAAACTGAAAACAGAATTATGAAAAATTAGAGAACAATATTAATAAATACTAGCAACAATAAAACAACATTAATAATATTAATGTGTTGATTAATAGATCTAAATGAAACACATATTATAGAAGAAAAAATATATTAATATAAAAATATATGCCTTATCTATGCCTATAACATCTATGAACAATTGATTTAATTTAATTAATATTAATTAGATTATGAGAATAGTAAATATTAATATAATGGTCTTAAGATCATTCAATCAATCTCAACTGTACCGCTTACATATTCCATAGAACTGTGACTAGAAGAGCATTCTGAAAACGATCTAATCCTACAGCGAGTTGACTTTATTTACTTATGTTTACTCCGATATCATCATGTTAACCGCAGAAGACGACGTTGTAATTAGCACCAGAAGGGCAGGTGAAGGTGCTGGTGGCATCGTCCTTGGCATAGCTGTACGCCTGTGGGCACTGTCCCTTGAAGAATTTCGAATAGTTTGTGGGAGAGCAGTTGTTGAGGTAGGCGCCTGTGCAGCAGTATTGAGGCATATTGAAAGCAGCACAGGCACTCTTGCATCCACCGGTTACTTTCAATTCTGAAGGGCAGATGGCATTTATGTTGCTGGTGCATCCTAATTATTTGCAATTAGAGTTGGAGGGACTTATGGAGACAGGGATATTGAAGCCATCAACAAGAGAGATATCATAGAAATCTTGATTCTGGTACTGATTGAGCGCATATTCAAAAAGAGTTGCGGGGACACTTCCAAAGCCTTGACAATTCAGCAACCCGCCGCAGTCACCAGTGTTGCACTTGCCTCTCCCGCTTGCGTCGAAGTTGCAGCCGGTACGACCCCAAATTCTGGCTTGTGTTGTTCCTGCGGCAACGTTAAAACTCCATGTTTGGCCCTGTCCCAACGCTTTACCGCCACCAGGACTTGCAGCGGCCCAAACTGTGTATGGACACTGGTTCTTCACTACGAATGTCGCGCCTTGGACACCTGCGGTTCATCAAGCAATACTTAAAATATGTTTCTGCAAATACATATATAAGTAGCATAGCATTGTCAATCCTTTGCACACAGAGAAAAAACAATCAATGAGGATATAATGTGGTAGCATGAAGTAATGAACAATGCATTTCCCCCACCCGAAGTCAGCGCAATCTTGTTGAGATTCAGTAGTTAGAGCAAGCACCACGTTCAGCTTACCTTGCAGATAAAGAATAATGGTTAATAATGTTACTGCCACTGTGATCCAGACGGAACCTGCAAAACTATTTCGCTCCCCCATTGCAACGAAAAAATATTACTCGAAGAGAATGGAATAAACTTGACATTAACACTGTATTTTGCGTTAGCCAATGGCCATCACGCGTTTACCTTTTAGACATTACTTGAACCTTCTTGAGAAAAACCAGTATAGTGGTCGCGCCGCCGCTCTGTTCTTTCTGCTGTGTTATGTCAGGCATTCACCGGTTTTGGCCACGTAACAAGCACTATATTATTGAGCCTTTCTTGCGTTAGCCATCACGCCATGACGCGGACCAACCAACGTCATGGCGCCGCCACCACTCTGGAGACCAGTAGCGCGGTCCCGCCACCACTCTGATATTTGTGGTGTGTCACGTCAGCCATTAAACAGGTACTACTCCTAAAGATTCGGGTTTCCACCGAACGTCAGGCAAAGCTTTTACAGGTTACTTT
This sequence comes from Larix kaempferi, assembly GCA_027924585.1. Lineage (NCBI taxonomy): Eukaryota > Viridiplantae > Streptophyta > Pinopsida > Pinales > Pinaceae > Larix > Larix kaempferi. Next base: position 5,113,170 of record BSBM01000961.1, on the reverse strand, counting down.
AACCTTCGATATCCATTAATGTTGTGAAAGTGAAGTACTGGCGAACATTATATAACCATCACACTTCTCGCGTGCCCCTAGGCAAGTGCGGGAGGGCCGTCGAATGTTCTCACCCGACAGTCCTCCCGCACTTGCCTCAAATTTTCTCATGGCATGCGAGAAGTGTGATGGTTGTATAAGGTTCGTGAACTATATTAGCAATTGCAACTTGGGTGTAATAAAGAACATTCTAAATTTAAAGTGAAACAAGTAGATGCAACAGTATAGTGTTGAAATTGAAATGCATAGTCATTAGAGTTAAAACTTGAATGTAAAAATATGAGAGTAAAATACGATTACAACAAGCAATTAAAATAGAACACGGAGATGTAGATTACAACAAGCAATTTGTAGTTTGTTGAAGAGTAGATCCTGCACATGAAAAGTAGAAAAGTAGTTAGGGAGACGGGTATAATAGAAGTATTTGGAAAGTGAAACATAGAAATGGAGTAAGAATGAAGAATTCAAAGAGATAAGCTCTAAATCAAAGGTTATACCCTTGCAAAGTTCACCTCCAGAATTGTAATATGAGAATGGTAAAAAAAAATTATTTGTCTCAAATTACCTTATCTTTTACCCAACAATGTCTTGTTTGTGTAACCTTTGCATTTTTCGGCATTTTAGCTTCGATACTTGAAATTTTTAATGTATCCTTCAAACAATTTCAAATATGTTTTGTTCAAGCCATGGAAATAATTCTTTGACTTCACATTTTTGTATTTTTTCATATATTACATCATAACAATTTTCAATTTGTCCTCCAAGCAAAGCATCTCAAAATAAATAGTTGTAGTAAACCTATAGCAGTTTTATGCATTGTTATGTCAGTGACCACACCTCTAAAAATATATAGGATGACTTGGTAACAATCACTTGACCACGCCTCAAATATATAACTACTAGCATAGATCCATCTTAAACTAGTATCTATCAAACACCCAGAGGGATCCAATTTCTTGAGGTGTATTTCTTTTTTAAAATTTAAACTCAAGAAATTTAATCTCTCTTGATTGATAGATCCGGGTTTAAGTTTTAAGCATGAATTTTTTTAATTATTTTGTTAGGAACAAACGTTACAACATCTCCCCCATTATTTTTTAATTATTTTGTTAAGAACAAACGTTACAACATCTCCCCCATACTGGGCTGTAAAGCACCGAGACTCGATGCAACCAAGGATGAGTCAATAACAAACTGTATAATGCAAACAGATTAAGCCAACCATGCTTATCAGTTCTTGTAAATCCATATGTCACCATATGCACAAGTAATTGTTCAAGGATGAAATTACTATCCCATAAAATATCTACATTCTCATTTCCAAACATATGTCAATGGAAATTGTCTCCTTCTTATAGCAGAAGGTCCCTCGTTCATATTAGAATACAAAACTCATCTCCACAAGCATAAGTGATATTCACTAATTTTTTGTTTCATACCCTTTCTATTTATGTTTTAAAAGCATTGACATAAGGGTTTGCAAGAATTAAACTAGCCAAACTTGAATGAAGTTTTTAAACTTTCTCTTTCAACATTAAATCTTCTAACAGACATTCAAAGATAGAGGCCAACAATTTTATGTAAACAATGCTTGTATTGTATTCAAGTTATTTACATATTGTTTAGTACATAGCATGTGACAAATACTTTTGTCTTCCTAAAGAATGTGTTCAAGCAAGGGGATCTTGTTCCATGCCCTAGAACACACACTTACTCAGTCTATAGCTCCCTTGTTTCTTTATTTATTTGATGAAAATAAAATTAATTATAATATAAAACATTATACCACTTTTGATCTTCGAGGACTGGATGGCATATACAAAAGAAGTGAAAAAGAATATTTTGATTTCATTAGATTATGATTCCTTTTGTAAATTGAATGACATGATGTTGTCATATACGAAGGTCTTTTAAAAAAAATACCAATATTGGGTGATCGATTGCACACTGCACATTGGAATCACTGGGACTCCTCATTTGTTGCACCCTTTTCACCTTCGAAGCTACCTATTTTTTTATAAATAGGGGCTCACTTTGCTATATTGATTTGCTTAAGAGCGAGAGCTAAAGCTAGAATTATTTGCAGAGGTTAGATATCTTATTTAGGTTAAAAATGTTGTTTAAGAGAATCCATCTATGATAATATTACAAAAATTTGATAATATAAGGAAAATATTTGTGTTGAGATATTTTTATCTATAATACATAGATTAAACATTTAATTGGATCAATTAAAACACAATATCTACAATCACAAACATGTAAACATACATTAATTTTATATAACGCCAAAAAGGAGATAACGTTGCTAAAATCGATATATATATATATATATATATATATATATATATATATATATATATAAATAATATTATAGAGTTCCAATTATTCATGAGATGGAAGATGTAAACGCCAAGCCATCCAAAACAATGGCATTTTGATAATATCATGATGATGCATTCAAAATTGTGATATATGGAGGCGAATGCTACACATATATAAGATTATATATATACATAAGATATATAGGCATAACCACTAGAAGATTATACATACATTAGATATATAGACATAATCAGGTTCAGAGTTTCATGTTTGTTGCTTAGGCATCTTGGAAACCTCGGAGAGTTCAGACTTGGTTTTATATTCAGACTCATCTATTTGTATGATACTTCTGTCCATAAAAATTTAATATTTTTCGAAATCCCAAAAACACAAACATACATTTTAGTTAAAGCATAAAATAATTGGTTAACACAAAAAAGACTTGAAAACATCTAGCTGTCTCGTCCGATCAACCAAGAAGGAAGACAAAAAGCTAGGAAATCCCTTCAATCAAGAAGGAAGACAACTAGGCATGCCCTCAAAAGACAACCAGCTGTGTGTGGAAATTTACAATGTGTAGATAAAAGGTAATAATAAAGATATTGATAATATGGTCTTCTTTTAACTCAGTCCATAAAGTGGAAAAATAAAAATAAAAATCCAAAATCGTCTATACTTTTAGACACTTCATATTTTTCCAAATCCCACAAACACAAACATTCTTGGCAACTCTCTTGAGTCACTAAAGGAACTCATTGATATCACCAATTCTCAATCCACGATGCGCGTTCACGAGTCTCTTAAACATATTCCATCGTCTTTGAGTTGCAAGTTTATTAATTGAGAGATATGAATCCATTCGTAAATATTACTCTTTGGAGGCATTCTTGGATGCAATTTTTATTTATAAGTTTGAATATGTTGGAGGCATTCTTGTTGTTTTTGCCAATTTCAGACTTTGTCACTATGGTGAAGAAAATGTGTAGTATTTGAAAAGATAAGTAATTAAAATCTACTTTGTTCCTACTTTGAAGGCATTACTTAAAACAATCAATTGTACAAGGTATTCCATATTTGGTGTTGAGATCCATCCTTCTACATTGTTGAATTGTTATAGAAGTCTGCAACAACATGCCATTACCATTCAAAATCCATCTATTGGTTGCTATGCTTATCTCTGTCATATTTAAATTATTTAAATTTGTCAAACTTTGGGGAGAAAGATACCAATTTGTAGCTTGTATGTTGTTAAGCTCAATGGTGAAGTTCTTATATAATAATTATTCTATTTCAGCAATTGTTTTATCATTTTGAGATTAATACTATTTATCTAAAACCTCTTCACACTTAAATTTATAGTGTTTTGTATGGTTTGATAAGTCACTATGTTAACATGGCAATAACATCTTCCGCATTTGGATAGCGAAAAAGGAGAGTGATATGTTGTGTCACTTGTTAATAAAGCTATCATATGCCCTAAATTTTCTTTCATTTGGGAGCTTCAACATAATTAACAAGGGCCTATGATTTGATATTTTGCTACAAAGCAAAAGGAATATTGGTGATGACAGAAGAGAATTCCATCTCTTGCATACACAACGAAGGCACATAAAGGATTATGTCGGTAGCATGGCAAAGATCCCATCCAACAAATCAGGAGGAATATTGTGATTGTCTTCTTGATTTGGTTTTTGAAAGCTTGAGTTTAATGTACTATCTCTACCATTTGTATCACTTACAAATAATGTTCCCGATGCCTTTAAGTCCCCTGGGAAGTTATACTTGTAAATCACCTGCTTCTGCACCATAGTTTTGTGTGAAAGCATTTCAAGGAGGAAATGAACTGTAAATGGATTATTACATCATCAATAACTTAAGACAGTATATTGTAAGTGTTTTTTGCATTTTTGTTGAGATACCCACTGTCAACAGAAGTAACATTGGAACAAAAAGATTCGTGTTCACATATTAATCCCATTTCTCCTACTTGCATGAACTCTATTATTCGATCCATAAAACAAAACTTGTTAGCAGGGAGCTGCTGCAACTAGGGTTTGAGAGTCAGCCTATGAATATGATTTTGGCGGCCATGGATCCTTCCATGGACGCTCTCCTCCTTCTCCCTTGAGTTACTTCCTGTCATTGGCCGACTGAAGGTGTTTACATTTCGCTTTGGAACGTTGGTGGCGCCTTGGCGCGGCGACCCATTGGGTAGTGGGATTCTTTTGTTTTCCATGTTAAATTTTCAGAATTTACTTCAATCTGATCTAGGATCTTAACTGAGAGAACAACATGTACAGCATATCTACAGCATATCAATCATGGAGACAATAATGCAAGCACACAAGAGACACAAAGATTTACTCGGGGAAAACCATAAAGGTGAAAAACCCCAATAACTTCCTCAGAGATAGATAGAGCAATGATACAACCAACCATAAGAGATAGACACAACCTAGCAGCAGATCCTCCTCCTCCATAAGTGCGCCACTCCTCCTTGAGTGCATGTGTGAGAAGTGAGTGAGCAAATAGAGTGCCTCCCGCACTCTATTTATACTTGACTTGACTTGCCTTTTTACCTAACTCATGTAGGCTCGAACTTAACCACATAACATAATGCTGAGTGGGCCGACCCCCAATAGGGTGGTCTAATAACCCTTTGACCCACATGACTTATACAGGGCCGACCCCAAACAAGGTGGTCTAATAACCCATCAAGTATAAGTTACGACACTTACAATATAAATGATGACACTTCCTTATAGAGGAATAATACCATCTCTATAGGAATATAATATACATATATGTGAAATACATTCCGAAGTTACATATACATCAACATTCCAGTGGCGGCGGCGGTGGTTTTTATAACGAGGGAACAAATTCAGGGCTGGGCTTTCTTGGTCGGGAGACGACGGCTGCAACAGAGGTCTGCAGAGCATCGGGCTCTAGTTTCTTCTTTATCGGCGACGAAAACCCTGAGGATGCCGCACTTTGGGGATTTCCTGTCCTTGGATCGTCGATGGTGGCAAGCAGTTGTTTGAGCTTGGGCTCCCATGACGACAAACTTTTCTCTTATCGGTGGCAGCTTCGTCCATGCTGAGGGGAGCCGTTTTACCTGTGGGATGTCGAGGAGAGGCATACATTTGGCGGTCTGGTGGTTTTTCATTGCAGATGCTAGTGGCTCTACTTTCTTTTCAAGGTTTTTGGAATCATTTTTTTTTAAGCTTATTTCTTTCCTTTTTTTTTGCGGCATTTTTCTGTTGGTTTTTCCAGGGTTTTGAGCCATTCATGGTTGCCCTAAATAGGGTTTTTAGATGAAGTTTTTTGAGGTTCCTTAGTACCTTCTTTTTATTTGTATGATGCTGAAAAGCTCGTAGAAGACTTCCTGTAATTATTGATACTGTTTTGCAGCATATACACTCTACAAGAGTGATGATGATCCAATGTAATTTTGTACTCGCAAGATGAAATAAAATTACGCTTTTTTTCAAGGAAATAAAAAAACTTGTCAAACTTCAATAGGTAACAAGACGTAATATGAAATTTGTTATCTAATTAATACCAAATTTGTGAGGGTAAATATTAACAATGAGTGGACACGTGCATGCATGGGATAAAGCGTATATAAATGGCCTAACTTTCTTACAAATATTTTGATGTGAATATTTTCAAAACGCTTGTGAATCATAATTCCTCCGTTATGCTTTTTTTTATGTGGATCTTTTATCATCCATGGCCCCATTTTTCCATAAAATTCATCCTTGAGGACATATTCAATTTTTGGTTGACAAGTGATTAAGAAAATACACATTGAATCAATGGTGTGAGCATTGTTGCATACTACCTTGGTGTTTTATTATTTTGCATCAGTTTATTTTATCTCATTAGTGTTGTTGGCTCTAGATCAATCTACCGCTAGATACCAGCAAAAGTGTAATTTTAATTGGAGGCAGCAATTGTGTATTAGGTTGAGTGTGGAAGTTAGAGAAGTGCACTTGCTCTTTCATGTGATCTTTTAGTACATATCCAATTGGTGGTACAAAAATTACAATTAAAATCTGCTAATGTTTTTGTTGGGGGTTCATCTTTGTAATATCCACTGAAAGTACCGGAGAATATTGATGTCATGGTTAAGTATACTATTGTGCACACCAGCTGTAAACTATGGCCATCAGTTGTTTTTCATTGTTTGCACAAGTTTTTCATTTATATGGCTATTGTTGGCTCTAGATAATTCTAATGTTGAAAGGTTGGGAATAATATAATATGTGTCTAAGTGAATGTGGACCTCTTTCTTTCATGCACTATTTTAATACTCAATATTGGTTGACTTATGAATCTGTAGGTAGGCCATATTTTCAAGCCTATTTTAGGAGTTGATTATGGGATTTTAAATTCCAAAAATAAGTAGGAAATGAATGATCCTATATCCACTCCTTTTTTGGCTTCCAAAACACCTCCTTTTACATCTTTAGAGGCCAAAGTATTTCCGTTGCAATAAATTTATTGTTGTTTCTCTGTATAATTACATTTGTCATGAAGTTTGCTACAACTAATGCTAAACAAGTTTTGGATTTAAGTTTGGAAGTTTTTTGAGCAATAATTTGGGTGTTTTTCTCCTTTAATCTTGAATTAAAATATGGGTTTAACATATGTAAATCAATCTAAAAAGGAATTGAATAAAAATCATGTTGATAACCTAAAAAGGCATTGAATAATAATCATGTTGATGGTCCATGTAGCAACAAAAGTTTGGTTTTTAAATCCGGTTGTTTATGTCATTTTTTGGCCTCCAAAACACCTCCATTTAACATTTTTAGAGGCCAAAGTCTTTCCGTCGTAGTAAATTCAGTGTTGCTGCTATGAATATTTACATTTTTCACAAAGTTTGTTGCATCCAATGCTAAACAAGTTTTGGATTTAAGTTTGGAAGTGTTTTGAGCAATAATTCGAGTGTTTATTTCTTCTTTTCATCTTGAATTCAAATCTGGGTTTAACATAAAATCAACCTAAAAAGGCATTGACTAACAATCATGTTGATATTCCATGTAGCAACTAAAGTTATGCTTTTAAATCCGGTTTCTTATGTCATTTATAGCCTAGATTTGCATTTGCTTTATGTCTCTTTAAAGGCTGGAATTTTCTTCTCTCTCTCACACACACACACACATCTCTCTCTCTCTCTCTCTCTCTCTCTCTCTCTCTCTCTCTCTCTCTATATATATATATATATATATATATATATATATATATATATATATATATATATAATTGTTGGTCTAAATCTACACTTAAATAAGAAAGCAATTTACAATACAAATCTAGAAAGTAGGGGTGAATTTAGTTGGGATGAATCTATTGGAGGGAATTTGAGCCATGGAGGCCTTGGTAGGTTAATAAAATACAAGAAGAAAGAAGGATACCAGCTTTTGATCATTTCTCATTTGGAAAAAATTGGAGAGCTTAGCTTGTCCTTGCACGGTGGATGTTCATCCTCCCTGCCTTAGAACCAATTTCGAGGGTGCAAGATTCCCATCCAAGTTGGTTGATGGAGAGGCCATTCATATCTCTCAAAATATCTTCATGGATATGTTTTGATGCAAGTTCAAACCCCAACTTAGTTTGAGTTCATCTTCTCTCATTCTTCTCTATGCCTATTCTACTATCTTTCTCTTAATGTCATATAAATGTGCAAGGGTGCACTTCTTGTTGCATATAGTTAGTGGAGAATTTTTATTTAGACTTCATGGACATTTTAGTTTCTGCATATCTCTGTAATAATCATATCATGATATCCACAACTCGAAAGACCATGTACTTCAAGTGATATTTCCAACCAAGAATGAGATTCGAGCCATTTTCCCCATAGCATTTTCATAGTGATTTTGGAATGATGTTGTACTTGTTTTATATCAGAGTTTTATGAGATATTTATCCATGTTATGAGTTTTATATGAAGTTACTTTGATGGCCCAAATTATTTTTTCAGACCCCTGAAGTGTCACTATGGTTTATGACTATATTCGAGACTCCTTGTCCACCATTTTCACCTCAAATTCTAGACTCTAGAAGTTGTTGTTCATTGGGATCCCTATTCGACCCTAAAACCAAATATAATTCTGCACACATAATATCCTTAATGTCCTCTAATATATCCAATTCTCATACCAAGAATTAGTGAAGTTCGTACAGTGTTTGGAAGAGCATTTAATGGAAGACCTAAGGGGGACTTCCACTTCTCAAATCCACTAGCCTTGTCCTGAAACTTCTTTCCTTGCAAATTTCAGAACATGGATGGGTATATCAGTTATTTGGTTGTCTTATATATGTGTTAATGTTTCCTATTTCCCATCAATACCTTCCTCCCAAAATTTGAAAGCATTTGGAGGTGTTCGGAACCAATTGTAAACTACACCCCTAGAGTCGAAACAAGGTGAACCCAAGCACTTTCCTTTGGAGGGATATTACAGTGGTATCATAGAATGGTCCTTGCACCTGATTTCGGTGACCCTTTATGAGGTCAATAATTCAACCCCCACCCTTAGAAACCGAAACTGAAAGTACCTTTGGTGAAGAGGAAGAAGCAGGAGAAGAGATGCACTTTGTTGAAACTATGACTAAGGATGGATGATAAAGGAACCTCAGAGATGGAGGAGAAAGAGAATTTTAGGAAATTAATGAAACCTTTTTTTTAGGACATGAAAATTCATATAATTCAAGTTTTTTAATTGATGTCTAGTCAAATTGGAAGCAAATTGGCATTAGGAGGAAGCAGTAGTTCTCATTTCGAGGAAAATAAGGAATTTGGTTGTTAAGATCCTAGTGGACGTCCTTCACTAACATATCAAGGTTTTGGTGTAACGGTTCGTATCATTTGGTATCAGATCCTCCACCCAGGTTCAAGTCACAGAGCGGGTGGCAACGTCGGCATTGCAGTGTTTTCCCGTGGCTCGTACGACGCAAAGGGGACACCACCGTATGGGCGCACATCCAACCCAGAGTCTGGACTGCGGAGCGTGGTGGGATTTTAAGATCCTAGTGGACGACCTTCACTAACATCTCGAGGTTTTGGTGTAACGGTTCGTATCATTGGTGAAAACATTTTCTCAAAGACATGGCCTCACAACTGACCTAATGAATTCCATAGCTCAACAATAGATACCACAACCAAGTTTCTTTATCCCAAAGAGGATCCTAACATCCAATATGGAATGCATGCAATTCTAACAGAATGGCAGCAATTGAGTGAATATTGTAGGAGGACCTTACCATTTGATCAATTCTTTATTGTCTCAAACAAGCTCAAAATGAGAGGAGGTAACAGAAATCCTTCTAAAAATAAAGAATTGAATTATGCAATAGGTAAAATGTCCCTTCCCACCTTTGATGGCTCATCCCAAAGTTCTGCAAATACTTGGGTACAAAAGTTAGATGTATATTTTCAATTGAATCCAATGGTTGAAGAGGATGCTTTAAAAATGGCTATTCTGCATCTTGAGGGAGAAGCAAATGATTGGTGGTTCCATGGACTTAAAACCTTGGGACATTATCAGGTCACATCATATGAATATTTTGTTAACAGGTTAGTGGAAATATTTGAGCAAAAAGACCCTGAAATGCCTTTCAAGGAACTAGCACAGTTGAAGCAAACTAGAACCCCTGAGGAGTACATGTTGGAATTCCAAAAACTATCAGTTATGGTGGTTGATGTATCTATGGTTCAATTGGTATTTCTCTTTATTGAAGGATTGGTTGAACCTTTTAAAAGTTTAGTTAAAGCTCACAAACCTACTTCATTAAAAGATGCCATGAACTTGGAAAGAGATATGCAAAATGTGCTACCCAAGACAAAGTATCCTCCCAAGCCCAATTTTCCTTCCAAGTTCATATTTGACAAGAGACCATGGAAAAAAGATTCATTTGGGAAGGACAAGAAAGAGGGACCAAGCAACGAAGAACTCGGAAGAAAGAAACTATGTTACACATGTCATCAACCATGGGTACCAGGGCATAAATGTGCTAAGGGGAAAGCACAATTCATTGAAGTATTTTCTGATGATGAATGGAACCTAGAGGAAGAAGAACAACTTTCATCCCAAGAAGAGGGATATGATATAGCAGAAGAAGATCATCCATTACCCGAAAATGGAAGAATGGTAATGCTTTCAGGAGTGCCTCGTTTTCACACCATCTGATGCAAGGGAGTGGTACAAGGGAGAAAGTTTTGGTATTGGTAGATGGAGGATAAACTCATAACTTCATTGATGCAGCCTTGGTGGAGCGGAGAAATTTACCTACTGAATCATTTGAAGGGTTCACAGTCATCATTCCAGGTAACAATTCTATGGAATGCAACACATGGATCCCAAATCTACAACTTACCATAGAAAATTACACATTTTCTGATAGCTTCTATGTGGTGGATTTTGCTAATACAAATGTGGTTTTGGGAGTACAATGGTTGTACTCTATAGGATAATATACAGTAAACTACCAAATACCTGAAATGAAGTTCAAAGATTCGGAAGGAAAACAAAGGTTAGTGAGAGGAATGCACACATATCCTAACCAAGTGGTGTCTTCCCATAGTATGAGGTCCATATTGAGACACGGGGACATTGAATGGGTTGCGGAATGTTTAATCACTTTCCCCAAGCCAAACATAAATATTGCAGAACATCTAAGGGAGATAAGGAAACTACTACACAAGTATGAAAGGGTTTTTGGAGACCTTCCCCCTGGAATGCCACCTGACAGAGGAATTAAGCATACCATTGTTTTGGAGGTAGGTACTTCACCTATCAAAATAGCCCCATATAGACACCCAAAAAGGTTCAGAGATGAGATTGAGAAGGATATTCAAGGACTATTGGAATCGGGGCTCATCAGACCAAGCTCAAGTCCCTTTGCTTCTTCAGTTGTCTTGGTGAATAAAAAGGATGCAACCTTAAGGATGTGCATTGATTTTAGGGCCTTAAACAAAAAGACAATAAAAAATAGATATCCCATCCCTCGGATAGATGATCTCATGGATAATCTATTTGGAGCAAAATTCTTTTCCAAAATTGATCTTAGATATGGTTACCATCAGATTCGGATGAAGGAAGAAGATGTGCACAAAACTGCTTTCAGATGTCAATATGGCCACTTCGAATTTCTTGTCATGCCTTTTGGTTTGACCAATGCTCCAACAACCTTCCAAGCATGCATGAACAAAATATTTTGCAAGCAGCTCCTTAAGTTTCTTTTGGTTTTCTTTGATGATATTTTTATTTACAGTAAGACATGGGAGGAACACTTGCATCATTTATAAGTTGTATTGAAAATCTTGCACGAATAGTCCTTGGTTGCTAAATTGTCCAAGTGTGAGTTTGGGTTGACAGAAATTTTGTATCTTGGGAACATAATTGGGAAAGATGGGGTAAAGGTGCACTTGGAGAAAATAAAGGCTATCATTGAATGGCCATCACCCAAGAACATCACTGAGTTGAGGGGATTTATTGGGATCTTCACTTACTATAGGAATTGTTTGAAGGGGTTTTCCAAACTGACTGCTCCTCTTACTGATTTGACCAAGAAGGATGCTTTCAAATGGGATGAAGAGGCTGGAAAGTCTTTACAAATAATGAAAGAGGTAATGAGTAGTTGTCCAGTACTTGCATTACCAGATTTTTCTAAACCATTTGTTTTGGAATGTGATGCATCAGGGGAAGGCATAGGGGCGGTCCTAAAGAAAAATTAACACCCCATAGCTTTTGAGATCAGAAAATTGCAACCAAATGAGAGGCTCTACTCCATATATGACAAGGAAATTTTAGCCATCATGCATGCCTTGGCCAAGTTTAGACAATGTCTGGTGGGGAACAAGTTTGTGGTCAAAACTGATCATAACAGTTTAAAGCATTTCCTTACACAAAAAGATCTCAATGAAAGGAAATAAAAATGGGTAAGTAAGGTTCAAGATTTTGATTTTGAAATTGAATATGTAAAAAGGAAGAATAATATTGTAGCATATGCATTGTCTAGGAGACATTCATTTTCCCTTATGGACATTTCAAAAGATTGGAAAGATGTGCTAATAGTAGAGTATGCCAAAGATAGATTTGCTTGTGAATTGTTATATGGGGTCAAGGAAGATGATAGGTACAAAATATTGAATGTCCTAATCTACTATAAATACCGAATATACTTGGTTCATGGTTAACTTAAAGCACAAGATCTTGAAGGAAGCTCATGATTCTCCTTTAGCAGGCCATCCCGGTTTGTTTAAAACATATAGGAAGTTAAGACAAAGGTTCTCTTGGAAAGGGTTGAAGGGATATGTTTTAAAGTATGTGACTGAATGCAATATATTTCATCAAAACAAAGTTGAACACACCCATCCTTTCGGTCTCTTACAACCATTTCCTATTCCAGAACAAAAGTGGGAAAGCATCTCCATGGATTTCATCACAGGTTTTCCAAAGGCTTTTGGTAAGGATTGTATTTATGTTGTGGTGGATAGACACCAAATTTGCTCATTTATTTTCTATTACATCATCTTTTATTGCTGCACAAGTAGCCGAGCTATTCTTTAAAGGTATTTTTAGATTGCATGGACTTCCCAAAAACATTGTGAGTGATAGGGATAGAAGATTTATGAATGCTTTTTGGCAAGGACTCTTCAAATTGGTGGGAACTCAATTGACTCCTAGCACAAGCTATCATCCTCAAACTGATGTCCAATCAAAAAGGGTGAACCAATGGTTGGAGGGGTACTTGAGAAACTATGTTGGTGAGCATCAAAAATCATGGGTTAAATGGCTACATTTGGTGAGTTTTGCTACAATACTACTTTCCATATGTCCATTAATGGCATGTCTACTTTCAAATCACTTTATGGTTATGAAGCACTCACCTTTGTTGATCACATTTTTGGTGATAGTAGAGCTCCAAAATCTAAAAATTGGGTTGAGGAAAGTCAAGATATTTTGAAGCTCTTAAAAGACAATTTGCAGGTTGCCCAAAATCAACAAAAACATTATGTAGATCAACATAGGAAGGAAATAACTTTTCAAGTGAATGATTTGGTTTATTTGAGGCTGCATCCATATAAGCAAACCACATTAAAAGGGAAAGGATCAGAAAAGCTTAAACCAAGGTTTTATGGTCCATATAAGATAATTCGAAAGGTTGGGGAGGTAGCTTATGAGATAGAACTTCCAGAAAGTAGAAAAATCCACAATGTGTTTCATGTTTCATGCCTTCTGAAGGCTATCGGTCAACAAATTTCTATTTCATAAACACTTCCTCCATTAGATGGTGAAGGACAACTCATACTCATTCCAAAAAAAAAATTGAAGACAAGAGAAAGAAAATTGAGGAGCAGAACCATAAGAGAATATTTGGTACAATGGAAATATTTTCCAACTGAGGATGCCACATGGAAAGATGAACAAATTTTGTAGCATCCCAATTTGGAATTTCTTGAGGACAAGAAATATTGGGTGGGGAGGACTGTAATGTCCCCATCCAAAGAAATCACATGAAGGGAAATTTCCACCAATCTACTAGTTCCCTAGGTTGGGGTGGAAACATTTAGACTTTGAATAAGGGAGTTATAAGACCCCAAATGGACATTAGATTGACAAATATACATTAAAGAGGATAAATAAATCATAATAATAATAAAATAAGGTGGCACTTGGTCATGAGGGTGCATAGGTGGTGTGGGACCCACATAAGGCAAGATTCTCCATGCCACATGGCATACTATTCTCACCCATTTGAATCCAAGGTGGAGTCTAATGTTCTTGGGGTAGTTGGAGAAGCATTATTCATGGCATGAATCGAGGAGGGTTGAATTAGAGTGGAAGAGTAACTCCCATGGAAGAGAAAGAGGCATCTTAGAAGTATTTTGACACTTGGAGCTAGATTCCCTAACTTCTATGACAACAATGATGAAGATTCTATGACAAGTTTATGACAAAGATCATACCTAATTGCTGACATATGACCTATATGACATTTCAGAGATAAAAATAGCCTCCAAGAGGGAACACAAGGGAGTTATGGCAGCCAATATCCCCCCCATTCAAATTGATAGGAGTACATCTTTCTAGAACAAAGTGCATGGCACATGGATAGGAGTACATCTTTGTCCCCTATTAAATTCTCCTTACTAGTTCCAATCGCTTCATATTCTAATTTTTCCTTCAACATCTAGTTTGGATCCTTCATTTCTGAAGTGGCTATCATGTCCCTAGGTTTCTCCTCCTCTAAAATTTGGGTTCCATTCAAAGAGGAGGGGATCATTTTTTCAATGTATAGTGATACATCATTTTCTTGTTTTACATTGGGGCATATTATTTAAAATCCATGTGAACAATCTACACTACAACTTCAAATTCCACCAAGTATGTTAATGGATGTTCCACCTTTTAGTGAGTGGCCTAACAAAATTTTGGTGCTACTTCTTAATTTCAGATTTTAATTTAGGTAAAATCACTATTATGTCTTCAAAGCAAGATGTACACTAGAAATAAATATTCTCGTAACCTAGTTTTTACACATATTCAATGGCTTATAAAAACATGTCATATGGTAGTCCACCAAAAGGTTAATTTCTACACATATCCTCATAGGTAGTAATATGCATTTTTCACCAACATTAAGAATAAGTAAAACTTAGTGTACTTCAAATATTCATTTTTGAAAGAAATTACATAATAAGTTGGCAAACCTTTCAATAAAAAAATGACAGAAATAAAATTGTTGAATGTGGCCAATACAATGGAAGGAAATTTTGGTATCCTTGAAATAATTCTTATATATAATAGCATATTCCACTTCTAGAACTATGGGGCCCAATATGTCCAATAGAGAGATGCAAACCTAGGAGGAAGAAAAGCTTCCCGACTTGAAGAATGAACCTTCACACTAATGAGGGAATAACCATCTATATAGGGACACATCCCAATCTTAGATAAATTAAAATATAGCTTTGAAGAATGATTGAAATGTTGAGCAGAAGAGTCAAGCTAGTGACAACTAGGGTAGAATCTAGCTACACAGAAAGTTCGAGTTCAATATTTCCATTATCATATTATAAAATTATAGATATAAAAACTATTATAAATATTATAGTTAATGTATGTCTCTCTTATTCTTATCTTCTCTTGCAAAAATAATAATTCATTTTTTGATGGTTTGCGAAAACATATAAAGGTGGTGATTAAAAATATCAACCAAATCAAGTGCAACAAATACCTCCCTCCCATCCCTCGACTTTAAAATACAACCAATTATGTTGATTCTCAACATTTCAGTGGTGATGGATGGTGGAGACTAAAGCTAAATAGGAAAATTCAATTTTCCCTTTAACGACATTCTTATTTTGAGGCTTTAATGACATTCACATCATGGTTAAGTGTAACAAAAAATGCACAATTCCTACATTTCTAGACAATACACACTTCAATTTCAAGGGGGTCTTGGCATATTCTTGGCATATTCTCTTTATTAAAGTATCAACAGAAATACAAAGTCTTTTGTTTAAAAGATTTAGTTCTCTAACAAACTTAGTTCCAATTGTTTGTGTTCCTTAACTATTAACTGAATTGTCCTCATTCTTTGAAATTATTTATTTCACATGCAATCAAAGGACTCTTGGATGTTTTGAAGGGACTAGTTTCAACTATCATTATTTATAATGGTCAACATAGGTGGTTGAGTCAAATATGTGATTAGGGTAAACTATCAAAAAGGGGGTATGAAGTACTATTGAACATTAACTTAATTTTGCAACTTTTTCTTGATATGGTGGTTCTTTGATTTGTGCAAACTTTCATTTGCATATTATTGTTTATGTCCAAAATGTAGATATGGGCATAGTGAGTTTTAATATTATTATTCATGTCCAAACTGTTAATATGGAAGTGGTTCATTTGTATTTAGTTGAAGAAAAAAAAGTACAAATAATATGTAAAAGAGTGTGAATCAAGACAAAGTTCATATCCTAGAATTGGCGGCTATCATTAAATACGACAGACACTATGAATGATTTTCTCAGTGTTAGGAGTCAGAATAACGTCCCATTTATTTTAAACAAAATAAATGCCGCGACCCATGATTCTTCTTGCCACTCATTATCATGATCTCAAAATTTGAGCTTTCTAAATATGGAATGATATCTAATTTGAGCCTCCTAAATAAGGAATAAAATCTAACAATATCACTTTTTTAAGAACAACAGTGCACCATAATAAAAACAAGCGCGCCAGTGCATCTTGTGTAAATAGATGCACTAGTGTTGCAAAACCGCATATGCACCATACTAGAACATCAACAAAAAAACCCGCAAAAGAAAATACCCATATATATTTTATAACAGATAATTATCTATGCAGGTTTCAATATTGTCGAAACCAATGCACTAAGTATATAAAGGTGCATTGGTGCAGAAGTAATTTTTTATGCACCACACTATGATGTTTATAATTTTTTTATTATATGCCAATACGATGCACCATGGAAAAAATAGTACTTTGGTGCCTGCATGTCTTTTGGGTGCACCACTATTCCAGAATATTTTTAAAAAATATATATGCATGGTGTGTTTCATATGATGACGCACTAGTGCATCTCTGTAAATAGCGCATCAATGTCTGAAAAATTGAAAATAAAAATACACACGAATTTTTTTTCCCATAACCTGGAAAAGAAACAGGGATTTCAATTTCAAAAACATTATATATAGGGTATTAAAAAAAACCTAATCACTATTTCATTATTTTGCCAAAATTTCGAGGGGAGAGTTTTGAAAGAGAAATTTTTCGGGGAGGAGTTTGGAGCAACCAGATTATTCCGAAGATCGAAATTTCTAAGGTATGTTGAATAAAAAAATGCATAATAGAAATTTCAAGTTTGTAAATTATTACTATTGACCACAATGCATGGTTTATTTATTTCCTATTTCGATTTTCTTGTTGCTTCCTTTCGTTTTATGTGGCTGCAAAATTTTATGGTTTAAATCCCTCTATTGTTTCACAATTAGTATTTTTATTTTTAGGGATTTTAGATTTAATGCCCGTTTGTATTTATATATATAAGTCGTTGGGTACGATGGGACCACCTTTTGGGTTGAATCCAAAACCCAGTCATCCCTGTCAATTTTTTTAATTAAAAAAAATGCTTACGCAATTTTTGAGGTGGAAGTTGTTTAAACGCACTGGGCATTTATAGTAATTGTCCACTAGTAATGTTGGGCATGTTAATTTTTTTATTTAAAAAAAAATGCTTACGCATTCGTCGGTGCATTATATTTGTGATAATGCACGAGCATGTTAATTTTTTTATATAAAAAAAAAACGCTTATGCATTGGTCGGTGCATTATATCTATGATAATGCACGAGTGCATTAATTGTGTAAGTGCATCATTTATTTTATGTTGTTATGGTTAAAGTTGCATTCAAGTATGGTGCCCCAATGCAGTATGGTATGACAAGCACCAATTTATTTCGTATACTTAAACAAATCGAAATGGCAGACGGTTTATTTATTTATTTTATTTTGAAGATATGTAATTTTTTTTGTATAATATACTTAATAGTTTCTCTATTTAATGGTGTAGGTTGTTTATTGATAGAAAATGCATGATAAGTGCTCAATGAACAATCATTCTGGTCAACATGATGGGAGCACATCCAAAGTTGCAAATAAGCCAAGTTCTTTGTAATTTATGTATTAAATTAATATATTTGAATTATTTTATAAATTTAACTAATATGTATTGGTTAATGTGTGATATGAAGAGCCAAAAAATGAGGATAAAGACCCACCAAAACACCCCTTTTTCGGGTGTTTTTCTTATCAACTCCAGTCAAAATCATGACCGAAAACTGCAGATTGTGAAATTATGCAATTTCAGCAATCACAATGATCTTTCCTAGACTAAATGCCACATTTTAAAACTACCCAAATCATCGAAAACGCGATTTGAGCAACAAAAACTGCAATTGCAACAATCCTTATTCTATTGGATTCCAATGAATAGGTGATGTTTTGGTTGTCTTTTATACTGCTCCACAGAAAAGTGTAAAAACTTAATGGAAAAGTTGTAGAGGGATGAATTAGGTGAATAAAAAAGAAACCAATATGAATTTTTTCTCGAATTTTGAGTAATACTGTCATTAAGAATATTCTGTAATATGTTTCAAACAATATAATTCGCATATGTTGAATTTTATGCAGACACTAACAATGGAAATGGACATAATTGCATCATAGGATGATACATATCAAAAGCAACATGCTTCAAATGTATGAAATCGTTGAATTTTTCTATCATGTACATCTAATTAATTAATTTAGCATTAAATATTAATTTTCCAATTGTTTTATTGCAAAAAAAAAAGCAAAATGGAACCTATTCAGCACATAAGACAGGATGACAAGGAAAAAAGCGTTTGATAGCAAAGTTTGCGAGTAGTTGTGATTTTAATTTACGTTCATCTATATTATCTATTTTAATTTTCATTATTCCCAACAATGTAGATACAACCATTACACTTTATTTTTATGTTTGTAGATGGAAGTTGAAGAAGAGGAAAACAATTGAGGTAGTTAACAAAACATTCAGCCAAATAACACAAGTCATGCAAGTGGCTCGAGCACTGACAACATTTCCATTGAAGAATGATGATCCTTTTTGGATGTTAATGGAAGTTGTTGTATATTTTGGAATAATTGTCTATGAAAATTAGACATTTTGTATAACGTACTAGACATAGTGTCCCAATTGAAAGTCAATGGGTAATTATAATGTAACAATTACGTGCATGTTGACATTTTCATGATTATTGTGGAATTTATGGTGTCCCATTTTGTGTGACAAAGGGCCTCTTATTGATATAGCTCTTATTGATATATAATAAAACGAAGTTTTTTATTCTATTGCATTCTCGAGTGTCACGAAATGTTACATCGGTAATTAAATATATGGATGATTAAATATTACAATAGATGCAAAATTTTATGATACAAAAAATTAATCCAAACATCATATCCATACGCAGTAATAAAATTCAAATGAATACTACTATAAAAAAATATTTGAATTTCTAATGAATAATGGATGAATAATGGAATTAAATAAAATAATATATATATATATATATATATATATATATATATATATATATATATATTCCAGTGTGATTTCAGTAGTCACTATTCACCAAACATAAAATTATCACTAGTGCAACTGATCTTATTAATCGCACCATTGCTTTTTGGACAATGTAGCACCAATTTGTTTGCTATAATGCCTCATTGGTTCGCACCGGTGCTTTTTGGACAATGTAGCACCAATTGTTTTGCTATAATGCCTCATCGGTGTGCTATTGTATATTAACCACACCGTTAATTTTAAAAATATAGAACTAGTCATCATCCGAGACAACTTTATCGGTGTGTTTTCCTCTAGTTATCGCACCAGTTCTTTTTAATAGTTTGTAAGCATCAGTGCTTTTTAATAGATCATAGGGACCGATGCGACATGAAATGTAAAGCACTAGAGATTATATTATTATAAGGGTCTAGTGCACTTTAATCGTTTGTAAGCAATGGTTCTACAGTTATTATAAAGCACTAGAGAAAATATTGTTATAAAGAACTGGTTCCAATTAATATTTTGGTATGCACCGGTGCTATATGTATTTTCAAGCACCAGTGTACAAATTTTTATGTGCATCGGTGCGTGTATTTGTTTGAAACACACCAGTGCATTTTACCTATGTTAGCACAGGTGTGGTTTCTTCAAAAAAGCACACCAAAAATAAAACCTCCGCAAAATCCTCTGGCTATCGAGTTCTTTTAGTTATAATCCATTTCCATAAAAGCCTCCTTTAGAACATCTCGTACCATTTGTGGATGTTTTTTTGAGAATTTTGACCAATCTCGTAACACTAAAAACCTCCACTATAACCTTTGTTATAGGGCCTTTTCCTTGTAGTGCTTGTAGAATAAATTCTTAATTTCTTTTCTTTGTCCTCAAAGTGACCACTTATTATTGATGTTGGATCTCTTAGACTTTTTATCATGGTGACTTATTTCCACTACCCAATTCGTCTCCTAGAATTTTTCTTGGGGTTAGTTGGCTGTGTATTACATCAATTCTTTGATTTTGATTGGCTCTGGTGGTTGTAGAACCATCTGTGTTGGCCACAATTTTGTCTACCATTCAATCTTCATTCTAGGCTAGTCACACTTAGCTACAACCCACAAAATCTATCTATGTGCCCTCTCATATTTTCTCCTTCACCTCAATCCAATGATACCCTTACAACTACCACAAGCATTATGTACCTCCATGTATGTCATATGTCATCACAATATACATGGGTGAATCCACAAATGTGGTTCACCATTTTTGGTGAATCACATAGGGAAAATTCATTTTTCGGACCCTCGACCGAGGTGTTTTAGAGCCCTCGGTTGAGTTTTTCAATGCTCGATCGAGGGTTTAAAAATACCTCGATCGAGGGCTCTAACATGCCTTGATCGAGGGTATTTCAAACCCTCGATCGAGGGTTTGGTTAGACCCTCGATCGAGGGTTTGCTCGATCCGACAGGGGAAAAAAAACAAAACAGGGCCCGATCGGTTGTGCAGTGACTTGAGAGACCCTCGATCAAGCAAATCCTCGATTGAGCAAACCCTCGATCAAGAAAAGCCTCGAGATCGAGGGTTTGGTTTGCTCGATCCGATAGAGAAAAAAAACAAAACAGGGCCCGGCCAGTTGTGTGGTGGCTTGACAGACCCTCGATCGAGCAAACCCTCAATCGAGGGTTTGCTCGATCGAGGGTATGCGAAAGGGAGAAAAAAACAAAACAGGGCCCGACCGACCCTGTTTTGTGCAGTGGCTTGAGAGAGACTGAAAGAGCAGCGACTGGGGACCTCGACCGAGCACACGCCCGATGCCACCTCCCCACAGCGATGCCACCTCCCCACACGGACGCCATCATGTCATCTATTCCACCAGGTGGGTAGAATTCCACCATTTGTTTTGTTATTTAAAAAAGAAAATATATATTTTGTATTTGTTGTATAAATTTGTGTTTTTGATCAAATCTAGTTTTAATTTGGTTTTCTAGAAATTGTTAAGATGTAGGCATTGAAACTAAACCAAGATTGAAACCGAAAACCGCCATTGAAACCAAACTAATTGAAAAAAAAAACCATTTGATTTAACTAAAACAAAAACCCATTTCAAACCAAAACCATTTGAAATTTGAAATAGATTTAGGGTTTTAGATATTTTGCAGTTATTTGTTTAAGTTATTTGATTTATTTTTGTTTATATATCAACTGGTAGCATTTCACCGCACAAATGCTACCGGTTTTATTTTAAAATGTGTTTTTACAAGCAGAAATGCTGCCCATTTTTTTTCAATCCTCCGAGAACGCCAAGAGGATTGAAAAAAAAAACCATTTGAACCTAAAACAAAAAACCATTTCAAAACAAAAACCAAAACTATTTGAAATTTGAAATGGGTTTAGGATTTTAAATTTATTTTGCATTTATTTGTTAAAATCATATATTAATATTAATATTATAATATAAAAAATTAAAAAATGAATATTAATAATACATATAATCATATATTATTTATTAACTTTTACTTAATTTATTTAAAAAAAAAATATTTAATATTAATAACATAATATAAAAAAATTAAAAAGTGAAGGCATGTGGTCTATCCTTTGCAAGAAAATAAAATTCCTGAATTTTGGGCATGCACATGATTATTTGAATTTCATTCTTAATAGATTTGGGATCATAGCCTAGGCCACCATAGTTTTTACAAACATAGAAATTATTCAAACAAGTACAATCCTTATAAGAAAATTATGCACAAAAAAATGGTCATGAACAATACAAAATAATTCCTCCATTATTTCGTGAACTAGAAAATAATTATTGCTAGAACTACAAACCTTTCCCATTCGATCCGCCCAAAATGGTGAACCACATTCGTGGATTCACCCATCTACACTAAACCTTGGAATATATATATGTATATATATAGAGAGAGAATGTAAATAAGCATATAATATAATATTACTCTTATAATATAAGAATACTAATTCTTCAAATGCCAAGGACCCACTACATAACATAAATATGTTCTTTCCACATACGTTATTGATTCTTGATATATATAATGAGGATTCACTTTCATAAAAAAAATGTAATACAAATAAAATCCATGAAATTATTGTTAGGAGTATAACAAGACAAGAGGGGAAGTGAGGGCCCTTCGCCTTTGGTGATTAAATGATATCATGTATCCACATAGGGGTTAGCCATCCATTTTATGCTATTTATTACTCCTTTATGAGATTCATACAAGGTAATGATAATTGTTCTCATTTTGGATATCATTAGGACTAATATTTTCCACACTATACATATTGTTGGGAAATATTAGTACTAACAACACTTGGAGAAGTACCACCTACAATTTTGAAAGAAATGGAATGGCTATAGTGAACTCTAAGGAATTTTATAACTATCATAAACATGTACTTGGCTTGAATATGGAAACAAAACTATTTCCTAAAATTTCCAATCGATTCCTCGATACAAGAGTTCAATAACATACACTACTAAATCAATTACCCTAGGATAATAGTTGTAGCCTCAATGCCTTCTGCAAGAATAATAACTAGGAAAATTAAGGATTTGTAAGTTAGCATATTAGAAAAGGGATTTCTTGAGCATGAATTATGGAGTATTTTATAAAGAATGGGCCTTAGGGATAATCATGCATTTTGAGTGAGTTCTTAATATGAGGGTTCATGGTAGATTTTTTATAATGGTTGGGTCATGCAACACTATGGGTGGGTCATGAGGGTCATGATCAGAGAAAGAGACCATTAAGCTCATTATCATATAAAGAGACCATTATGAAGTCCCTTTACCCTTGTTTCTCACAACCCAACTTGAGGGTGGTGTCCATGTTTAATATATATGAATGGGTGGGGTGGTAAATTTCTCTTATCTCGCATATAGTTTTATTATCTCTTTTGTATTCAGTTTCTTCGAAATGTATGCTTGGAGATGGATTGGACATTGATAATTGGATATTTGGTTTATTATTTGATATGGTTATGGGAACATCATTAATGTTGCATATGTTTAATGATATTTGTCATTTTAATATGATTCATTTTCATGTGTGTATTTTGATATGGGAATATTGCATAGAGTTTTATATAAAAGCTTAGTATGTCTTATAATTAGAGATGAACGTGTTATTGATGTAATTTTAGTGAATTAAATTTTTTATGTTTTATGTAGATACATTTAGCTAAGCTATCATTATCCACATTCTATACATAATATTTGTATTTGTTAATTTAAATTTTTTCATGTAGACGCTATAAAAATTTGTGCACAAATGCACACTTTCATCCATGGGGAGAGTGGGGGGATGAAGGTGTGCATTTATAAGTAGATTTACAATCAAGAATTAGACTAGTAAATGGGAAAATATTGAGTTTTGGTACTTGGTTTGATATTAAACCCACTCCAATTTGGAAAAAAAAAAATACAAATCTCCATGCAATCAACTTAGAATTGAAAGATGAACTTAGAATGAGATATAACACAACAAATTATCATAAAAGGACATGCTTGAAAATAACTTATTAATATCATCTAATATATATATTTCTTATAAACCATATAAGAATAAAACAAAATAAACATTTTCAATAACATAATCCAACCATTGAGCAGTCATCCATACCATGAAACTCCAATATTTATAGTCGAAAAGAATGTGATAAGTCGATAGGAAAACCCACTACTTAAACAATATATCAATGTTTATCAACTACTTAGTGTAGGGAGACACAATAGAAATCACATAGCAAATTAATGTCTAGCCTACTACTTTTGTGCCATCTATACTTGTAACGTAGGAGTCTTTTGACAATGTCAACTTTGGTCAAACTCTCTTTCTATCATCTTGTTGATAATGTCAAAATTAATTCTTATATTTTACAATATATTTTTATTTGAATGTTTATGTGCAGTGTTTACTCGCTTTGGGTGTATTTACACCCACCATTATTTGACACTTAATAGTTTGGTAACGTCCTGGCTATGTTGGCTTATTGAGTAAAATTTGGTGGTTTGGCATTGGTACTTGTTTCTTATAGTTGGTGCAATTTCTCATACCAACATCTGGTAAAAATGAGCATTTCATCTACATTAGAGTGACAAAACTTTATAAACCAATTTGACAACTTTTCACACTCTCATGTCCTTTCTCTCTCCATAATATTGGAATGACTATCTCCTTCATTGTAGCTTTGATACCAAGTTAGATTTCTAGGCATATAAGAAAGATATATATACATGATTAAAAAACTACCACAATGGACTCATGTAAAATTTAAATGATATGCTTTTATTACAAAGAAATCAAATAATGCAATGATCTTGATCTCCTTTTATATTCAAATGAAATAAATCTATAGAAAACACACCCTACTTAGAAAATTCCAATGCAAAACTAATCATGTATTTGTATGCCTTCATGCTACTAAGGCCATGTTGTCACCAAGTTCTCTATCGACATGAGTTAGATTTGTACTTATCAATCTGGGGTGTTTGTAAAATTATGAGATGCCAACAAAATATATGCAGAACTAGGCATCTAAACTAATGCAACTTGCTTAATATATCATTTCTAGAAGTCAATATTAAACATTGAAGCTATATTCATTTAGTTCACTCAGCAATTAAAATAACTCGCTTAGCTCTATCAAACACCAAATCCGAAAAAATAAATCTTGCAAAATAGAATCCAAAAATCTAAAACAATGATTGTAGGAACCTTCCTCTCACTCAATGGTTGAGGATCAATAGGAGCAAACTTTAGTCCAGTGGTGGCCTTGAATTTGAATTGGAATTGGAATTGAATTTGGAATTGAATTTGAAATTTAAATTCGAAATTTGAAATTGAAATAAAAATTTGAATTTGAATTTGAATTTGAATTGAATTTGAATTTGAAATGTGAAATTTGAAATAGAATTTGAAATTTGAATTGAATTTGAATTTGAAATTGAAATGTGAAATTTGGAATAGAATTTGAAATTGAAATGAGAAAATTTGAAAATGAAATGAGAAAATTTGAAAATGAAATGAGAAAATTTGAAATTGAAATGTGAAATTTGGAATAGAATTTGAAAGAAAATTAGAATTAGAAATTGAAATGTGATGCAGATAGTCCTGAAGAGAGAGATTCAGTGCTTCGTGCTCTACGAAGCACGAGAGTATCTGACGTCACCCGACAGGGTGGCCATTGGCAATGCTACCGTTCACCGAGGAGTGATGCCAGGCCGGGGTCGGCTGCCAATGGTGGCTGCAGCAGGAGAGATAGTGTGTCGGTTCATCCCGATGACATACATGTGGATACCCAGGAGGAGGATGTGCAACAAGACACGAGTGCATCAGGTGCGTATTTTTTGTTAGCACATTTTGAGTAAATTTTTAGTATATAATGCATTGAATTTCAGCTGCAAGTTATAATATATATTTTTAGTAACATTTGTGTTTTGGTTTGGATCACAAGTGACCCATTAGGGGGATCGTATGATGATGAGGTCGCACAAATCACTCTCGCTGACATCATTTCTCAGCGAGAGTGGGTGAGCTCATGTGTGTGCACTTTGAGGGAGGATTCTCCCACATGACAATCTTTGTCGATGATGTTATCGGCAGTTGATGACATGTTGGCCCTCTACAGGAGGGTAGGACCTCTCAGTGACATTTGGCGACATTCATGCCAGAGGAGGAGACATGGTGTCATTGGGATCCACAAATGGGAGGATGTCAAAGTCGCCATAAGAGGGCATGACAACAAGGGTTCTTTATTGGACATCCCTCGTGACCACACCCCAGGTCAACTACTTAGACTTAGGGAGTTTAAGTTGGAGGTCACTGCACCACATATATATGATAGATTCGTGGGAGCGTGGGGCATGTTCCCCCACCATGACCAGGTCCCATTGTACTTTGCAAAACATGTTTATGCAGAGTTTGTTTTGGACATGCACCCAGATTACACTAGCACAGGGTCCCAGTTCTATGGGGCTGGTAGGGGATGCTCCTACCAACGTCTTGGAGCTCAAAGAGACCCTGCCTTCATGGCACCTGCTCCGAGGTTGGTACCGTTTCCAGACAGGACGGTTATCAGGTTGGGGGATGTGGCACAATCATCCTAGCTTGCTGTAGAGTCTAGACAAAACCTTGCAGAGTCGTTGTTCACTACCATGGGCAGTGCTATCGTTGTTGTGCATGGAGAGGCATCTAGACCACCCCCTCCACCTGTAGAGCCAGAGATACAGTATGTCTCTAGTGACATAATTAGGAGTTTCGATGGCGAGACCCTACTGCGGTATGTTGAGTCAGTGCGAGATGCATACTTTTAGTTATATCGTAGATGCGTCGCTACAGGACAGGTATACTTTTGTACAATTATGTATATATGTTCTTCATGTTACATCATATCAATGTCACAAATTGAATGGTCAATAATACTTAAGGGAGTTGTATTCTATTGATCCATGTAGGGGACCCCATTCATGGATCAACTCTTTGGTAGAGAGCCATCGATTGGTCCATCCTCTCATCCCCACCCGCGGATGACAGTAGTCGAGGTAATTATAATTTATGTTCCAATTTAATTTTTGTTTGAATATTATTTCTCAATTTAAATAATTTGTGTTTTATTTCTTAATTTTTGAGATTTTATGTTGTAGATCTTAACTTCAAATGAATTTCAAATTGTACAGGGCACCGGAAAGGAGGTAGATCCTGATTATGGACATGAGAACCGTGAAGGTCCTGACAAGCTGGGTTCGGAGACACATGTGAGTTTTAATTTATGTTCAAATTCATGTTATTTTGTCACATTTAGTAATTGATTTTTGTACTTTATGTTTCAAATTTTTACGGATAGCTTTTAAATTATGTTAAATTTAGTTTTAATTTTTAATAAATCTAACTTATTACATGTAATGGCATATTACACAGGCATCGCAACAGGTGGGTGTCAATGCTGCAATGGATTTCACACATGGTTGGGATGTAGCTCGAGTACATGGTCTTGATGAAGGGGCATCTACCCGTATTCCTACCCAGATCTCGGATATCACCATTGACACGATGGATATGGTGGAATTCCTTGAGGGTTTAGAGTCTTAGAGACAACAGCGGGCTGCTGCACACGAGGGTAGTCAGAGGGATGATCACAGGCCTCGTGGGGGTAGTGGCCGATGAGTTGATGATCTATACATTTCCATGTTTTGGATATTTTCATATTTTATATATTTTCATGTGTTTGGATGATCTATGTATACGTTTTCATGTTTTGGATATGGATTTCTATCGTTTATACATGGACTTTTATCATATATGGACTTTGGATATGGACTTTTGGATATTTTGTATATTTTATCATATTGATGTCTTGATGTGTATTTTGTATCTAATTTGAAATCAATTGTTTTTTTATATTAGATCTGGATATAGTTATTACAGTTACAAATTTATGTTTTGTTGTTTCAAATGCAGATTTAATGTGTAGTTACAATTTAGTTCAATTTAAAATGCAAATTTTGACTACATTACAGAACATCTTCGAAAATTTAGAATTGAATACATACATTACATTTTAAGATTGAAATTACAATTCCAATTCAATTACAATGTAAAATTTCAAATTTAATGTGTAATTTCAATTCCAAATCAATTACAATTTAAAAGCTCTTTTTCAACTACATTACAATTGCATAAATGAAATCAAAATGTAAAATTAGAATACATTTGAAATTAAAAATTTAAATTGCAATTACATTATGTTGTCTACACATCACAATTCAATTACAATTTACACATTCCAATTCAATTACAATTTAAGATTAAAATCTCAAATCTAATGTGTAATTTCAATTAAAAATTCAATGTGTTTTTGATGCATGTAATCCAAAAATTGAGAAGGTTTGATGGTTATAAATTATAGTGAATGTTTGTGAAGTTCATATACTTTGATTTATACGAAGAAAGGTAAGATAAACCATTATTGCAATTTATATGTCTCACAAAATAAATACTTAGGTAACAAATGTAATGAAATGTTTATTAAAAGCAAGCATGTAAAGTAATGAATGTTCACATCAACATACAAAATAACATTTTATTGAATGCGAGCATGTAAAGTTAATGAATGCTTACATCAACAAACAAAATAATGTTTTGTGAGACTATGCTTCCCAACTACTTATGACAAAACCGTACAAATCGTTTTGATGATATGACGATGTCATCCTCATCTCATCATGGCTTGCACTTGATGCCATCAAGGACATAGTTCACCATGATACAAGATTATAACAAATGAAGTCAAGAATTATGTGGATGCCATACAAGTGTCAAGCAAAGGGATTTTCAACCACCAAATCACCATAACTAAATGTCAACCACGAATGTAAAAATTCTACTAGCAAGGTCAATCTAATTATTAATCAATTGCTTTGGAAGGAAATCAAATTGAAGGAGTGTTTTGGTGCCCTTCATTTCCCTTAGTAAGCAAAACTCAAAACTATGGATTGATTGGGGTCACTTCCCAAAAAATATAGCTAACGAAGAGTCACATATATACCACACATGGGTATGTATGAGACCTCTGGTTGAAGCTTCAATGATAGAGTATGAACAATCAAGGGAAACACAATAGTCCTAAATATTAAAAATTCTAGGTTATCAATACAAGAATGTGTGGTCCAAACAATAATTATAATGCCCAAATTTTTCTAAATTCATATATTAAAGAATGTTGCACAAAATGATAATCGGTCACCAAATTCAAGTTCAAGGTAGGTGACAACATTGAGTATCTATTATATAGAGCATTGTCACATATGAATACAAGGGATATAGAAGAGTCTAGAGGTTTAAGGATCAAGTCTAGAGCCATATAAATTTCCCTGAAGGTGTGGAGACTCTCAATTCCATAAACAAAGTATGCCTTAATCATCATACTCCTAAATTGAATTAAGTGGGCATGCATTGCATGCTAACCACGGTAGTTATCTCTCAATTCCTTTTTGCTTGTGTTTCAATTCCTTTATGCTTGTGTTTCAGTTGTAGAGATCCAAGCACCAATAATGTAGTGACTTAAGTTATATATTAAAGATCGTATATGAATTTATATATAGCATTCTACAACACCTAAACCGTTTGTATGGAATTTGATATATCACTCTAAATTATGATACTTATGTGTTTTCAAGGTACCCAAACTCATTTCAAATGATTTCCATACTTATAAATATGAAAATACAAATTAAGTTTTGGCCATCATGAATTTTACTTAGTTGAAGGAATTATTTAGTGACCTAAAACCTAAAATACATAAGTTTATTGATTTTGGTTTAACCTGGATTATAATGTATAAAATTTTGCAAGTTTGGAATCAAAATTTAAAATTAAAATACATTGTACATTTCAAAATTTAAATTTTACAATTCCACATTGTATCCATGTATTTTAAATTCTCAAAATTACATTGCAATTGTAATTGAAATCAAAATTTAAAATTAGAACATGTACATGTTCAAGTGTATTCACATTGGAGCACCATGACCCAAATTTCACAAAAGCCTCCCATCTAGTATTTGTACTCTTGACATTAAAGCATCTACAAAAATACATTTATAAAACAACCTCCACAAAAATCTCCAAAAAAATATTACACAAGACAACATGAAAACTATGCCAATGATGCAAGTGGCATACATGTAACTCATTCATCTAGCCAATGGGTTATAGGAATGCAAGTCTCCATAATACAATCATGGTCAGCTTCTGTCATCTTCCATCTCTTTGGATCACCTCTCTTCACCTTGATTTCTGTTAGAGGTATCCGAGCTGCAACCACCAAATGACTGTATTGACATGATATATATTCAGGCATAAAATCTCTCTAAATAATGTGAGCACCCTGTTTTTTCACTTTTTCAAAAAAGTGTCCCATTAGAACCATGTATCCAGTCTGATATGTGAAGTCCCCATCTTGGTAGGGTCGCACCAACCTACTCTTTATTTCCGTGCACTGCATCAAATAGTATGCAACATTTTCTTGGTTGTGGAGGGGTGCAATGACAACGAATACATCACCTACAAGATACATTACAAATATTATTCAAATGTCCTACATACAAATTTCTACAACATATGTATATGTGTAAGATATAATGAACTAATTAACTTAATGAAGATTCTTGTACCTTCCCTAACCATATCGGAAACTCGATCATGATCTAATGAGACCATTTCCTCTTTAGGGTGCATCTCTTGCCATGTTGGAATTGGATGTGGGCCCTTTGGATTAAGAGATACATATTTCCATGGTTTGACATATAAATCATTTTCACAGTGATCAAGCCCGCATCCATTTGCATCAATGCAAAAATCGCAAAAGAAGGCATACTTCCTCGTTTCAATGGAAAATATGTCCCCCATATCCTTACTTCGAACATAATGCAATTCCCTCATACCAGGGATGGTGTCACAATACCATGGCATGTATCTATTAACATCTCCAATGGCAACATCCCAGAACAACCTGCATGGAATTCAGTTTGTCATATGTAAATTCCTATCGAGTACATGTGTTCTTTTGGAAATGATGATATTGAATGTTATTAGCTTATTAATTGAGTTTGGAGTTTATTACCTGCACACCGGTCTTGCTTGTTCGTAAACTTGATGTCCCAAATGACGTGTGCACCAATCAACTACTTCAGTGGAGCATTTGAGTCGGGTTGCACCATGACTCATCTGGTACCTCCGAAGTGCTCATTTCACACATGCACCTGCGCCATCATGTTCACCCTTTCCATGCCCTGTCTCAAAAAAGCTCCAAGTGTGTTAGATTTCTGTCTTTTTGTGAAGGCGACTCAACCAATAAAATGAGTGTGCCGATTTGAATTGCCCTGCACACCCATCTGACCAAATCCAGTGTTTAGTAAATGATACACCTCTCTATCTGAATGAATCATAAATCAACCCAAAGCAGTGTTGAATGAACAATGTGTCATGCTCACGATCATCACTAACGTAAAAATAGTACTCCTTGATCACTTCACGTGACTGAGGAGTGCTATCCCTACCATCAATGTTTTTCTGAACATGTATGTACAATACATGTACGAAGATAGACACTTGGTCGGAGTGATAGTACTCACCTAGTATCTCTCTCTAAGGAGCAAAGGTGTAGTTCTCCGCAAAGTCTACCACTGATAAGATTGTGCCCGGCTCAAATACCTCACGGGAATGTTTGAATTCTGAAGCTTGCCACGTAGACCTACGAGAGTGCTTTATGTATTTATAAATCCTACTTTGAAACTTCTCCATGAAATCTAAAACAGGAATCTCATCATCGAGCAAGTCGATCCTCTTCGATGGCACAGATGAAGAAGATGTTGGATTCATGGTGACGTACTCATACCTCTTACACATAACGGTGATATCTGACAATCCATGGTGTGTTGGATCAATAGGAAAGTTCCTATGGAACAATGTCAAATCACCGCTTTCATGGAATTTTATTCCACCTACAGACCTCTTATTGAAAAACACGTTCTCAAGATTCCTGTTGCATAGTATCATACAAATAAAATCTTGCACTGTATGAGGAGCTAGTACACTGTTCCAGTGCCTTTTGCAAAAATCTAGAAATGTGTCATAGTATAGTTGAAATTCAACGTGGTACCGATAGCAATAAGTGTCGCGAATCGTGTTCGGCCTAATATACCACAGTTTCAATTTGTTAAACATGCTAAATGATATTTGAACACCAGGATTGGTTTCTTGGAATTCCTCGTAAAGTGCAACTCCTGTCATCTCCATCACATGCTTACAATGCTCCTGATAAATGCCTCTAGATAAACATTATCGCAGGACATGCTTTCGATCTGGAATAGCACGAGAATGGCTATCCCGAAACTCTATCACCTTCTCTCTAATTCCTGCTGCCATCCTACCTCGATAAGGTTCCCTACAAATAAGAGCCCAACAAGCAGCTTCATCATTTTCATCTATTCAGACCTTGAATTTAGTATATTTGAGCAATGTTCTTTTTGAAACATTGAGCAATGATGTCATTGTTGATACCATTCGATTTCTTGAGGTGCTTTGTGCCACAACAGCCGTTGTAATTGCCCTACGAGCAGCTCGGGTATCATTGTTTCTTGCTTTTCCAAATGAAGATAATGCAGTTCTTACATTTCCTATTGCATTCTCGCATGTCTTTTTTGTTTTAACATCTTGAAAACCCAACAACTTTGTGGCACATTTCAATTTTTTATGTTTTATCAACCCATGTAGGATTTGAGCTTGTGCCATCGTTGAATGTTGTTCAAAATATGACTTGATTATGTTATTGACATGCTCTTTAACTATCCGACTAGGGATCGAGTTCCCAATCTCTTCTTGTGCAGAAATAACTACACAATCCTCTAGAAAATTTCCACCCCTTCCAACCCCACTGCAACTCCCAATTATATTTTCCATGTGAGAGGGAAATGTGTCATGTGATGGCTGATCAGGATCATGAGGGGGCACAGGGTCATGTGATTCTTGATCACCACGATGTGATGTCTGACCATAATATCTCCCTACATAACATGTAAATTAACAAACTGAAAATTGGTTACTTGATAGTTGTGCATTGAACTTTAAAATTGCTAGTAACTTGAAATTTGATGTGGAAATTGAAAAATTGCATGTGAATTGAATTTTCCAACTAATACATTTAGCTTGAGAATTGTTCTAAGTAAAAATTGAAATTGTTAGTAACTTGAAATTTGAAATTGCTCAAGTAACTTGAAATTGCTAGTAACTTGGAATTTGAAATTGCTCAAGTGATATGAACCATAACACCAAAAACCCAAGGTGTTAGTGAAGGCCGCCCACTAGGATCTTAACATCCCACCATGCTCCACAGTCCAAACTCCAGGCTGGATGTGCGCCCGCACGATGGTGTCCCCTCTGCGTCGTATGAGCCCCGGACGACCACTGCAATGCCGACGTTGGATCTGAAACGACGCGGAAGTGATCGACAATAGTTCAGCTAAAAATAGATATGGACCCCAGGTATGTTCGAATTCCTAAAAGTTCAGGTGTTTCACTCGGCACCAATGTTGTCTGACGGCTTGCGTATTGGGGCAGTACCCCTCTCTCCATGGCTCAGGTAAAACTAATAACCGCTTGGCCACAAACGATAGCTCTTGGTTTACCTCACGGGGAGAAACTAGTCAATCAGGTAGGGGTCGTTGCCCTTTTCACTGGCAGGTCTTCTCAATGGGCCAACTACTTTGGGGTTCCTGTGGTACTCCTCACAATGAGTTTTAGGGCTTATGCCCAAGTACTTCCCATAGTTAAGCAGACATGAATTATTCTTAGATCTGAACTTGCAATATATGCAAAAAAAAAATGGCAGAAATTCCACTCAACGAGCCTAAGAAAGTGCTATGATACCAAATGATATGAACCATTACACCAAAACCCCAAGGTGTTAGTGAAGGCCGCCCAATAGGATTTTAACATCAAGTAATTTGAAATTGCTAGTAACTTGAAATTTGAAATTGCTCAAGTAACTTGAAATTGCTAACTTAATTAAACTTGAGAATTGTTCTAGAAGTAAAGTTTGAAATTCCTAGTAAAATTTGAAATTGCTTGTAATTTGAAATTGGTAGTAACTTGTACATTTAACTTTAAAATTGCTAGTAACTTGAAAATCAACTATATATATTTAAGTCAAGATAATTATTAATAACTTGATAAAAATTATTGTGGGCATAAAAATTAATATCATTTACAATCATCACATTATATAATTGTGGGCAAATTTTCTTTATGCAATTTATGTCCATTTTACTTTTACATTATAAGAAAAATGTTATTTTAACTTTATGGTATAATTTATAAATAAATAAATATTTAAAATACAAGTTGTGAATCACCATGCAAAGAATAAATGATTACAACACTTCTACCCTAGAATTTCAAGGACAACATCATGCATCCCATGTTGTATATACGTGAAATAAAAATTTGAGATTGATTTTCTACCCATCATAACATACCTATTATACTCTAAATGTGGGGAAAAAACATTGATTTAGAGATGAATACAATATTTAATTAAAAACATTGTAGTGATATGATTGAGGGGAAATTCATAATTTTTAATGCAAAATAACATTTTCATTAGTTGATGATTTTGCAATTTCAATAATAGACATTTAAATAGAAATTTTAATTTTATTATAAATTGCAATTTAATGATTTTTTATCAATAATGCTTCACATATCAATGCAATGTTGCAAACATTGCAAATTTAATTATTTCCAATTTGTCCTAACAAAATATATGATTCTAATCATTAATCTTATCATGGTAATATGTCAT
Source organism: Larix kaempferi (assembly GCA_027924585.1). Classification (NCBI taxonomy): domain Eukaryota; kingdom Viridiplantae; phylum Streptophyta; class Pinopsida; order Pinales; family Pinaceae; genus Larix; species Larix kaempferi. Next base: position 5,078,272 of record BSBM01000961.1, on the reverse strand, counting down.
ATTATGCAAATAAAAATATATGTGATAGATGGAATATTTTTTAAAGTAAACATTATAATTAAATAGCTCTTTGAACATTGATTTGTATTCAAATATTCATTACTATGAAAATATTGCTAACCACCATAACTATGAAAATATTTATTCATTTGTTTTCAAATTTAATAAATTCTAACTAATACATAACTATCAAACATGTAAATTTCAAAATATTCATTAATTTGTTTTGAAATCGAATTTTCTAACAAAACAAGAATTGAAATTACATTTAACTTGAAATTGTTAGTAACTTAAAAAATTGCAATTAGTTAAATATGTACAATTTAACTTAAAAATATAGTGTCTAAGTGTACATTTAATTTTAAAATTATTCTAATAACATTGAAAATTGTTAGTAAAGTTTAGAAATTTGAAAATAGTTAATATGTACATACATTTTAACTTGAAAATAAAATCTAAGTGTACATTTCATTTGAAAATTGTTGGACAATAAAATTGAAAATTGTTGGCAAACTTTGAAATAATTTGAAAATTGTTTTAAAGCAACTTTGAATTTGAAAATTGTTCATTTAACATAAAAATTGTTGCAAACTTTGAAATTTAAATAACAAATTGATGAAATAAATAAGAATATAATTACAAATAAATATGAAACAAATTAAATTATGAAATTTAGTTAAATTTATTGGAAAATTGTTACTAATTTTGTAAATTATGTAGCATGATATTTAAATTATGATAGCATGTAATTCAATAATTTACCTTGGTTGTCCTCCATTAGAATTTGTTGCACCAAATGTGCATCTTCTTCTTCTTTCAACCTTGCTCTTTGTTGTCTCATTTGTTCTCTATTGTACTCACAATCTTCATTGGCATTTTGTTGTCTAGCATGTTTTTTTTGTCTTTTTTTTTTTATTCCCCATCATTCTACAATGAAAATAAACAATTTTTTTTCAAAATGTTATAACAAACAACAATATGTTAGTATGAAATCTTGAAATATGCCTACAAAGAAGTCTTACATGAATCAATCTACAATGAAAACAAACAATTTTTTTTTCAAATTGTTATAACAAACAACAAAATGTTAGTATGAAATCTTGAATTATGCCTACAAAGAAATCTTACATGTCTAATGAGGTCTAAATCAACAATATGAAAATGACAAATCTCTAATTCAACAAGATCAAATTGACAAATCTCTAATTCAACAAGATCAAATTGACAAAGCTCTAATGGAAAAAAAAACTAGAAATGAGGTAAATTGTTGTTTGTGAATCCTTGTTTGTTAGTTATATATAGGTTTGTTGATGTTTTTACGAGGGAAGGGTAGTTGGAAACATTAATTGTTGCGAAGTCCTTTCACGGTTTCGTCCTGGTTGGTTTTTATATTTTTTTTTAGACAGATGAACCCTCGATCAAGCAAATACCTTGATCGAGGATTTAATAACACCTCGATCGAGGTCTTGTTAAGCCCTCGATCGAGGGATTGTTAAACCCTCGATCGAGGTTCTGTTAATCCCTTGATCGAGGTATTTAAAAAAACTCGATCAAGGGTTTAAAATATAGGCTGAGAGCCCTTTTCCTTGCAGAATGGAATGTTTGTCTGCCTTTCATAGAGTTAAACCATGTCATTAAATGCTCATTAATGAGTAGACTTGATACCATTGGATTCCTCAACGAATCTTCTATCCAGATATATAACAAAAAATATAATAGATAATTATTGATGAATTTCACAATGTTGATTTATATGTTGACTTGGTACATTCCTTAATGGTTTTGCCACATTGTGATGTTCATCAAGAATTATGTTTCATTACAACGTTCATCAAGGCTTATGTTTGATTGTGACGTTCATGAAGGGTTATTAAAGTCAACCATTGTTCATTAAATACAACCATGGTTCACTAAACTCGACGATGGTTTTACTATGATGAAACTAAAGCCAACCATGGTTAACCAAAGTCAAACATGGTTCGTTAAAGTCAACCATGGTAAAGAAATAGTCAACCATGACTTAACTTTAGCTAACCAATGTCAACCATTGTCAAGTACGTTTCACTAAAGTCAACCATGGTTTTGTTTATGTCACAATGTGTTATTTATGTCGACAACACAATGCGACATTAATTCATTAATGTTAGATGGTGTCATTCATTAATAGTTACGTCGCATTATGACATTCATCAAGTGTTAGGTTGCATTATGACATTCATTGATGGTTATGTTGCATTGTGATATTCATTAAAGTTTATGTCACATTGCAATGATGTCTCCTTAATATGACATTCATGAAGGGTTTTATCACTTTGTGACATTCATACATGGTTATGCCACATTTGCAATGTTTATCTTGGAAATACAATGCAGCATAAATTGACTAAAACATGCTTCATTGAAGTCAACCATGGTTGACTTTAACTCAACGATGGTTTAACAATGTTGAAACTAAAGTCAACCATGGTAATGATTTAACTTTAGCTAACCAATGTCAACCATTGTCAACTATGGTTTGCTAAAGTCAACCATGGTTTTGTCACATTGCAACATAACATTCTACCTTCTTCTACAATGTATCCTAATTAGAAAAAAGGTAGAGAGAGATAAGCAAAAAGGAGTGGAAAAAAGAGAATACTATGGTATCTTTGTGATAAATTTGTATCCTGAACTTGGATTGGGGCTCCCTTGGTACTATAGAATTGTAATGGCTTTGTGGCATTACGACATTCAAAATTTTTTTGTTGCATTTTGACACTTTGCAAGGGTTGATTCTAATCACATTTTACTTATGTTGGATTACTACATTAATCAATTGTTATGTTATTTCTTATGTCGCACTCTTGTTATTGGTGCAAATATTGCAAAGATTCTAAAACATCGCAATGTGATAGAAACCCCTAGAATGTGATATATTTATTATGTAATAATTAGAATTTGATTATTTCCTTGAATTAAATAATTTAAATACAAAAATATTTATCTATTTACTATAATATAATAATTAATTGGAAAAATCTCTAATTAAGAAAATATTGATGCTCAACTCAAGATGAATACAGATGACTATATTTAAACCAATTCAATTATGTATTATGTATATGAAAAATGCCTTCAAAGGACTGATTTACCAAAATACACTTTTAGTTAAAGTTTAAAAAGGAGTGATTGACCAATTGTGATATCAAGCATCACATAATATTGTTATTGATAATATGTATACAGTTTTTTATATGGAATTGAAATGTTTCGTAAGGGTTCTGTCGCATTGTGACGTTCATAAAGTTTTAGGTTAACTTGCGACATTCCTCCATGGTTTTGTCGCAGTGTGACATTTATGTTGCATTATGACATCTACTTTATTGAATTATATGAACTTAATGATGTTCAAGAAGGGTTATATGGAATTGTAATTATTTACAAGGGTTTCTTCACATTGTCACATTTTTGTCAACTATGCAATGCAACATAAATTCATCAATGTTTATGTAACGTTTTACGAATTCCATCTTGGGACATTAATCAATTGTTATATGTCACATTTTAGGTTTTGTCACATTGTGATGTTTATCACATTCTTGAATGTTTATGTCATATTATGAAATTCAGCTTTTTAATGTTCATATAAGGTTTTGGAAGGGTTATGTCACATACTATAGGGTTATGTCAGCTTGGGACATTAATCAATTGTTATGTCACATTTTAGGTTTTGTCACATTGTGATGTTTATCACATTCCTCAAAGTTAATGTCATATTCTAAAATTCATCTTTTTAATGTTTATATAATGTTTTGGAAGGGTTATGTCACATACTATAGGGTTATGTCAATTTGGGACATTAATCAATTGTTATGTCACATTTTAGGTTTTGTTGAATTGTGACATTCATCAAGTTTTATGTTGGATAACGACATTCCTCCATGTTTATATTACAATCTGAAATTCATTTTTTTAATGTTCCTAGAAGGTTTTGTGGTTTTGTCACATATTATAGGGTTATGTCGGTTTGGTACATTAATCAATTGTTATGGCACGTTTTAGGTTTTGTCGCATTGTGACGTTCATCAAGTTTTAGGTTGGATTGCGACATTCCTCCATGTTCATGTCACAATCTGAGATCCAAATTTGTAATGTTCCTAGAAGGTTTCGTAAGATTTTTTGTCACATAATATGGGGTTCTGTCAACTTGGGACATTAATCAATTGTTATGTCACATTTTAGGTTTTGGCGCATTGTGACATTCATCAAATTTTACATTGGATTGAGACATTCCTCCATGTTCATTCCAAAATCTAAAATTCCAATTTTTAGTGTTCCTACAAGATTTTGTAAGGGTTTTGTCACATACAATAGGGCTAGGTCAACTTGGGATATTAATCAATTGTTATGTCACATTTTAGGTTTTGTCGCATTATGACATTGATCAAGTTTTATGTCGGATTGTGACATTCCTCCATGTTTATGCCACAATCTGACATTCGTATTTGCAATGTTACTTGAAGGTTTTATTGCATTGTAATATTAAATTTCTCCAAAAGATGACATTCATGAAGGGTTATATCACACTATGACATTCATTAAGGGTTATGTCACAGTGCAATGTTTAGGTCGGCAATGCAATGTGACATAAATTCATTAATGTTGAATGTCATCATTCATTAAGGGTTATGTTGCATTGTGGCATTCATCAAGAGTTATGTCAGAATGTGATGATGTCGCCTGAAGATGACATTCATGAATGGTTATGTCATACTGTGACATTCATCAAGGGTTATTTCACATTATAATGTCTATGTCGACAATGCAATGCAACATCAATTCATTAATATTAAATGTCATTATTAATTAAGGGTTATATTGCATTTTGTCATTTATCAACCGTTATGTCACATTGCAATCTTTATGTCAAATTCATTAATTGGTACATTAATCAAGTGTTATGTCACGTTTGATGTATATTAGCTTTTGACATTAATTACTATATTGATATTATATTATAAAATATTAATATTGTATTTTAAATATTTGAATTTTTTATAATTTAAGATATAAATTATAATGTTAAAATTGTATAAATAAAATAAATCAAGATTACATGCTCATATTTTATGAACACTATACTTATATTTATAATTTATTGAACATTTAAAAAATTAAATTAAATAACATTATAATTTATATAAAGTATATTATTAATATTATAATTTTAAACTTATATAAATAGAAAAAATCACTATTGCATATTGATATAATATGAATAGTATATTCATATGTTTTTATAATTTATTTACTATTTATTAAATTTAAATCAATAATATAATAACTTATATAAATTAAATATGGTGTTATTTAAAAAATTAAAATGTTTAACAGATGGCAATTTCAAGTCTAAAACAAAAATGTTTAACATATAATATTATTAAAAGTATTATCATTATATTTAAAAAATATAATTATTTAATCAAAATATTAATTAATTCCAAGTATAAAACAAAAATGTTTAACATATAATATTATTAAAAGTATTATCATTATATTTCAAAAATATAATTATTTAATCAATTATTAATTGTAAATTAATAATTGATTAAATATAAAATATTATTTTAATATAATTATTTAATCAATTATTAATTGATTAAATATAAAATATTATTTTATTTAAAATAAATATGGTTATTAATATATTAAATTATATGTTTATTTAATATTCATAAATGAATGTAACTATTTTTATACTATATTAAAATATTAATTGAATAATAATAATTTGAATTAAATTATTATAAATTAATATTATTGTATTATATAATTTTAATTATTATTATATTATATATTATTATTCTTAAATTATAATGATTTTTAATATCTCTATCTAAAATAATTATAATAATTTTTATATTATACATTAAAACATTAATTGAATAATAATAATTTAAATTAAATTATTTTTAATTATTATTATTTGATTTTATCATTTAAAAAAAATAATAATATTATTAATTAAACATTTATATTCTATCAATATATTATTATAATATTTTAATTATACCATGTATCATTTCTATATCATTATTAAATAGTTATAATATATAATTATAATATCATAATTAAATTATAATATTTTAATAAATTATATTATTATTAATTTTTCTATATCTATATAACAATTATATACTATACTAAATTATTTTGAATGAAATATTATTATTATTATATGATTTTGTATAATTAAATACTATATTTAATTATTGTATAAATAATTAAATAAATAAAGCTACTTTTTTTTCCTGCAAAAAAAAGCATACTATTGTTATAAGCAGCAAAGTAAGAAACTCTAGTTTAGAAATTCCATCGAGCCAATAATATGTAAAATTACTTTATTCAACACTTTAAAGATATTTAATACTTTAAATTAATTTTTATTTTTAATTATTAATATTAATTTTGAAGTATTTAATTAAATTATTTTTTAATAAATATTATATTATAAATATTTGAGTATTTTATTTAAATAATAATTTGGAGATATGTGTATGCGTCTGTAACTAGCAACAACCACATTAATAATATTAATGTGTTCGTCGATAGGATTAAATTGGGCACATACTTTTCATCTTATTGTTTTTGGTATGTGTCCAACTTTTCATCTTATTGTTTTTGGTATGTGTCTAATTTACCTAACGCCTTGTTTGGACACATTAATATTATTAATGTGGTTGTTGCTAGTGTGTAAAAGGTTTGGCATGGTGTGCTTGCTAGAGAGGACGGCTAAAAGGAGCTGTCTAAGAATTAGACTATTTTGAGTTTTCAACACAGACCTATTCTTAAAAAATGGTCATATCATCATAATTTGTCACCACTTGGAATCCATTTTTTATTGTAGAAATGGATTCAACATCCTCATACACCCTTGTGGCACCAAGATTATGTAATGTTAGCACCTTATATTTGTGATTTGAAAAATTACTACTAGATGTTGGAGATTTTTTTTGGAAATTGAGTTGAGAAAGAGACAAAATCGACTAAGGCCTAATATATTGAATGTTTAGAGGGGAAAACTAGATATTTAAGACTAGAGTAGGCTAAATGTTCTAAGTTTGGACCATCTTTTCTGCAATGTTGACTGAAATTGTTGGAATTAAATAATCTAGTGTCAAGGGGTATTTGAGGGTATTGAATCCACTTTTGCAATAAAAAATGTAATTTAAACAATGAAAAGCAATGGGGTCTGGGAAAAATGATTGGAAAAATCAACCCATAGGGTGTAGACCAGTTGGCGATAATGTGCATTATTAAGGTATTCCTTGCGAGTTCATGGATTCAAACCTCAAATAGCTTTTGCATTTATGTCTAGTTAAAATTACAGTTTTAAATTGTTGGAATTGCAGTAATCGAGAATTTTAAATCGATTTTTACAGTAAAAATTGAAATTAAAACCATATAAATTATGATTTCAACAAAAATTATCAATAAACACCAATAAATCACAAATTAAATTACAAAGAATCATTTGCTACTTTCTTTTACACTGTCTCGTCCTCGCGAGTCCGCGACCACTCTGCTGGTCTTCGTGAAAGTAATGTGTAGAAGGTTTGTCATGGCGTCACGTCCTGATGGCCAACGCCGGGCAATAGACGGAAATTTAGGGCTAGTCGTGGGTGATGGCCTGACATGATACGAAAAGTGCGGCAATATGGCTGCCTGACATGATACTGATGGATGATTAATATAGTGAATGTTTAAGTGGAGAAAACCCGGATATTTAGGGTTAGTCCGTGATTGCAATTTGCTGCATGGCACGGCGGCGCGACTGGGATGTTAGTCTTCGTCAACCACGGACATGATGTCATCCACTACTCATTACTTCACGTCTTCAACATCATTACCTCACTTCGCTTCTTCTATTTCATTGTCTTTTTAGTTGATATATACTTCACGTCTTTAACATCATTACCTCACTTCACTTCATTGTCTTTGACTAGTCTTTTTCGTTGATGCCTGCTCGTTGCAATGGGGAAGCAAAATAGTTTTGCAGGTTCCATTTGGATCACAGCGGCAGTGTCATTATTAGCCATTATTCTCAACAAGGTGGTGCTTGCTCTAGATCTCAACAAGATTGATTGTTCTCACTTCGGGTGCAGGGAAAATGCATTGTTCATTACACATAGGGAGAAATATAATGTATGCAATGAAAGGAAGCGAGTCACATACATTTACGTGTGAAGAGATTGAGAAGGCATGCGAGACTGATCCTCGTAGAACAGTTGAAGAGAGGATGACAAAAGTCGTGATAAGAGAATGTAAAACTTGCAAGGCCCAGATAGTAAAGATTGGTGGATGCAATAGGATGGTGTGTACTAGATGTAGAACCACAATGTCTTACTTTTGCCGACAGAAAATTTCGTCTGGCAACAATAATTTTTGTGGTCATTATTTTAGGTACCAACCAGGGAAACCCTGTGAAATATATAAGGATAAGTGTCGTATGTGGGGTACTGAGATAGAAGATAATGTGGCACTGGATGCTAGGGAGGAAGAATTAAAAGAATTTGGACAGAAGGAACCCAACTTATTTGATCAGAAAATTGGAGCTCTTCTTGTAAAGCAAACAGTACAGCCGTCCCATCGACTTGTGCCATTGCTCCAACTTAGAATTATAGGTGATCAAAACGGGGATTTACAAGGTAACAAAGAAGATGGACACAGAGCTGAATTGGAGGACGAGCAGTACATCCAGCAGCTACCACAAGTAGTTGGTGATCAGCCTGCAAACAAGGCGATCTCTCTACCAGTAGCTCCAGCACAAATCGTCAAATCGTCGCACATGATGATGAGATTGCAAATATGCAACTACAAGCTAACGAAAAATGATAGGACCCAAGAACACACAGAGCTGAAGATAACGATGGCGATCTTCAAAGCCACTGGTTCTCCTTCCAACTATTTTGATCAGCTTGCTTATTGATTTTAATACTTGATACACTGCATACTTTAATAATTAGTATGGTATCTTCTAGAAAGTAGTCCTTTGGTTGGTATCCTCGTTCTCCATTTTGTTATTACAAAATTATTTGAGTATAATTAATATTTACAGGACTCTTTGATTTAAACTTTTAGTTATTTTAACAAACACTATAACATACACTATTTCATTGTAGTTATTTATATTTATTTAGTAGTTTTCTGTATACCATTTCTTTGCAATTATTCATTGTATTTATTTATATTTAGGGGTTTTCTTTATACCATTTCATTGTATTTATTTATATTTAGGCTTTTTCTTTATACCATTTCATTCTAATTATTTATATTTTGCCTTTTTTGAATTCATATTATATTTAGTGTTTTTCTTTACAACATTTTAGTGTAGTTAATTATATTTATTAATTTTCTTTAATACATTTAATTATCATTATAATGTATTTAGTTTTTTTTTAAATATATAGAACATTTGAGCTATAATAATGTTAATTATTTCTGTATAATTAATATATACAAAATTTATGATTTAAACTTTTTAATTACTTTAATATACATTAGCACACACCATTTTATTGTAATTATTTATATTTAGTGTTTTTTCTTAATTCATTTAAATAAGAAATTTTGAAAAGCAATTAAAAGATATATGTTGGTATATAAAATAAAATAAAACAAAAAAATTAAGTTTCGATTTATCAAGAGAGTGATCAAATTTCTTAAAATTAAAAAAAAGAAAAGAAATTGAATCTCTCTCAATGCTTCAAATATGAGTTTAATTATATTTAATTTTTTTCTTTAATTAATTTAGTTATAAGTATACTATATTTAACTTTTCTTTTTGTTAATTTTTTATGTAATGATTTTGCTAATAACATTATTAAATACTCTTAGTTTTTCATTTTGTTAATTTTTGATGTAATTATTTTTCTATGAGCATTTTTTTATTAAAACAAAAATAAGAAACCATTCCATTCCATACATAGAAATATTACAATCCAATTCTTGACATCATGAACAACAAAACCAAATCTAAACCACTTATCTTCCAACATGTCTTAGGTACCCCTTATAACCCAAACAGACACCTATTGGACTATACAGACGCGAAACCCAATACAAATAAAGGACACAATTATTGATTGCATTTGGTTGTATTGTTAAGCTTTGCTACTAGAAAAAATGCCACTCAAAATATTTTGTTTTATTTTATTTTCATATATATACCTATATAAGTATCTTGTATTTTCTATTTTCTGGGTTGAAGATATTTTGTTTTATTTCATTTTCATATATATATATATATATATTGTCTTTAATAAATTTATGGACCATGGACCATGGATAAAGAGAAAAATTTTATAGCAAAAATAACATATTTTTTAAAATTAAAAAAAAAAAAATAGGCCTTTCTCCATATTTATTAAAATGGAAACATAAATTCCCAACAATTCTAGGGCTCCATGAAATTGAATGTTGTGGAGTACATAATCTTTTTGAGGCAAAACAATGGATGAAGGGAAACCATTTTTATACAAAACAATGGATGAAAGAAAAGCATTTGAGCTTGCATGACAATGTCCACAAGTACTAACAAAGCTCAAAATTGGGTTGGCCATCTACGAAAGTATCCATATGTTTAAACCATCACCAAAAAAAATAAGCATACATAATTGAGAATCCATGATACAACAAACATGGTGGCCTTAGTCCCAAGCATATACAAAGAGTCATCAAATTACTGGACATTGGGTTTAAGATCATCATGGGGTTGGATCCCAACCTATATGAGTGACTATTCTACTTCATCACATCTACTTTAATTCCCATTTTTTCCTTTTGGCGTACCATTGCACATTCTAGGGCAATTGATAGTTAATATGTCGTTGTTGTCTGTGGAAGAGAGCATACCATCTGCTTATTAAGTAGTTTGAGTCTCGAGAGAACATGGGCGATTCAAAGAATAGTAGAGTTTGTAATATAAAGTAGACTTTGCTAAAAACGGAATGGGAGCTCTTTTTTATTTTTTGTATGGTATTTAAAAATTGCGTTTTATATTATAATATAATTATTAAAAAGAAATAGTTGGTGTACGCTGCTAAAACAAAAGGTGCTTTTCATGATTTGAATGTAACTCATTTTCACTAAAAGTCAAAGGCAATGGTATGCAAATTTATTGTGGCATATTCTTCAACAGTTCTTCTCCGAAATAACCATAAAAAGTTCTTCATTTTTCAAAATATTAACCACTTGAAATATTCTACTCTTTCAAAAATAATATGGAAGTTCAAATATTTAAAAGTGGCTTAAATTATAAAATGGATTACATTTCAATAAATCTTCTTGGTGGACATCTTCCTAAATCTCAAGAAGAATGTTATAATTTATATATCTAGAAGTGATTTCAAATTAGATTGACTTTAAGCTTTGGAAGTTGCATATATTTAGGTTATCATTAGATTTATTTTGTTTTGATATATGTATGTATGTAAGGTGTTTCTAAGTTTTTCCGTTTAAAAGAAAAAACATTTTTTGGTAAAGCTTTTTTTGAACTTTTCTAAAAAACCCTCAATTTCCTTCAATGCAATCTCGCATTGGTGGGTCAACTCTAGAAAACCCTCCACCGAGCCAGTGTTGGTAGTGTTCCCACGTCGGCATTTCCCATACACACTTGTAGGAGCCAACGACACGCAATCTTGCTTCTCCGTTTTCTTTTTCACTCCCATATCGAAAGTCACCAAGTGTCCCTGAACGACATATTCATGCGACTTGCAACTCGACATAACTCAGCAACCGGAGGTCGAATCAACGAACCGTCAATTCCGTTGGTCTCCTATGTGCGATTATCTCTAGGGGGCCCTCTCCCTCGTGTTCTCATGGCCCAGTGACTTCTTTGTAAATTCATTTCGTAAACTAGGGTTTTGCTCAGTTTCCTTCAATGAAATCTCACATTGGTGGGTCAACTCTACAAAACCCTCCACCAAGACAGTGTTGGTAGTGTTCCCACGTTGGCATTTCCCATACACACTTACAGGAGCCAACGGCACACAATCTTGCTGCTCCGTTTCCATTTTTGCTCCCGGACCGAAAGTCACCAAGTGTCCGTGAACGACATTTTCATGCGACTTGCAACTCGACATAACTTGGCAACCGGAGGTCGGATCGACAAACCATCAAATCCGTTGGTCTCCTGGCCTGCGATTACCTCTAGGGGGCCCTCTCCCTTGTGTTCTCATGTCCCAGTGACTTCTTTGTGCATTCATTTCATTAACTAGGGTTTCGCTCAGTTTCCTTCAATGCAATCTTGCATTGGTGGGTCAACTATGCACAACCCTCCACCGAGCCAGTGTTGGTAGTGTTCCCACATCGGCATTGCCCATACACACTTGCAGGAGCTAGCGCCATGCAATCTTGCTACTCTGTTTGCTTTTTCTCTCCCACACCGAAAGTCACCAAGTGTCCTTGAACGACATTTTCATGCGACTTGCAACTCGACATAACTCGGCAACCGGAGGCCGGATCGACGAACCGTTGACTTCGTTGGTCTCCTGGCGTGCGATTACCTCTAGGGGGGCCTCTCCCTCGTGTTCTCATGGCTCAGTGACTTCTTTGTGCATTCATTTCATAAACTAGGGTTTTGCTCAGTTTCCTTCAATGAAATCTTACATTGGTGGGTCAACTCTGCAAAACCCTCTGTTAGCACTCGGATTTTCCTTGGGCTGTGTCAAAGAAACCCGAGGTAACCTATTTCAAACCAATCTTTAGACTGAAAGTTGGCCTCCTTCAGCCAGAGAGGGCTCTCTCGGCAAATCTGCCATCCAATGTCACCACGACAGCAGTTTGACAATGAAACTCAAGGGCCAATTTGTAAAATGAATAAAAACTTAAGGATTTTTAATGAGGTGGCTAGATCAACATGAACAGGATACCATTGGGCAATGGAGTCGAGAAAACAGAAAAATATGGACCAGCAGTTAAACAAATATTTTCATACAAAGGCAAGATAGCTGTCTTATTACAGTCAATAAGATTTTTGCAGGTGATAGGGAAAGAAATAAAGACAGTCCATTAACAGCAGGCATCAATTTTCAGATGAATCTACCGTTAATTTTAGAGAAATAAATGGATGCTCAGAAGCGAATAAATCGAGGCATGGAAACATGAATCTCAATCTATTATGAACGTTCATCTAAGCATAGAAGAAAACGACATAATGAAAGGAATGACGCAGAAAATAAACTTGCACAGGTAGAGAAAGGAAATGGTACAGACTGCAATTTTAAACAACACATGAATCTTTGAAGAAAAATCTGTTCAATTCTGAGATCTTTATTAACTTCTGAAGCCCTTCAAAACACCCAGAATGGGTTTCTCCTTACTGAAAATCCAACCCTTTACATGATTTTTACATATCAATATATAGAAAGACGGCCTCTACCTAATCTTGAATTCAAAACCTAACTGAAACTCTAAAAATAGAAACAGTTACAACTTATTTTTTTTATTTCAGGAAGTAAATTTGCTGAAAAATAGGCTTCAAAGACCTGGCTGTATATCTCAAATGGAGATAGCTGTGTACATTTTGAGAGAGGTTTTTGTAACTGGACATGTTATGAAGAAAAACCTCTTTCCGTTTCTGAAAATTCATCTTCATTTGGAAGAACCAGCTCTTTGAAGTTGATGACTAAAACAGTAAACTGAAATTCTGGAAAATTGCCCCGTGAAGATGACTTCGATTCTCTTAAACCATAACACCTGTGTAAAAACTGAGAGAGGTTTTTGAAGATTGGCCCGTGCTGAAGAAAAACCTCTCTCCGTTTCCTAAAATTCCTCTCGGTTTGGCGGAAACAGCTTCTAGAAAATGGTGACTAAAACAGTCATTTCCAGAAAAACGTGTTCTAATTGTCCCATTTGATTTTCTCTATGGGATATATCCCACATTGGTTGAGCGAGAAATAATCATGTTGTTTATATACCCCGACGCGCACAACACCTAATAACACAAAGCACGTGCTATTATACTTCTCTTCTCCGTGAATGGTGGTTCCGCGTGGGCGGAAGGTGGTTTATAATACCACCGTCGCATGATCCGGATGAATAATAATGCGCCACGTGCTCCCGTGGTATTTAGTCTGCGACCGCTTTATAATTTTAAACTTCGAGCTAGTTGAGTGAGCGGAATGAATAGTAGCCGCTTATCCAAACTTTGTCTTTTTCAAAGTTTTAATTTGAGATTTTTTGAGATTCGTGCCAAGACTTTGGTGATTGGGTTTGAATATTAATATAAAATATTTATATTAATAACTATAAACTTTTAAATTTTTAAACAAAGACTTGGGCATTTTGGAGATCCGCTATCTTTTAGCCATTCCACCATTTTAGAGCTTCACTAACTATTTTAGAGATTCACCAGTGCTTTATCCGCCTAATTTGACCATATTGGCCAAATTTAGAAGCCCAGTCAATTCATTTATATGCTCTGCTAAATATAGAATTTTTCCACATTTCCATAATGGGTGGTTCTGCGCGGTGCTATAGTGGTTTCCAATACCACTCCATCACATGCGCGGATGAATAGATATCGGACACGTGCCTTGGTGGTATTATGTCCGCTACCACCTTCCACCGTTTGCTGACGATTACTTTGGCGACGCGGGATTGATATTAGCCGCAGATCTTGATCCATAAAATCTCCGCCGTCGGAACCTGACTGGGGTTTAACCTTTCCACAAATTTGCTGGCGGACTTTATAAATATGGGTTTTTATAATGTATTTTTTGTATAAAAACCTTCATTTCAACCCTTTTGTAATAATTTCTTCTCTTTTAGGTCATTTTAGCAAAAACTCTAGGTTTCTTCAGATCTGGTGTCAACACCCTCCATCGAGCCAGTGTTGGTAGTGTTCCCATGTCGGGATTTCCCATACACACTTGCAAGAGCCAACGGCATGCAATCTTGTTGCTCCGTTTTCTTTTTCTCTCCGAGGCCGAAAGTCACCAAGTGTCCTTGAATGGCATTTTCATGCGACTTGCAACTCGACATAACTCGGAAACCAGAGGTCGGATCGACGAACCGTTGACTCTGTTGGTATCCTGGCGTGCGATTACCTCTAGGGGGGCCTCTCCCTCGTGTTCTCATGGCCCAATGACTTCTTTGTGCATTCATTTCGTAAACTAGGGTTTTGCTCAGTTTCCTTCAATGCAATCTCGTATTGGTGGGTCAACTCTGCAAAACCCTCCACCGAGCCAGTGTTGGTAGTGTTCCCACGTCGGCATTTCCCATATACACTTGCAGGAGCCACCGCCACGCAATCTTGCTACTTCGTTTGCTTTTTCTCTCTCGGACCGAAAGTCACCAAGTGTCCCTGAATAGCATTTTCATGCGACTTGCAACTCGTCATAACTCGGCAACCAGAGGTTGGATCAACGAACCATTGAATATGTTGGTATGCTGGCATGCGATTACCTCTAGGGGTCCCTCTCCCTCATGTTCTCATGGCCCAGTGACTTCTTTGTGAATTCATTTCGTAAACTAGGGTTTTGCTCAGTTTCCTTCAATGCAATCTTGCATTGGTGGGTCAACTCTGCAAAACCCTCCATTGAGCCAGTGTTGGTAGTGTTCCCACGTCGGAATTTCCCATACACACTTGCAAGAGCCGACGGCATGCAATCTTGCTGCTCCGTTTATTTTTTCACTCCTAGACCGAAAGTCACCAAGTGTCCCTGAATGACATTTTCATGCGACTTGCAACTCGACATAACTCGGCAACCGGAGGTCGGATCGATTAACCGTCAACTCCATTGGTCTCCTGGCGTGGGATTACCTCTAGGGGGCCCTCTCCCTCGTGTTCTCAAGGCCCAGTGATTTCTTTGTGCATTCATTTCGTAAACTAGGGTTTCAACCAGATGCCTAAGCTACACTTACAAATTACAAACCAACTAGGGTTTCATGAACTACACACTGCATAATAAAACTAGGATAGGCATGGAAAGGATATTTTTTTTTTAGAATACTCTTAATGGGGGGGAAGCGTTTCACATTAAGAAAGCACAATAGGGATAAAATCATAATTGAATTCCATACCTAGGGATTGTATCATACTATGTTTCAATTCCTAAAGAACCTGATATAGCCATGCCTTCTCATACTTGAGACAAATATGGAAAACATAGCTTCCACATAAATGCATCTATTTGGAACCACTTTGTTGAAGTACGTAGCCAATAGAAATGCAACGTACGTAGTCATATTTGAATTCGTTGAAACCTAGAATGCATACTTATCACACTACAAGATACTCATTCATTACATGTTGTTTTTGTTTTCTCCTTTTAAAAGTTTCCCATGGCCCAGGTGTCACCTTGTAGGTACATTTTGGAAACTAGGGTTTTGCTCAGTAAGGGAGTGTGCAATTTTTGCACACAGGGGTCAAATTCGCAAAATCATCCACTAGGAACTTATGGCTAGTGCTCCCGGATGGAGCCTTCCTAGACACACTTGTAGGACTCCCCAAAACCCGATTTTGTTGCACGGTTGGAATTCTATGCCCCTGGTAGGTATCGAGCAGGTGTCCCTGAAGGCCTTTTGAATGCAAGACGGAACAAGCCATAGAATGATGACTGTGGCTTGGATTGACAAACCGTCGACTTCATTAGATTCAGGACATCAAGATATTGTTAGGGGTACCCCTATCCGCTGGTCCCATATCCCAGGTGTCACCTTGTAGGTACATTTTGGAAACTAGGGTTTCGCTGAGTAAGGGATTGTGCAATTTTTGCACACGGGGGTCAACTTCGCAAAATCATCCACCACGGACTTATGGCTAGCGCTCCCAGCTGGATCCTTCCTAGACACACTTGCAGGACTCCCTGGAACCCAATTTTGTTGCACGGTTGGAATTCTATGCCCCCGGTAGGTATCCAGCAGGTGTCCCTGAAGGCCTTTTGGATGCGAGATAGAACGAGCCATAGAATGACGACCGTGGCTCGGATCGACAAATCGTCGACTCCATTGGAATCAGGATGTCAGGATAGTTCTAGGGGTGCTTCTCTCCTCTAGTCCCATGGCCCAGGTGTCATCTTGTAGGTCCATTTTCGAAACTAGGGTTTTGCTCATTAAAGGAGTGTGCAATTTTTTCACACGGGGGTCAACTTTGAAATTTTTTTATTTTGATTCTAGAACTAGACATTCAAAGAGTGGAAATCAAACCTACCACACTACACCCTTGGTATATTTCTATGTCCGTAGTGTTCCACTATATTTGGATTTTGAGTAATTAATGTCATTTTTAAGAATTCAAAGTTTCAAATAAAAAATGGAGGCAATGTTTTGATGAATATGATTGTCATTGACGACAACATTAATGACAAAGGTTAAGTATGATGACATGACCAAGGTCAAGAGGTTGTTGACATGGAAAATGGGTATGATGACATGACCAAGGTCAAGAGGTTGTTGACATGGAAAATGGGTATGATGACATGACCAAGGTCAAGAGGTTGTTGACATGGCAAATGGACATGGTACAATGGCAAGATGTTGGCAAAGACAATGGACAAGTTTGAAGACATTGATTAGTATGATGGTGACATGGCTTGATAATATGGACGATGCATTGATGACAAAATCTTGATGACAAAGCATTGGTGACAGAGTGGCAAGTAGAAAGCATGGAGGACTTAAAGACAAGCAAGCATGATAAGCCAGCATTGATGACAAGGCACATTTGTGGGCATTGGAGCCATTGGAACACCTAATGGGCCAAATGACCCATTATGTGGTCATTTGTGGCTTAATGGGGTCATGAAGCCCGCACAAATTTTGAAGAAGCCTTCAAACATGCTCATGACTTTAATGAAGTCTTTGTCTTGGTGAAATTGGGCCCTTGGACATTTGGTGGTGTTTTTGGTCTTGCAACCTTTACATGCTACATATTGTGGTCGTGATGTTGTTGAAGCCCACAAGATTTGAAGAAGCCCATGAACATGATAAGCCCTAACTCATTATCGTAAATCCATTATACCTTTAAAGAACTTGAATGATGACATGGAATATTGTAGCTTGGTGCACATGACTGATTTTGATGACATGGATCCCTTATTTAAACCCTTGAAATTTGGTGTGGAAGCCCAAACTTGTGACAATGTGGGCATGCATATGAAATTAAAATAAATAAATAAAGAATAAATTGAAGCAAGGTCGGCTCCAAATCACAATGAACAACCATTACATCATCGTTTGCATCAATCAAGAACATTCAATTTTAAATACATTTTCATATGAGGATAATCCACCCCTTTTACAAGCATAGGACCATGAACATCTTATTTTCCTTCATCAAAACAACATTATCAAGGAATATCATTAAACTAGTTAGGTATTTCATTTTCCATGGATTATGTATGATTACTTTTGCATTATGACGAGTGGAAAATGGATGCACACATGAGGATGCACAAGATGAGTAATCCAATAAAATGAGGATGCACACACACATAAGCTGATGGTTGTAGGTGTTGATTGTATCAAGATGAATAATCCAAAGATGAACCCTTGGAGTTCACAAAAAACACAATTTTGGTTTAGATATCAAATTAGCATGCATCTGCTAAGTTCATTGAACTGTTGAAAGATATTATTAGTTTTTTCCATTAAGATAATGTTTTCATAACACATTGGTGAGATGTTACTTGATCAATGCAAAAATGTAAGAGAATAAATATTGCTTAAAATGTAATTATATAAATTTCAATAGCATAATTTATCAATTTGTGGAAGAGATAAATCATCACTCGCACAAATGGAAACTCAAGATAAAATATGGAATATATTGCATCATGCAATGATAGTTGAATGTTTGTAATACAAAATATGGCAAAGTAGTCGACCATCAAATGGCTTGTCAATGTACATGTATCCCTAAGTACAACAATGTGTACATGTACATGTCAAAATACATATATAAAAGACTATGCAACATCAAAAATCAATCTTTCGCTTGTTTTTCCGCGACTTTCCTATATCAACCATCTCCTTGGGATCGCTCTGCATCTCAGGAGTCTACAAAAAAAAATCATTATTTTTATCAAATAACTGCACTAATGCCCTACCATTAACAAACTTAAAAAATTAACTTATGGCCAAATTATTTATGACAAACACTCACCAAATCCTCATGGGGTATAGATGTGAGCGGTGTGCTCATGGAAGGCCTCTCTATAGTTTTGCTCTGCAAATAAAAGATCATATCTCAATTAATTCAACAATTCAACATTGATCAACATGTTTGGGTAAATTGAATAAAAAAACTTGGTCATTAATGAACATCTCACCACAAGAGGAGACCCGGTCAAAACCATGGATTGAGCAGAGGGGCCGGGCACTTCTACCGCTAATGGCTACAATCACCAAATGGGGAAATACTTAGACATGCATGAATAAACAATATAGTAACATGGTTAAATACTATGCATTGTGATTGTTGAAATAGTTACCTCTGTATGACTTGTGCCTATTGCAGATGCGGCACTAACTGCAGCATCAATGACCCTTGTTAGGTGAGGGGTAGATGGATCTCTCATGTGTCTGCTATAGAGGACATCCACACCCTTTCTAGGAGTGGAGCCTCTCTTATACACTTGTGCCTTTTTCACATTTGGACTATGAGGAGATCCAACTGCTGACAGACTATGAAGTATAGAGGCTGGTGGCTACAATCACCCATACAGACGTAGTTAGAAATGCATTGGTCAATGAAATACCATGTATTAACAAAATGACAATGGTGAAATACTTACCGATGTACTGTATACATCAATCAACTCTAAGAAACGTTTTTCCACTTGTAGATCCCATATGGGATGTGTAGCACTTGTCTCCCCACTAGGGGGGACATCACTAGATGAAATCATTTCCCTCTGATGGGGATCTACACCCTACAATTTAGAAAATTGTAAATATTAGATCGTGTAGCATAAATTAAGTAACATGTGATAACAAACTAACATGTATTAAAATAATGTCATGTTGAAATAGTTACCTCAGCGTGAGATGTTGTCGCTAAAGGTATGACAACATCTTGTAACTCAGAAGGTTCTGCTGAATGAGCCTCTTGCCCCTCATGCCCTTCTGGTAGCAACTACTAGTTTTAAAATCATTAAAAATATTAGCAATCTATATATGTGTACATAGTAAGGAAAAATAATTTACAAATGGCACTAAATTGTTAATTGGATTTACTCATGTATTAGAATAATGTCATGCTGAAATAGTTACCTTGGTGTGAGATGTTGTCGCTGAAAGTATGACAACATCATCATCATCGGGCGGTGCTGCTGCATGAGCCTCTTGCCCCTCCTGTCGCTCAGGCCCTTCTGGTGCTGGTGCATGAGCCTGTGGACTATGCTCTACATCATCAGTGGAAAGGTCTTCAACCTCGTGCCCTTCTTGTAGCAACTACAAGTTTTCAAATCATCAAAAATATTAGCAATCTATATATGTGTGTATAGTAAGGAAAAATAATTTACAAATGACACTAAATTATTAACCACTGACTTACCTGTGTAAAGTATCTAGTAAAGGTATCATCTGTTTAGGCAGGACCAAAGCAAGGATGGATGCATACTGTGCATGGGTGCGACTCTCGGCTGTGCTCATGATGTAAAGGTCTAGGGCCACTACTAGATGCTCATCCACCAATGGAAGGTGGTGGCTCTACACCACCGACAGGTGGCGGCTCTACTCCACCCGTAGATGGTGGCTCTGATGGCCCCGCTTGGTACGTACCTTGAAGATACATGTTATGGAGAACAATCACATGTGCCAACAATAGGAAGGAGTCCTGTGTCTGTGGGACCAACTGATGTGCAGGAGGCACATCTGTCCTGGGTAGCTGCCTACGAGGTGGAGATATTGGGCGATTGGGATCTATATGCCTCGCATCGGGATGTTGTTGAGGCATCCCCATCCCAACGCCCTGGTACTCCAAGATATCAAAATAGTTAACATGCTTCCTCATCACAAATTCTGTGTACATCTTTCTCAAAAAATATAGGGGCATTTCCCTGTTGTTGTGTGGTGGTGCATCAAACACCATGTACCATCGGTTGATCCAGTTATCTATGAATGGTTGATATGTACACCACTCGGTAGAAATGTGCCTTTTGTTTGCATTTGGGATTTCACCAGTCCGTGGATGTCTAAAGAGGGAAAATATATGTTGTTTTGAGATTTTCAACTTCTTGACTTCTTTGTAGCTAAGTCCATCCTGATATTGTTGCCTCTTTCTTTCTCTGAATGTGGCAATATCTTCCAGTGCATCGTCAGACCTACTAAAGGTCTCTATCATTCCATCCAAATTGGATGCAAGCATAAGATGTCTATCATCAACAATAGTAATTGAGGCTCGAATTTCTCTGAGCCTCTGAATTTATCTTTGGATGTCTGAGTGTGCATCCATGGTCGTCACTGCAACCAAAAAATAAAAATAAAAAAAAATAATTAAAAACGTATACATGTGCTATAATGACATCTCTCAAAAATGAAAAATGTACAAACTTTGTTCAAGAACGAATACATTGCAAACATAAATATCATCTCAGGCATACATTACAAACATAAATATCATTTCATATGACCATTGCAAGCATACATTATGGGTCCTTGTGGGCATAAGGGTGGAGACCATGCAGGAATAAATACCATGATGATGTGGAAAATATATGTATTTTTATTGGTTAAGGATGGGAAAGACAAGACAAAAGACAAGGTGATGGGAATTGGCACACCTAATGAGCCAAATGACCCATACTGTGGTCATTTGGAGTTGGTCCTAATACCCTGGACAAGGATGACTTGGAGATAACAAGTGACATGAACAAAGAAGCATGAAGTGAACAAAGAAGCTTGAAGTTGACACTTGGCAAGGAGATTGGGGGCATCCCTTATGGCATCTGCGGGCATCCAGGAATGAAGCTGATGGACATGCGAGCATGTGGATAAGGTGACATGCGAGCATCTTGAAGATGCATATGCAGGCATGTTTGTGGAAGCTGCGGGAATCTTGGAGGCATGCCAAAGACCCCCATGCGGGAAATTGAAGAAGGTCTAGCTGCAGGCATGTTCAAAGGCATAAATATGGCCCTTGTGGGGATGATTTACAAGCTAGTGTGGGCATGCTAGAAGCGAAAGAAAATGGTGATGATGTGGGTATGAAGACCACGTTTAGGTGGGAAAAATAAATTCTAAATAAATATATACATATATATATATATATTTATAATTTATGAGGTGTTTATGGAAATCAAATTAAAATTTGATTTTAATATTGACAAGTCGGCTTCCTATTTGATGAGGAAATTATGGAGACAAAATTAAAAAATTACAAAGATTATATCTTGTGTCTCTTGTGCAATGTGTTGATGTGTTTACTTGATGAATGGCATGTGATTGGTACATAGTTCATGGATGAATATGATATTGAAGTGATCCATTGTGTCTAACATGGTGGATGTAAAATTCATTAAGGAATTGATAGTAGGGAGGAATTAAGATATGTTAAATAACAAATTTTATAATTTTTAGTTTTGGTATTTCATTTACAAAAATTTCTAGTTTAGGGAAACATCAAAATTTATATTTTTAATGATGAAATGAGGCAAGGATTTGGATGCTTACCTTTCCAATCCACCGTGCAAGATGAAATTTCCCTCGTTGAGCTTCCAAATCTCCCACGTTGAGCTTCTCCAATGCGTTTTTGGCAAGACGAAACGATCAAGCGTTCAGGTTTTGAAGAAACAGTGGGTAAAATAGTGCCGTGGTGCATGGATTGTTTTTTGTTTTGTTTATATTAACCAAAACGCGCGCACGTTTTGGACTCCTAGCCTACATGTCAATTGACATGGCAGGGTCGGAGTCCGCCCATGCCTAGTTTTAAGTTATGCTCACGCATTTTGGATTTACACAATTCTCGCGTGTTTTGCGAATGCACGATTGCACCAAAAAGGTCCCTCAACTTCGTACGAGGGCCCTTCAATGAACAATGCATATATTTTGTTGGTGATTTAGACCAATGAAATGTCATGGTCATTTTCCCTTTTTTTTCGTTCAATGCCCTATATATTCTCATTATCATTTTATTATAACAAATTGGTAGGTAGTTATTGTTTTTTTTCTCCAATTTTGAGGATGCCAGATTTAAACCCTAGTGACTCAATCATTTCAATTCAATTCATTTATTTTCTTGTTGGTTCGTGATGTATGATTCTTTGATCCTACATGTAACAAGGACCCAATATTCAGTTCATCGAGAGGCTTCTCCACTGCGTTCATACTTAAGTCTTGTGTAAACAACTTAAAGTGCAAAACTACAACGATTCGACCATGAACTGAAGGTAATCCTGTCATCACACCTAAGTGGTGCCTCTATCATTCAATATTTTGAAATATATAATACAATTTGTTATGTCTTTTTTTAACAATGAAATGTTCAAATAGATTAGTAATTACAATGATAAATTATTGTAAGTGCTCTATGAAGCCTTTTTTTTTTATAGATCACTAACTACAATGATATTTGTTTTTTTATTTTGCTAAGCTATATCATTCTTATGACTTTATGACTTGGCAGGGACTTGAACCTTTGCTTCTATTTCCCTTGTTTTTCTTTTGGAATAGTGATTAATTCAGGCCAAAACCTTAGTTTCCTCAATTTTAATAAGATGCTTGTTATTATTGGCATGCTGAGACATATTAATCTTATTTATTTAAAAATGTATTTTTAGTAATATTTTAATAAAAAAAATTATAAATTTAAATTTTATGAATCTAATTAATACAAATTTTCAAATTAAAATAGCCTTAAGAATAATACAAATTAAATTTATTCATTTCAACTATTAATATGATGTTTATATAAATTTATTCATTTCAACTATTAATATGATTGATATATTTTATTTTTTTTGATTTATCTTAACTTTAATTCAATTATTAATATCACTTTTGATTTATTTTAATCTTAATTATTATCCATATTTAAAATGTTAAAATGATGTTCATATATTTTATTTATTTTAATTTTAATTCAATTATTAATATCCATATTTGAAATGAAAATATTAAAACTTTTTACTGCATTAAATTTTTAATATATATATATATATATATATATATATATATAATTTAATCTTTTATTTTATATATATATATAATTTAGTCTTTTATTATATATATATATATATATATATAATTTAGTCTTTTATTATATATATATATATAATTTTTTTTCAACAACAAATTTTATATGATTTTTCATAATTTTAACTTTCTTTAATATCACCATCTTTCATAAATAGTAAATTATAACTTCTTCCATATTAGAAATAAAATAAAAAATATTACAACCTTTTAATCAGAAAATATTAAAATTATATATCAAAATTACAATTCAAAATTAATTTCACATAACTAATTTATTTATTTTTTACATAAATTCCTTGTACTCAAAATGCTCCCCCAACCACATTACATGATTTAAATGGTGATACCCATGAACGTTGTCAACCATATTACATGAATTAAATGTCATAAATGGTGGTATGGAAGCACATTACTAATTTTTGTCACCAATATTTAAATAAATCCACCAAAATTTGTGCAAATTAATTATTTAAATTTTATAATAACTAAATTGCTCTTAACACAACATAGGTTAACACAACACAAGTTAAGAATGAAAATATAATGCATTTTTTTTAGAGAAATGCCCATAAACACCTGGAATCAGTGTGTTATGTGCATAAATGTTCCAACAACGTTCCTCCTAAATTAGCCACCAAGAGGAGAACCTTAGTGACGGTATCCCAATGCCATGAACGGTTCTCTCATAATTTAAAGAAGACTCAAAATTTTAGGGATACTCTCCTATCATGCTTATGTTCATAACTATTTTTTTCACAAAAGGAACTATGATTAGAGCAAAGAGAAGAGATTGCATATATACATTTCATAGAGTTTTATATCAATAAAATATTATATACTAATTTATTGCTTCCATAGAGTTGTCTATAGAAGTGTTTAGCACAAAAAAACTGATTAAATCGTTACGTAAAATTCTCAAGCTCTATACGTATATTAATACCAATAGTTCCATAATATTATTCATCACGGTACAATGTTCTATCAGGATGCCAAATTACCAAGCCCTGAGATGTCTTCAGGAAGCCTTCAGTAATTATTAATATTTGCAGTAAATGGGATTTACAGAACTTCCCCAAATCCAAACACTCCAATGATATTTGTAGTATCAAAAAGTCATTGGAGATCTCTTACATTCGACCGTGTATAACTAAAGGATTGTGCCAAAAGTACTTGTCATCCTCACTTCATTTTGAGATTCGTTTCATTCTATTCATTTGCCACACACAACTCAACACTGAGCCCTTTGATCCTTTTGGTAAGGCCTTTGATTTTTCGGGTTAATCTACAGTGTTAGCGTTGGTGTTGAATAAAATTGTGGAAAGCAATGTGGCCACAATTAACGAGAGAGACTCGCCTTTACACCATAGTAGCATAATTCGAGTATAAATACTGATACGAATACGATTCAATACGGAAAAAATATGTAATAAAAAAGTTCAATACAAATAAAATACGGAAGTAAACTTCTTATATAAAATACTTTTTTAATCAAATATATAAATCAAATTAGCATAAATGTACCTTAAAAACCATTGGTTTTTATAAGAAAGTAATAAATTGAATGTTATTTATATTTTATAGTTATTAAATAATTAAAATATGGTTTTTTATAATTGGTTTTTAAAATTTATTTTTTCATTATTAAGAATCTATATTCTTATCATATCTATATCGAATATTGGACAAATTCCAATTGATCCAAATTTCGATAAGGAAAATACCAATACACTCAAATTATGCTACTATGCTTTACACTAATTGTGACCACATTTAACCTACAGCATCGTGGTGCCCACAACTGCTCCAAAGATACCGACGTTTCCATATGGGCAGCTCTTCTAAGTCGATGCACCCACCAACATTTAACCTTTATAAGCTATGTCGTGTGATTCAACCCACGTATGCTCTTCAGCTTACCGCATCTCGGTGTGCACAACTGCTCCGAAGATATGATGTTTCCATATTTGGCAGCTCTTCTAACTCGGTGTACCCACCAACATTTAATCGTTGAAGCTTTGTCGCGTGCTCCAACCCCCGTATGCTTTCAGCTTCCGCATCCCAGAGCCCACAACTGCTCCAAAGAGCCCTATGTTTCCAGCTCTTCTAAGTCGGTGCACCCACCAACATTTAACAGTTTAAGCTTTGTCGCGTGCTGCAACCCGCGTGTGCTCTTCAGTTCACGCATCCATTTGCCCACAACTCCTCCAAATATACCTATGTTTCCATATTTGGTAGCTCTTCTAACTTGGTGCACGCATGAAAACCTAACCGTTCAAGCTCCAATTCATGTCTCGCATGCTCAAATTCCTGTATCGCAAGCTCTGACTCCTGTGTGATGTTCAGCTTCGTGCATGTTTTTCGTTGTTCTGCTTCATGTATATCTCTGCCAACAACTCCTCCGGCTTCATGCATCCCTCTGCAAACAACTCGTCCAAAGATACCAATGTTTCCATATCTATCAGCTCTTTTAAATCAAGACATAAATGGTTAAGCTTTATCGCGTCCACCCACAGCATGCTTTTCAACACCTCAGCCTACACCTCTGTCCGTGACAAGCTCATCAAACGCTTAAATTATCTACGGTGGAGGTCGTTGAACTCGTTGCTCGCTTGCAGTTAGGGTGATGAAGCGGGTAACCCATTCAAAATGAAGCGGGGAAGGCATTGGAAATTCAAATTTAAATTTCTCTCCCATTCTCAATCTCTGGTTATGCGAGTACCTGTCTATATCAAATTGAAACATTAATGCGACTGGATAGCAGGAGACTAAGTGCCGGAAAGAACCGAACGGAGAGTAGTAGACGGAAAATAGTAACCCCGTGGGTATGCAATGGATAACCATGCGGGGTGGCCATACCTTATGCCAGGAAGTGACATTCAGTCTGACAGTAGACAGGCTCGCCTTAAATGAAAGTTTGTCTGCTCTATAAGGCTTGTCATGTTTAAGTGGAGAAACCCAGATATTTAGGGTTAGTCAGTGATTGCTATTTGCTGCATGGCACAGCGGCGCTACTGGAATGCTAGTGATTGTTCTCACTTCGGGTGCAGGGAAAATGCATTGTTCATTATTTCATGCTACTATATTATATAAAATAAAATACGGAAGTAGACTTCTTATATATAATACTTTTAATCATATATATAAATCAAATTAGCGTAAATGTACTTCAAAATATAGTTAATATTCGAGGAATTAGAATTGTTCCGTAGTAGAAATGCCAATAAAACCTAATTATGCTACTATGATAAATATTAAAACCTAATTATGCTACTATGATAAATATTGCTTGCTGAACTGCCGGTGCCCAAGACGCCACATTAGTGGTGAAGAACCAATGTCCATACACAGTTTGGACCGCTGCAAGTCCTGGTGGCGGTAAAGCGTTGGGACAGGCCAAACATGGAGTTTTAACTTTGCCGCAGGAACAACACAAGCCAGAATTTGGGGTCGTACTGGCTGCTCCTTCGACGCAAGCGGGAGAGGCAGTTGCAACACTGGTGATTGCGGCGGGTTGCTGAATTGTCAAGGCTATGGAATGTCCCCGCAACTCTTTTTGAATATGTGCTCAATCAGTACCAGAATCAAGATTTCTATGATATTTCTCTCGTTGATGGCTTCAATATCCCTCTTTCCATAAGTCCGTCCAACTCTAATTGCAAAAGGATAGGATGCACCAGCAACATAAATTCCGCTGCCCTTCAGAGTTAAAAGTAACCGGTGGATGCAAGAGTGCTTGTGCTGCTTTCAGTACGCCTCAATACTGCTGCACAGGCGCCTACCTCAACAACTGCTCCCCCACAAACTATTCGAAATTCTTCAAGGAGCAGTGCCCACTGGCGTACAGCTATGCCAAGGACGATGCCACTAGCACTTTCACCTGCCCTTCTGGTACTGCTAATTACAACATCGTCTTCTGCGGTTAACATAAACATAAGTAAATAAAGTGAACTCCCTGTAGGAGCAAATCACATTCAGAATAAGAATGCTCTTCTTTTCACAGTTCTATGTAATATGAAGGCGATAATAATTAATATTACAATATTATCTTATTACCATTTTTCTTATACTAGTCATCTGATTACCATTTTTCTTATACTAGTCACCTTAATAGTAGTTCTTTGAAAGGGTAGTTTAGATTTGGTCATTCATGAACTCTTTACCTAACAAGAACTTGCTAACAATACAAATAAAATTCATTTGTCAAAAATGTTTTAAAACAATAAATGTTTTTGGAAACAAATTATTAACAAAATAAATAAAATTTATTTATCAAATATGTTTAAAACAACACATATATTTGCAAAGCCCATTTACTGTCAAAATCATTTATCAATAAGGAAACATAATCATACATAAACCATAATATACATGACATGAACAATTTTTTTGCGGAATGCAAATCACATTATCAATTTGTTTCTTCAATTCAATTTAATTTATGTTTTTTTGTACTCTTTCCTCTTAAAATTGAGTAAAACAATTTGCTACTTTGGATTCTGCCGCTTTGAATTTATACAAACAATGATAATTGATCTCTTCAAAACCGAAGGTATGTTTTGCAAATATAAATGGAAACAAAATTGGAAGGAGTAGGAAAAGTACTTGGAGGATCAATGAGAAATATAGAAGAAGAAACAAGAATTTGGGGAGTGGGTGGAACAGACATTGAAATAGACGAGATGCAGTAACTGTAGGATTGTGGGCTAACCATGATGAGACTTCTGGGTATCTCATTTCTCATTTTTCTTCGAAATTCCGAAATTCCGCTCTTGTCTGTGATTTCTTATTTATTTAAGTTTGTATTCTAAGAACTAGTAATTGGTGAAAATCTGGTACAGAACGAGTCCAAAATAGATACAATGATTCTGGAAGAACCTATGAACACATAAAACAATTTTATTTTACTAAAAACTATTATTAGAAGAGAAAACAAGTCTATATTTGTGTGTCATAATTCTATATTTTTGTTCTCCAACATGTTAACCGTATGAACAACTTTTCTATATAAGAGAAAATGACAGAGTTATATACTTTGTGATCAATAGATTTATATACCAAGTAAATTGTGAGATGCTCAAGATAATAATATTTTGAGAAACAAAAACATTTCATAACAAGAAATTGAAATCCAATCCAGATCATCCATATAGAAGTGAATTTAAGTCATCTACCAATCATGAAATTATTCAACTTCTTTATAAAATCATTTAGAATTATAAAATATTTAGTTAACAATTATCAAAAAGAAATTAACATACTGATTATTTACATATTTATTAATTGTCTATAATATAAATTTGTTTTTATCACAAAAATATGTTTTTATATCAAAATTACATGATTCTTATATCAATGGATGTACAATATTTTTCATTTGATCCAACTTCATTAATATTCAATTAACTGTGTATATTGTGACTCTTATTAGTAAACTAATATTAATATTTTTATGATTAATATATTGATGATGTCCAGCAATCCAGAAGAAATGGAAATATTAATATTTTTATGATTAATATATTGATGATGTCCAGCAATCCAGAAGAAATGGAATTAATTATCTTTGCTTATTGCTTCCAATTTCACAATTTCGTGATCAATCCGCACATGTTGTAAATGTTATTTTTGAAAGAAAACTTCTAAACCTCTT
This sequence comes from Larix kaempferi, assembly GCA_027924585.1. Classification (NCBI taxonomy): domain Eukaryota; kingdom Viridiplantae; phylum Streptophyta; class Pinopsida; order Pinales; family Pinaceae; genus Larix; species Larix kaempferi. The sequence continues at coordinate 5,048,442 of BSBM01000961.1, read as the reverse complement.
TACAGTCGGCACGTCCAGGTCCTGTTACTGAATTACACTCAAAATCCAAGGTATGAGAATAATTTTGGATCCTTCTCATTCTGCCCTGATTGCAAATATGTGCACCCCATCGATCGCTTCTCATCTTTGTTATAACTGAGAAGAAAGGCGATGCCCTGCGAGGCCGACTATCGCTCTGCTTGATTATTTGGCACTAGATTTTAAACCCCACATTTGTACTCCAGCTGCATTTGTGGATGAATGTTCCAGCTTCTGAATAATTTTTATGAGGACTGGGCAAGATTCAATGGGACTATCTGCTTTAAAAATATACCAATGCTTCAATACTTGCTAACCCTTCTATGCAGACCAGTTGCGAGCCACGACCAAATGAGACAGTCTGCTGGAGATCCTAGCACTCCTAGCATTGTCGGATTGTGAGGGGGTGATACCCACGTGACCAAAGCAAGTGACTGATCCTCAGGGATGCTACACCTGGCATGCATGCACCAATTTTGTGGGTAAGACGCAGTGCCGACACAACAGAAGGATTGAACGTGTTTGGTATACACTCTTTACCCCAGCCATGTGGCCTTCATTGAATGACGCGCGTGGATGCTAAAGCTAGGTAATAATAAAAGCTACGTAATTATATTTTTTGTTTATAATTTTATTTAGATACTGATCCCAGCCATAATATGAGTGAGCACTGAAATTTCCCATATTACATACAGCTTTCAAAGTCCACTCAATTCGAACCTCAGTCGTCATTTGGATTATATAGGTAAACGAATTTAGTTCAATATGTTAAAGCTTCTTTCAGTAGATACTGTATAGTGCTCATCAAATATATTTGGCTGCCTCAACGTTTTTTTCTTTGGTCCCAAGATTGTATATTTTGATTTTCAATAATTCAGTGATATGTACATATGCAGCAGCTGCCACGTCTGTATTGTATATACACCATTTTATTGTAATTATTTAGTGTTTTTTCTTATTTAAATAAGAAATTTTGAAAAGCAATTAAAAGATATGTGTTGTATATAAAATAAAAAAATAAAAATTTAAGTTTCGATTTATCAAGAGAGTGATCAAATTTCTTAAAATTAAAAAAAAATAAAAAAAATTAGATCTCTCTTAATGCTTTATAGATTTGAGTTTAACTATATTTAGTTTTTTTTTAATTAATTTAATTGTACAAGTATGCTATATTTAGCTTTTCTTTTTGTTAATTTTCTATATAATGATTTTGCTAATAACATTATTAAATAATTCTTAGCTTTTCATTTTGTTAATTTTTTATGTAATTATTTTTCTAAGAACTTTTTTTTTAAAGCAAAAAGAAGAAACCATTCTATTCCATACAGAGAAATATTACAATCAAATTCTTGACATCATGAACAACAGAACCAAAGCTGTCTCTGAGAATAGACCCAAAAATTCTGCTAGATTTATCCAACTGAACCGAGTACAAAAAACCACTTATCTTCCAACATGTCTTAGGTAGATCCAGGTACAAACCTTCTCTCCCAAAACTCACAGTATACCCCTTATAACCCAAACAGAGACCTATTGGACTATACACACGCAAAAGAAATCTGGAACAATTAGGAACATAGAGCTTATAAGAAAAAACGAAATTTAACCCAGAACCAACCCAATACAGATAAAGGACACAGTTATTGATTGCATTTGGTTGTATTGTTAAGCTTTGCTACTAGAAAAAATGCCACTCAAAATATTTTGTTTTATTTCATTTTCATATATATATATATAGTCTTTATGAAATTCATGGACCATGGACCCACCATGGACCATGGATAAGAGAAACATTCTATAGCAAAAATAACACATTTTTTAAAATTAAAAAAAAAAATAGGCCTTTCTCCATATTTGTTAAAATGGAAACATAAACTCTCAACAATTCTAGGGCTCCATGAAATTGAATGTTCTGGAGTATATAATCTTTTTGAAGCAAAACAATGGATGAAGGAAAAACATTTTTATACAAAACAATGGATAAAAGCAAAGCATTTGAGCTTGCATGACAATGTCCACAAGTACTAACAAAACTCAAAATTGGGTTGGCCATCTACGAAAGTATCCATATGTTTAAACCTTCACCAAAAAAACTAAGCATACATAATTGGGAATCCATGATACAAAAAACATGCTGGCCTTAGTCCCAAGCATATACAAAGAGTCATCAAATTACTTGACATTGGGCGTAAGATCATCATGGGGTTGGATCCCAACCTACACAAGTGACTATTCTACTTCAACACATCTACTTTAATTCCCATTACGTGCTTATAAAGTAGTTCGAGTCTCCAGAGAACATGGGTGATTTAGAGGATAGTAGACTTTGCTAAAAAGGGAATGAGAACTCTTTTTTATTTCTTGTATGGTATTTAAAAAATTTGTTTTATATTATTTTATTATAATATAATTATTAAAAAGAAATAGTTGGTGGAAGCTACTAAAACAAAAGGTGCTTCACATGATTTGAATGTAACCCATTTTCACTAAAAGCCAAAGGCAATGGTATGCAAATTTACAGTGGCATATTCTTCAACAATTCTTCTCCAAAATAACCATAAAAAGAAGTTCTTCATTTTTCAAAATATTAACCACTTGAAATATTCTACTTTTTCAAAAATAATATGGAAGTTCAAATATTTAAAAGTGGCTTAAATTATAAAATGGATTACATTTCAAATATTTAAAAGTGGCTTAAATTATAAAATGGATTAAATTTCAAATATTTAAAAGTGGTTTAAATAATAAAATGGATTACATTTCAATAAATGTGGTTGGTGGACATCTTCCTAAATCTCAGGAAGAATGTTATAATTTGCATATCTATAAGTGATTTCAAATTAGATTGACTTTAAGCTCTGGAAGTTGCATATATTTAGTTTATCATTAGATTTATTTTGTTTTGATATATGTATGTATGTAAGGTGTTTCTAAGTTTTTCCATTTAATAGATAACATGGAAAGGTTTCAAAACTCTTACATAACATGGAAAGGTTTCAAAACTCCCTTGTGATTAAGATTTTATAGTAATATTGTGATATGTTATTAGAAGAAAAAACATTTTTTGGTAAAGTTTTTTCTGAACTTTTCTAAGAAAACATTTGGAAATCCATTGTCCCATGTTGTTTGGGGCTTTATTTAATTTTTAAATGCATTAAATTTATCCAAAAGTAGAGATATAAAAATGACCAAAAGTTATTAAATTTGAAATTGATTATAAAATTAAAAAGAATTTATAATTTTTTGTGTTCAATTTTAAATATTAATTAATTTATCACTTATTGATTGGGTTTAGAGACACATTTTACATTTCAGAATGAAGTGTAATTCCATGTTTAACATGGAATTTACATGTAACATTTTATTTAAGTAAACAAAAATTTTACAATGTCAATTTTTACCATCGCTACTGTTGCAGTGATTTCCCCCATTTCAACGGAATCTGCCGAAGTCTTGCTTGGCTAGCCGAAAGAGGGATAAAGCAACGCACGTCGAAGCTGAAACCAATTGCAACCAGTAATGCATCCTGCTGGCGTTTCTGGATATGGACAACCACCCGGTATAAGGCATCAATTGAAGCTTAGATGTGGACCAAGTCCTCTTCAATAAATCATCATCATCAACACCAGAATTTTCTTCCCGGTACTTAATTTTTGGGTTTAGGGTTTTCTAGTATTTAAACCATTCGCAGATTCGTTTTAAAATAAAGTTGCTGCCATCAGTATAGAACCTGCGACTCAGCTGTTTAGCATCGTCTCTGAGTGTGGCCACGGATATTAACGTCGTCTCATGTTGCCACTCGAGCTCGCGGCTTCTGCTGAAGATGTGAGCACCTTCTGTCAACAATATTATGCTTACGAACTAGACGTATATTTTTCCTAAAGTTATTGCGAAGCCTCCGAGGAGAACGACGGTGGCCCATACAAAGGCCAAGGTTTCAAGCCCACTGGAGGCCTTCTCCAGAATGGCAAGCCTCAGGGCAAACAGATCTTCTCGGGAGTTGTGATCTTCTCACTGCGACTCTCGGAGTCTCGATTTTCGATTGTCTCCATCTGCGGTTCGAATGGAGAAACCAGTTTCCGACCTTCATATCCGACTGGTGAAGTAGCTGCCATTATATCTAATTGGACGCTGCCATTACCTCACCATTCCTTTCTGTAATAGGGCCAGCATGATCTCTAAACACTGATTGCATTGGGAAAGACCGACCCTCTGACCTATTCATATATCCAAAATGTCTGCAAAATCTTGTATGAGAAAACTGAAACTATCGAGGATCCTAGTCAGTTTTTATCGATCTTCTACAATTGGTATCAACTAATCATAAATATCGAAGGAGAAAACTGAAACTATCGAGAATCTTCTACAATGGGTATCAATATCAAAGAATGTCCCCCGCCTATTCTTGACTGATAGTGATACGACACTGAATCTAATTCAACTTCGAAGGCATGTAAACGGTGAGCACGGTATGAGTCGTCCATTGCATGCTACATAAGCGTATTGATATGGCGAAGAGTTATACGGATATAGAAGAAACGTGAAAGCCTCACCACCGTGTTTAATATTATTTTATCTGATTTGGTACTCCGAGTCGAATCCTTTCATGAATTTTATTGAAGCCAAAGACAAAACTGAGACATATAGATTGAAACGTGGAAAACTGAAATGTTACTTTCTTACCAACCACCATCTACTACTTTGACAGGTCCAATGATAGAGTAGCAACAAATGTTGGCATCTAGTGACAAATTTATTTCATTGATGCGTTGTTCACGTGGGTGGGTGACATAAATGATAAGATAGTTATCCTCTTTGAGGGAAATTTGGTCATAAATTTCACTTTAGGGATCGTTAACGAATCCCAATCCTTGGCTTTACCATACTAGCATTTGTCCCAGAGGCGCAAAAGTGAATGCGCTAGGAAAAGAGTAAATTTTGTAACAATGTTAGAGACTGTTTTTAGTATACATCGAATCAATAAACACAAAGACATTATATATTTAATGATAACGAATCAACTGTAGCAACTGGACTATCGACCATATTTTTTTTTAACTAAAGTGAGCCGACCATTTTGACTCCCGACCATATGTTACAAATATTATTGAAAACAAAATTACAAATTCATATCAACTGTTTCATATGTTGATCATGTTTACACAGTGAGAACTTCACGCCGACCAAAACAAAGTGTCCATCAATTCGATCAAATAGTTAAGAGGCGACCAATTTTTTAAGGCTCGAACAACTTGAATATCGACCATATTTTATTAAAAACTAAAGTTAGACGACCATTTTGACTCTCGACCCGTGTCCATCAATTCCACCACACACTTAAAAGTCGACCAATTTTTAAAGGCTTGACCAACTCGACTATTGACCATATCCTTTTTAACTAAAGTGACCCGACCATTTTGACTTCCGAGCATATCTTACAAATATTATCGAAAACAAAATTACATAGTTAACAGTCGACGCGTGTCCATCAATTTTGACCACACAATTAACAGTCGACCAATTTTTAAAGGCCCAGTAGGAAAATAGAAAAGTTTGTAACAATTTCGGAACACGCATTGCCGACTGGAACAATTAGTTGACTCATCGACCATCACATTTATCGATGGAGTTGAATAGCATAGATGGTGACAAGAAGTCAATAGAACTCTAAATTGGGTGATAAAAGTTGTCCCGTCGATATGAAATGGTCGACCTTATGGTCATTATTATTAAAAGTTGACGGCATTGTATTTTTTTTTGTAAACTATGGTCGGTTCGATGAGTCATTCTATTGTAAATATGGTCAATGTAGTTGTGTCGATACTAATTAGTTGAGAGTCATTTTCAATTGATTATAGATCATAAATTTCTATGTGGACGAGATATATCAATTATGTAGGAAGCATTGAGTTATATATGTGTACTAAGAAATGGTCGACTGCTCCAGAATGAGAAACATGATAACAGGAGAAGGAGGCATCACTGGGCGATGGTGTAATTAGTCGGTAGTGAACTTGTGCGTGGTCGGTTGGGTTCTTTGGTTGACAGTTAGTTGGTTATGTCGATCACATCCATTGATGGTTGGTCGACTTTAAAAAAAAATATTTGTTAACCAAATGATGCATCAACCACCTCGACCATATATTTAAGAACCGACCAATAAATATCAACTATACTGATCATATAACTTTTAATATGTCAATGATAAAGTATCAACCGTACTATAATCATTTAAATATGTAAAAGGTATTCTCGACCCAGATGTAAGTATCGATTACAATTTTTTATATGTCGACCAACATATCGACGAGATTGGGCTTCAACCAAATGCAAACACTTGTAACTTTACAAACATAAGTTAAAATTGACTAAAATATTTTACAAAATTAAGCAGAGCCATAAAATATTTTGATGGACCTAGATCAAGCAAAAAGTTGGCTGCATTAGGCGATAGGAAAGTAAAGTCAATGAACGGGCTTTATGATGACAACTTCTCAACTCTCTTCACATTAACTGCTGCCATTGGCTACCACCATCGACGACTTCATCAACTATTGGGCGATAGTTGACCATTCAATATCAGAGGGGCATCTTGACCATAATTGCATCGACAATGAGAGGTTCAACCATATGACAACCACTTGCATCGGCTGTCAACATTTGACTAAGTATCATCGACCACCGACTGTACCGGTCGACTTCCTCCATGAAGTGATCCACTGCAAAGACCTAGTCGACCATTGCACCGCCAAATGACCAACTTCCCACGACCCAATTCTTTCATTTTAATGTCCCTGCAAGGTTTTTACTGATCTTTCATAATCAGGATAAGTGTTGGTCGACTGCACCCTGTCGACTAATCTTTTCTGGTCGATTGTCGACTCACAAAAACATTTGAAGTGATGGCCAGACTCAATTTTCTCTTGGTCAACAACATAGTCGTCAACTTAAGATTGATCAATGTAGATATTAAAGATGAGTTGATATTCACAAAATGCTAACAGCTGGAGGGTCATTGTTGGCTAATAGGCAGACTCGTTGGTTGACAGATTAATACGATCTATCTTTTCACTAGAAAAATAAAAAAACAAAAATCAATCTGAAACATCATGCATTTAGCACTCTATAACTCACATCGGTTTGTTAAATATACCCTCTCTTCTACCAGACTTTGCAGCATGAGAAGACAGGCGATCATCGATGTGCAACAATATTCAACTTTAAGAAAAACCATCTCAATGAACAATTAAGATATAATTAAGAAAACACATATGCCAAGGTTGCAACCTTCATATTTTGCGATTGCATACCTGTTTTCTTGCAGCACTACTATATTATGGCTTTTCAATGAGTTTTTTAGCATCCTCTTTTGTATAAATTAGAAATGCACAACATTTTTTTGACATATCTTGAAATATCAAATTCGCAACTGTTACTTTAATTTAATGCACTTCTTGCATCTATTTTGCATCTTAGAGCATCTTGTTTTGTGTTAATTTCTTTATTCTAGAATCCATTATTGTATCTTCTTGCATCCTTTATTATGTCTATGTGATGTCATTATTGTGTCCTTATTTTTCTAGTTTTGCTTTGGGATAGGGCATCGGGGTTAAGAGTTAGGATTAGTGGTTGATAGGTTAGATAGGTCAAGTGGGTTAGGTGGTTAGGTTTGTGGTCTAATTGGGGTATATATGTTAGGTAGGTTAGGTAAGTTAGTAAGATAAGTAGGATAATTGGGTCCGTGGGTTAGCTAGCTTAGGTCAATTAGCTTTTGGTAGCTTATTCCATAGTAGATTATGTGGGTTATGTGGTTAGATATATTAGTGGGTTAAGAATAGAGGTAACATGGGGTATGGGTTAGAAGGTTACATTGGTTAGTGGATTGGAAGGTTAGGGAGATTACTTGAGTACATTAGGGTTTATTTATCTTAGATAGGTTGCTACATTATATGGGTTAGGTATGTTACATTTGTTAGGTATTGGGTTAGTGGTTAAAGTCATGTACTAGGTGGGTGAAGGGGCTAGTTGGGTTAGGTAGTTGTTGAGACCTCAATTAGCCCTAAGTCACCAGGCTCGGGGATTCCCCCCACTTAAAAAACAAAATTATGTCAAGGTTTGTCCTCGAATGGGATTTGCATATAATGTTCAATGATGCTTTCCTATTTCAGGGTTTGATTCACTAATGAGAGTACTACAGTTGTCATGACTTGTTTATTGTTTGCCCTAAGTTGGTTTTAGCTTTTTCATTTCTTGGATATGATGTTGTGTGATAATCCTTCGGTTTCCCTCCTCGTTTATGGGGTGATTCTTGGTTTCACATGTGATGTAGGAGCATCAACGTGGATCCAGAAATTGACACAATGGTCACATGTTGTGGCTAATTTGGATTTGCTGAGTCATGAGTTTGTTAGCCTGAAGTTGTTAGTGTAGGAAATTGTGCCAATGATGACTCCATGTGAGGAGAGAAAGCCGTGGGTATTTTGTTAAATATGGTGACTCTTCCATCATGGACGAGGGTCATTTTTTGTTTTTTGTTTGGGACTATTCGCTGTGGGGGTAGTGGGAGATAGTTTAAATACGTTGAGTAGGAGTCAAATAAGGGGTTCTCAAGTCAAGAGGAGTTGGATGACCGAGAGTTGGTTCCCGTTGTAAATAGTTTGTGCGAGCTGAACTGTGTGTTTGATTTTACAGTTTAATAGAAGAGTAGTTGTGTGTTGAATGCTCACATTGTCGTTGAATGATTGAATGAATAATTGTCTTCAAATGCCAGAGATGTATTGGCGTTGAAATCTTTGAATTAAGCATTAGCTACCTAAATAGATGTGTTAGCATGAGCGACGTATGCCGGATTGGTTGATTCTCTTGTCAATCACGTGGAATGGCTAATTGTGTCATAGAAATCTCGTCGTGCAGGGGATGGATGGCCAATATCTCATCTAAGATATAGATCTACGATCCGTGAGAGTGTTGTTGAGCGGTGAAATGCAAAATCTGTCGAGGTTGTGAATTTCGTCAAAGACGAACTGACCAAAATTGCTGGCTGATCGAGGATGAGCCTGTCGATATCGCTGACATGTCGAGATGACCTTGTTGTCGCAAACATGTCGAGGATGAAGCTGTCGGGGGTTGCAACCTGTCGACATTTTTAACCTGTCGAAGGCTCGTAGGGGAAATGGATTGTCGTTCAAGTCGGAAATCGACAGTAGCAGAATCTGTCGAAGGGTCGACAGAAAGGGGATGGTCGGACCACGACCAGTCGGAAGCCGACTATTCCAGGTAGCAGGCCATTTAGCGCCTACCTTCAGGGTATTTGGCGACCAACATGTTTTAATACCAAAACACATATAATGTTTACATGCTACTCTCATGAAATTGTCATAGAGAAGTGAATATTTCCCGTAGCAACTAATGAGTATTCAACACAATTGAAATGCAATGAGATGCGTAAACCAATTATATTAATAAAAAAAGCATATTAAAGGTTGCACCTCAATATTGATTGACTTTAGGGTTGGAATACCAAATGAGAAGTATAGTAAGGTAACAACTTAATACATGTACCAATGTTGCAGGTTTCCATGTCATCTCATGGCTTATGATATTAAATGTTATATCTTTGGTACTTTGCTTCAAGCTATCCTGGGTTGATTTTGGTCTTGTTCTAATTTCATTTTCGTTGTTTCTTGGTTGACAATGATGATCTAATAACGTTGCAAATGGATTAATCCTCGTTACACTACATCTACTGTTACGCTATATCTATTAAAGAAAAATCATCACTGGGAAACCCAGAATACATATCAATGGTGTTGGAAACACAATGACAAGAATGACATGAGTGGCACATAAAATGATAAAATGAAGGAAACTGTTGAGACCATAGACATGAGTATGGTTTCTAGCATTTTCTAGGAAAAATAATAAATCTTATTTCAAAATATTTGAATGAATTTTAATTTAAATGATTTTTCAACTTATGATCTCATTATAAACAAAATTAACTAAACATTATTATGGCTTTGGCTTTTCAACTTGTATCTCATTATAAACCCCCAAAAATCCTAAGCATTAGTATAAAAAGACAAAACCCTAACTATAAACTTGTTATTAATATCGTTCCTATAAAGACAAAACCCTAAATATAAACTTGTTATTAATATTGTTCCTAATTTACTATAGGATAATATTTATAATAAATTTATTTAATATTTAAATATTATTAAAAACTCTTAACCTTATCTATTATCATCCAAAAAGTTACTAAAATCTTTAAATTTTATTTAAAAATATTTAATCATTTAACAAAACTATTTTTTATTCCACGAGGCATTGAATTATTAAGTACTCTAATTTCACATTACTTCTTTTTAGATATGACCAACCATGCTTTTCAAATTGGATATACACACACCAACTCTAACTTGTATTTACATTGGGTGTTTCTAAACCATGAGCCTTATCTTATATTCAAGCTTCCTTTTGAGTTTCTTTTTATGATATGGACTAGTAATGGGTATCCATAAACCCACACCACTATTCTATTTGAACACACTTGGCCATATTCAAGCTCTTTCAAATATATGGAATTGGATAGTCTCACTCTCAGTTCAACTAAAATTGATGTGGGTACTCCAATCTCCTCTATATTACAGGGTATTTCTTCTAACACCTCTGCAAATGGACAATTCAATACTACTCTCTTAGTATATGTATATTGTCACAAGGTTAGATCTTCCTACCTTCCTTTATTGGGTGAGCATGTTAGTAATAGTTGTGGCCAACCTAGGAACTTGAACTCCTCTGCAATAAGGAATTTTCAATTTCCTTAGCCGACCAAATATTGTGAGATAGAAAATTCCAATGCCTATAATTCACATGGATGCAAAGATCAATAAACTCAACTTGAAACAACCAATGACAAAATATTTTGCTTTCATCATTCACTAAATTTCAAAGATAGCTAAAGAAGATTATATTTCTGAAATTTATGAAAAAATAAACTCAATGTAGAAGATTTCCAAATGCATTTTCTATTGGCATATTGATCTCACATGGTCATAAACGAGTTGAAGGAGATATGAGTTGAGAAAATGTTAAAAGGAAATCTTGATAAATGATGAAAGAAGTCTTTTTGTGTTTTAAAATTGTTTAAGAAATTGTTTTCACCTTTTTTTTAAAGCATGTTGCTTAGAAAATGCCACTTTTTGTATACCATGTTTGTTTAAAGGACATTAAGTTCAAGAAATTGATCCTTATATTTATCTATTTGTTTTGAGAATTCCTTTGTTGATGCAACTATGGGAAATAAAATAGCATTTAAAGATTTATAAGCATCGATAATGTCTAAACATTGCTAATGAATTTGAGTATGGTGACCATGATGATTCTATGCATAGATGTTATGAGTATCTATGGATATAAGTCTCGTCACCATACTCATATTTTATTACTTTCTCTTAAAAAAAAGAAAATATGAGTCTAAAAATTGCTAATGAATTTGAGTATGGTGACGATGATGATTCCATGCATAGATGTTATGAGTATCTATGGATAGAAGTGTTTTGACATAATATGATAAATAAATAATTTGAGAATCTTCATGTGATAAATTTAAATAATGTCATATTTGATTACTTTCTCTTAAAACAAAGAAACTATGATAAATATAAATTCATAAATGAAATGTATGAATTTTGAAGGCCTTTTTCTATGCAAAATATAAAAGAAAGAAAAAAATTCTATAAAATAGAGCTTTATACATGTTCTTTAAACTTAGTTTGCAAAACTAATGACATAAATAAAATACAAGCAATCATATTAATAATCATACTTAGCTTTTGTAATCAAATCAAATTAATGATATTGCTCATTATTATTAGTCACCATGGGTAAATCCCATTAAAACAAATTTAAGAATATAATTTCATATTTCAAGTAGATAATAATGAGTCGACAAAAATACTAGTTGGTCATAAAAGAATAATACCGACATATTTGGCATTTTCAACCAACTTATTTTTAGACCATATTTATAAATCGTCGGAGGTAAAGAGGTCGACCAAAATTTTAGTGGTCGACCATATTTGTAAATCGTCAGAGGTAAGAGGTCGGCGATAAATTTAAGAGGTATACCATATTTGTAAATCGTCGAAGGTAAGAGGTCGACCATATTTGCATTGACCATGTTACAAGTCCACCGAAGTTGAGGTCGACCATATTTGTAAATCGTCGGAGGTAAGAGGTTGACCATATTTGCTTGGATTACTTTCGCTTCATAAGAGAAGAGGAAGCCTTTGTTATGGTTCGCTCTTTAACTAATTCAGATCAGCGTGTAAACATTACCAAAATGCACAAAGAGCTTGATAGGATCCTTTTCCAGATCGTTAAATAATAGCATGGATTTTTGACATTTGGAAGAGCTGGACGATGATGACTTTGTAATCTTCACATTTGTGAATTTCTATATAAAGGTGTTGAGATAGGATGCTTCCCTATATTAATTATCATAATTTATCATAAGCTATTCAGAGTGTTTGGGAAAATACTTCCCAAGAAAAGGTTTGTTGGTTTATAATTTTATTTTATTTATTAAAGTCAATTTTCAGCAAGAAGGCTAATTTGGGTGGTAGCTACTTGCGTGCAATTACTTAATGTGAAAAATACAATTGAATGGAGAAAAAAAACTCTTTATTTCCTTTCTAGTTATTGCATGACTTTCAACTTGAAATCAACTTATGGCAGGAGGTTGCAGCGGGAGGAGGGAGGTTGCAGCGGGAGGAGGGAGGAGGCTGCAGGCGGAGGATGGAGCATGTGGCCGAGGGGAGGTGGAGGGAGACAACGAGGTTGCGGGAGAGAGCGGGAGAGAGAAGGGAGGAGGTCGGCGGAGGTCGGAGGTACAGAAGAATTGTAAAGAGGAGGAGGATGGTGCATGTGCTTGAGGGGAGGTGGAGGGAGACAATGAGGTCGCGGGAGAGAACAAGGAGGAGGTCGGAGGATTTTGGAGGAGGTCGACGGTTAGAGGAGGTGGAGGAGGTCGGAGGAGGTCGACAGAGGTTGAAGGAGGTCGGAGGAGGTCCTCGCGGGCTCTATAGACAATACCCCAGGAACATCATCCTCCCGGTCCCGAATGGCAGAAGCTCATAATATATTCCCTTCACATCCAACATGCTCCCTTGAAATATGTTAGGTGGGAACTCATCAAGCTTCTCCCAAAAACCAGCATCTCGGGTGATAGTCCTGATGTCCTGCATAGAGACAATTCAAACCATTCCGAGAATTAACAGAATCACGTCGTGGTAATGAATCATTTTTAGACTATTTGCAAGTAACGTTAGTTCAGAAAATTTATGTTTCCGTTAATAAATTCTCCACTGAAAGAACCATCCAGTCAACGAAATGTTGATCGGTCTGCATGCTTCAGTCGACAGGTATTTTTATCCCAAATGGCACTCTGTGTTAGGAACCCATGTCTTTACTTTATTAGGATATTGTTGTTGGACGCATATGCTTTGTAAGTCATCCTGTATTATTTGTTGACCCATAGTTTGTGTTATTATTGTTGGCGCATATGCTTTGTAAGTCACCCATAGTATTGTTGATCAATAGTTTGTATTGGCCCATGGTTTTGACTCATAGTATTGGCGCCTAGACTTAGTATATAAGTGTGTGTTGAGGCTTATGAAGGCACCGTGAAGTTATTTTGTATTAAGCTTGCTCAAAGGAGGTTTCCCCCTCGAAGTGGCCTGCGATCAATAAAAGTATTATGTGGTCTGATATATCATGTATTTTCGTCAATTAATTGTTGCAGGTTCTTCACATCTAGTATCAGGGCACTTTCTTGGGCTCGCTGGGTGAAATTTCTGCCAAATTGTTTTTGCATCTGTTGCAGGTTCGGATCTAGGAATAATCCCTATCCACTTAACTGTGGGAAGTACTTGGGCATAAGCCCTAAAACTCAATGTGAGGAGTACCACAGGAACCCCGAAGTAGCTGGCCCATTGAGAGGGCCTTCCAGCGAAAAGGGAAACGACCCCTACCTGATTGACTAGTTCCCATCCATGAGGTAAACCAAGAGCTGTTGTTTGTGGCAAAGTGGTTATTAGTTTTACCTGAGCCGTGTAGTGAGGGGTAATTCCCCAATACGCAAGCAATTAGAAAGCATTGGTGGCCGAGTGAATCCCCCGAACCATTAGGAAGCTGAGCATACCTGGGGTCCATATCTATTTTCAGCTGATACATCGCAGATTTCCTCTGTCCAGAACTGTTTCCGATCACTTCCGCGTCATTATAGATCCATCTGTTGCCGATCACTTCCACACCGTTGCAGATCCATCTGTTGCGGATCCCTCCGTGCCATTTCCGATCCATTTCTGAAAATAATAATAATAATAATAATAATAATAATAATAATTCCCTTTCCGATCCCTTGAAACTTCTCTAACACCCCTGCAATCTCATTCTGCATCTTTCATTCTTGAGGACCCTATCCCAAATTCCACTTCCCAACACCCGAAATCTCACATTTGTCTATTTTTAGGGGTTGCCATAATTTCTTCTATTTTCACTTGATCGCCTTCAAATTTTACCACAGAGTTCCTTTCCTAATTCTGCTTCTTTGTCCCTCTCTGCGAAATTTTCTCATTCTTTCACCTCGCTTCTGAAATCCTCCTTTTCTGCTTCCTTGTCCTTTCGACAGTGTCCAAAACCTAGTCAAACCCAAATTACCCTTCCAATTTTTTCCCAAATCCAGATTTTCCTTTACTGAAACAGTTTATGCTTTTGTTTTTCTACCCACTCAAAAACAACTCCCGGTTATGGTTGTCACCCGCGCAAGAGAAAAAAATATGGAGGAATCACTTGCCACCATCCAAGCCAAACTTCAGGATCTGGATGAAAAATTTCTTGGCCTACGTCTTGAGAATTCAGCCATGAACAACAAACGACAGTCCGAGTCTTCATCAGACAATGCGTTCTCTTCTTATAGCAATTTCCATGGTCTGAAGCTTGATTTTCCCCGCTTCAATGGTACTAATCCAACTGGATGGATCTATCATGCAGAACAGTATTTCAGTCTACATAATACTTTTGATGTCAAAAATTTCCACTTGCATCCTTTCATTTGGAGCAGGACGCTCTTCAATGGTACCGTTGGTACATCAAGGCTCATGAAGAGACAAAATGGCCAGACTTTGGCCAGCTCGTTTTGCAATGATTTGGTCCTAGTGCTTTTGATGACTTCGTAGGAGCCCTCACTAAACTTCACCAAATTGGCACTGTGAGAGAGTATCAAACCGAATTTGAGAAACTAGCCAACCGCATTGAAGGATTGTATGATGACTTCTACAGGAGTTGTTTTATCAGTGGTCTAAAGGATGCCATCCGCTCTGAGGTCAAAATGTTCTGTCCCAACACAATGATGGAAGCCCCGAGGTTGGCTAAGTTGGAAGAAGACAAGATTGCAACCCAAAAACGCTCCAAACCCACTTTTGTGTGATTCTGAAATATGGGGTCTCAATGACCACCCATACCGCCAGCTTCTCGACCAACTCCTATCAAGCATTTGTTTGAAATAGAGATGTAGGCACACAGAGAAAAGGGGCTTTGTTATAATTGTGGTGAGAAATTGACTTGGGGACATAGATGTGTTCAGCAAAAGCTCTATCTCTTGGATGTGGATTCTCCGCCTGCCTCTAAAATTGGTGATGAAGCTCCAGATACAATGGATGCTCAGGTCGACATTCAGGAACCGCCTATTGACCCTCTGTCTCAGGATGACCAGCTAGAGATATCTCTCCATGCTTTAGTTGGAATCACCACCCCCAAACAATGTGGGTCATGGGTTACTTCAAGAAGCTTCCTCTTACAATACTCATTGATTCTGGTAGCACTCATAATTTCATTGACCCTCAGATCGCCAAACAAGCTGATTGTTTTATCCATCCTTGCTCCAACTTTGAAGTCATGGTTTCCAATGGGGGCACCTTACCTTGCAAATGGAAGTGTCGTAATGTGCGTATCTCTATGGGAGATTATACCCTATGCCTTGACATGTTTGCCTTGACCTTAGGTGGATGTGATGTGGTTTTGGGCGGTCAATGGCTATGCACACTTGGCCCCATATTATGGGATTTTGCTGAACTTTGGATGCAGTTCCCCCCCAATGGACAAAAACACACATTGAAAGGCTTACAACCAAGGTCTCTCAGCATCATCAGTTCACATCGCATGGAAAAACTCCTTAAGAAGAATTCACATGGTGTCATCACTCAGATCCATTCCATTCAGATGCAACCATCAGCGGTCTCCACTACTCCTTTGGATCTACAACAAATTCTGGATCGATATACAGATGTCTTTGCTGAACCAAGGGGACTACCACCTTTAAGGCCAAAGGACCATCGTATTCATCTCCTTCCTAGAAGTGTTCCTCCCAACATCTGGCCCTATCACTACCCATTTCACCAAAAAAAAAATATTGAAATGCTCGTTCGAGACTTACTGAAGCAAGGTATTATTCGCCCAAGCACCAGTTCCTTTTCTTCTCCAATTCTTCTTGCCCACAAAAAAGATGGGTCATGGCACTAGTTTTCCTTTTCTTTCCAATTCTTGTGGTTGATGAGCTTCTTGATGAGCTTCATGGGGCTCAATTTTTCTCCAAGTTGGATCTTCGTTCTGGGTATCATCAAATTTGGGTGCATGAGGATGATATCCCTAAAACAGCTTTCCGCACACATGATGGCCACTATGAGTTTTTGGTCATGCCCTTTGGCCTCACTAATGCTCCTTCCACATTCCAGGCCTTAATGAATAAAATATTGAGGCCCTACTTGTGAAAATTCATTCTGGTATTCTTTGATGATATCCTCATCTACAGTAAAACATGGGATGAACATCTCTAGCATCTAGATGTTGTCATGCAACTTTTCTCTGACCATCATCTCCACGCCAAACAGTCCAAATGTGTTTTTGGATAGAAGGAAGTTGAGTATCTCGGGCACATTATCTCAGCACAAGTGGTTCGCATGGATCCTTCCAAAATCACTGCCATGAACAATTGGCTGCATCCTCAGACACTCAAGAGTCTTCGTGGTTTTTTGGGGTTGATTGTCTACTACCGCAAGTTTGTCAAGGATTATGGGAAGATTGCAGCTCCATTAACTTCTCTATTGAAAAAGGATGCTTTTACATGGACACATGCTACTCAGTGTGCATTTGACAAACTGAAACAAGCTATGTGTACTACACCTATTCTAGCTATGTTCGATTTTTCCAAG
Organism: Larix kaempferi; assembly: GCA_027924585.1. NCBI lineage: Eukaryota > Viridiplantae > Streptophyta > Pinopsida > Pinales > Pinaceae > Larix > Larix kaempferi. The sequence continues at coordinate 5,031,151 of BSBM01000961.1, read as the reverse complement.
CCATTCACTATTGAGAGTGATGCTTACGGAAATGGACTTGGTGTTGTTCTCCTTCAAGATGAACACCCCATTGCGTTCACCAGCAAATCCCTTTCAGGTAAGAATTTAGATGCCTCTACATATGAGAAGGAAATGGTGGCTATTTTGCATGCATTACATAAGTGGCGACCATAGCTATTAGGGAATCATTTCTACATCAAGACTGATCACCAGAGTCTGAAATATTTCTTGGAACAACATGTCTCCTCCCCAGCACAATAGAAATGGGTTAGAAAACTCATGGGTTATGACTATGAGATCACTTGCAAGAAGGGTAAGGACAATATTGTGGTAGATGCTCTTTCTCGCACATTTGATGCCCAAGGTTCTCTTTCAGCTATTTCTATGCTTGTTCCAAATTGGTTGCGATTTGTTCAACAGGGATATGTCAATGACTCTTCCTTATCTACAATCATCCAATGCTTGACCAAAAACCCTTCTGCTGTACCACATTACTCTTGGGATGGTGCATCCCTGAGATATAAGGGTTGTCCGGTGCTTCCCTAGAGCACAGATCTTTAACAGGTTGTCTTCTATGAACTCCATCGGTAAGGTACTCTGGGTTCCTCAAAACGTATGAATGGGCACGGCGTAACTTCTTTTGGCAGGGCATGAAAAGGACAATTCAACAGATGGTGGCTGAATGTGATACCTTCCAGCGCAATAAGGGTGAAACGACACTCCTTCCGGGATTGCTCGAACCCTTTCCCATACCTACATGGATTTGGATAGATATTTCTATGGATTTCATTGAAGGGCTCCCTAAATCTGGAGGGAAGACAGTGATTATAGTTGTGGTTGATTGCCTCTCCAAATATAGTCATTTTTGTGCTCTCAGCCATCCCTATATAGCCTCCTTAGTCACTCAAATTTTCCTGGACCAGATCTTTCATCTTCATGGCATCCCTTATTCCATTGTCTCGGATCGTGATGTGACTTTCACCATTCATTTTTTGACAGAACTATTTCGCCACACTGGCACCAAACTAAAGATGAGTTCAGGGTATCACCCACAAACAGATGGTCAGACTAAAATGATAAAAAAATGCTTGGAAACTTATCTTTGTTGCTTTACCTCTGAACAACAACATCAGTGGGAAAAGTGGCTCCCTCTCGCTGAATGGTGGTACAATACCTCTTACCACACTGCCTCTAAAATGACCCCATATGAAGTAGTCTATGGTTAGGCACCTCCAGTTCTTCTTCCATACACCCCCACCAGTTCACCAGTTCACCAGTTCAGGTAGTTGACACGGTCCTTCGAAACCGCGATCAAATTCTTCGCATTTTGTGGGACAATCTTCACATGGCAAGAAAACGCATGAAGCAACAAGTTGATCAACACCGTTTTGAGCGCACTTTTCAAGCAGGTGATATGGTTTCTCTTTATATCCATCCGTACAAGCAATCCTCCCTGAAACTCAAAGGCTGTCATAATATTGCTCCAAAGTTCTATGGGCCATATCGGATTCTTCAGAAGATTGGGTCTGTTGCTTATAAATTGGAACTTCCTCCTTCTTCCTGCATTCATCCAGTATTTCATGTCTCTTGTCCGAAGAAAGTTCTTGGCACTAGCATCAGAGAACAAACTATTTTACCAGAACTGGATAATGAAGGATCCATACTTTTGGATTCGGGGGCTGTCCTCAATAGGCGCACTTGTCAGCTTCGCTCTTACTCTATCACAGAGGTCTTAATTCAGTGGCACAACATGCAACTAGAGGATGCTACATGGGAACCACTCCTTCAGATTCAACAACAATTTCCACATCTAAAGCTTTGAGGACAAAGCTTTTTATAAGGGGGAGGGGATGTTAGGAACCCATGTCTTTACTTTGTTAGTATATTGTTGTTGGACACATATGCTTTGTAAGTCATCCTGTATTATTTCTTGATCCATAGTTTGTGTTATTATTGTTGGCGCATATGCTTTGTAAGTCGCCTGTAGTATTGTTGATCCAGAGTTTATATTGGCCCATGGTCTTGACTCATAGTATTGGCACCTAGACTTAGTATATAAGTGTGTGTTGAGGCCTATGAAGGCACCGTGAAGTTATTTTTTATTGATCTTGCTCAAAGGAGGTTGCCCCCTTGAAGTGGCCTGCGATCAATAAAAGTATTATGTGATCTGATATATCGTGTATTTTCGTTAATTAATTATTGCGGGTTCTTCACACTCTGAAAGATCATCTTCACGGGGGATGGAATGAGGTCGACAATGGAGCTTTAAATTGGAACACCCATTTGATAATTTGCATAGAAATTGCTCGGGCCCTAGCATTTCTTCACTGCCTTGATCCACCTGTATTTCACAGAGATGTAAAGTATTCCAACATTCTACTCAACGAAGACTTACATGTCAAAGTGGGGGATTTTGGGATTTCAAGATTTAAGCCAGTAGATGCAACCCATATTTCCACTGCTCCACAGGGTATGCTGGTCTATATTGACCCATAGTACCACATTTGCTTTTAGCTCATAGACAAATCTGATGTCTATAGCTTCAGCGTTGTTTTGATGGAAATCATATCGGCCAAGTTAGCTCTGGATGTTATTCGGAGTGAGGTGGAATGCTATAACAAAGATTCAAGTCGAAGCTTTGCATGAGCTGATAGATCCAAATCTAGACATTGACTCAAACCCTGACAAAAAGTTGCGGCTTATGCAGTTTCCAAATTGGTTGCTTTTGTTACTTTTGTTACTTCCCGTTGAACCTCGAACCTCGACAGACTACAATAATCACTCAGTCGGATACTATCTGACAGCTCGATAGAGAAGAAATTTCTTGTATTCCATGCTTAGACCCATGAACGACTCTTCTTTGAATGTTATGCTCTCATAACACAAACATTGAGTTGTGTTTGTGAATATAATTCCAAATATTTCACGAATATTGCATATTGCACCCTCGGCTTCCTCATCCCGGCGACGAGGAGTTTGTATATTATTTCATATTATGATTTCTTCGCCAAGATTATTCAAAAGAAATATAAAAAATTCATGTGCATCCTGATGGACTTCACTGCCACTGGAGAATCGTCTGGGAGAAACATGAGATGATTTTTTGGATTTCAACTAATGGAATATATCTTCCAAGCAATATAATAGATTATTATTCTCACCATCGCTTCCTCCGTTACTATAATATTGGAGTAACTTATTTCTCAAAGGAGCACATAAATGAAGGGCCTGAATCACAGTCCAACCCTACACATCCTTGGCCATCTTGATTGTTTGTGAGAAAGAAATATGAAATCATATAATGGGTGCACCCTAAAACTTTTAATCCCAAATTCAGAAGAATCATCAAAACTTTTACAAGCTTCATCATGTGAGATCTCTGCGATGAATTTTCTTTGTGAATTTCTAAGATGGAATTTATAGGAAAATGGAATTTCGAATTATTGATGCACCTGTCCACATTTCTAATATTTTGCTTGCTATATTTCCAGACTTTGATCTTGTTCCATTGATGACAACCCTACTAAATAATCATCTTACCGACAAATTTCTTGGTCAATTTATCGTCTAAAGAATCAGTCGATCTTCGACAATAGTCTGCCGACCATTCTAGATCGACTAATAATATGATGTTTTGTTTATTTCATATTGTATTGCAGATTAGAAAACAAATTGAAGATTTTGCACAGATAGAAAAGAGCACTCACCATATTCATAAGAAGAAAATATTGGATCAAATGCCAGAAATGTTAGAAGAATCCAATCTGATACAGAATCAGTTGTTTAAATCATTTTCCATATTGATATAAAAGGGGATGATTGCGTTAGTCTGAGAGGGGGTCTCCTCATAGAAAAGAGATATATTTTTGTAATCTCTGTTGTGTATTTTTTATTCTCATGAAGGAACCATATAGGTGTTGTTCATGCATCTCTAAAATCTGTTGTTAACTCTGTAATATTTTGTGAGTGAATAAATGGAGCTTGGAGGTCTATAGCTTGGAGATTTCTCTGCAATGTGTTTTCTTTTCAATAAGCAGAATTAAATTTGTTTGAAATTTTGCTTATTATGCTTGTTTTAGGGTTTATTTTAAGTTCCGAACTATATTTCAGAAACATTAATTTTTATTTACTTGGATTCCTTGTCATTAACTCAAGTTTTAACCTGGGCTTGATATGTGACGAACAAGGCTTTGGATATTTCCATAATCCCTATTATGGAATACGCATCTATTTTCTATAAGTTTTGTTAGATAATCTCGAGAAAAACTTCTTCTTATAAAGGAAGGTCAGCCGTAGGTGTAATAGTAGAGATGGAAACACACCTTTAGGTCAAAGCTTTTTACGTCGATAAGCTTTTGTCATCCACACCCCCTCTTTCTCAAGTATTAAACATGTATTTTATGATTTGCATAACACGAGCACATTTTTTAACTATATAACGCATATGTGTTATGTAGTTAGATAACGCGAGCGCGTTATGTACATCTAAAAGCGCGGCAATATTTTTGAATTTAAACGGAACGTGCTCGTGTTTTGTAGAGCCTAAACCAGGCCGAGTCACATGCTCACATGTCAACAATAATCCTATCTGTATGCTTTGTAGTTTGCTTCGGTAATTCCAAACCTGTGCTAGGTTAATGAAAAACCAAAGCTAATTGGGTATTTCTTCCAGTTTCTAGAGAATCCTGTGCTTAGCCACTCATTACAATATGCTACACAGAGTCATTTTTGACGATATCTTAGACACAAATAGCATTTTTTCTGCAGATTCCAAATATGTAACTTTTATTTTGAAATATTAATTTTTCCTATTTTCTTTCAATTTCTTTTCTGTCCTACCTCCTTAACTCGTGAAACACACTGTTAGTGTTTCTTCCATAACTTTTTCAATTCTCAATCATTTCAAAAAAAAATTGTATGGTGCACAAGAGGACACTAACCTCCACGTTCTATGAAAAACCCATTTCAAGATTTTTGCATTAAGACCTTCAAAGGCTCTACCCACAAAAGAGGTACTATTTTCGAGGTTTGATCACTTAGACAATTATAAAAAAATTATAAAATTACTAATTTAATTTTCGAAAAATAATGGGGCACAAGTGCTATGTGTTCTCTACATGCATGCCGATTTTTGTAGCTTGATTCCATCATTTAGGCCCTCAAAGGCTCTACCCACAAAAACATATACCTTATCATTTGCCTCAAAAATAAAAAGAGTCTGTTAGAAAAAATGAAACTTGACATAGCCATGCAAATTTTCAATACATAAAACTTATATATTCAGAAACGTGATTCAATTTCCTACATTTCATCTTTTTTACTCAATGCAAGATATTTTGCGTAAGTAGCTCAAAAAATCCAAGTAAGTTGAGGGATGCCTGCTTTTTCAGTTTTCTATTGCATCTAAAGCGCCAAAAGTGACCCTCATTAGCTTGCACTGACCCAATTCAGAATAGATAAATTTGTGACCAATTATTTTTTTTTTACAAAAACGAGTAGATTGATTTATATTAAACATGGGAAAATCTGATACAAAATAGGGAGACTGTTCCCATCAAAATGAGGGATTTGGGCACCTCAAATCCAGTCTTAACAGTTCAAAGGAAACTTAGATACATCTAGTTCTTAAGAAGAGAAGCTAACAGTCTGATAAAACATCTTGATTATACAAAATTCATATAGATCAGAAATAACTAGAAGATGAACCAGTAGTTAATTTTCTGCTGAACGACGAGGCTTCTTCTTGTTGCTGGTGGCCAGAGTAGCATTTTCCTCCATTCCCAGGATAACCAATGGGCTATTGTTCCTGCTGGTCCGGATACAATCTACCTTGGCTTCAACAATCTTGAGGTAGTTGTGCATGGTCTCCATCCTACCAGTGATTCTATCAAAATACTCTTTCATTTTGTTGTTGTTGTTTCTTATCTCTGAGATTTCAGTTTGAACAAACGTAGCTAGATGGGAGACATGTTTCTTAAGATCTTTCTGTTCACCTCTCAGCACTCCAATTTGAGCTTCAATGTTTTGCAAATGAGAAAGGAGACAAGGTGGAGGGATTTCTGGTCCACTGGGGGAGTCGAGGTTCACCACACCAACATATTCATCAGGTACATTCCATATTTTTCCTATGACAACGTCCCCAACGTTTCCACCCATCTGGTGCAGTGGACCAAGGTGCGCAGGGTTTCCAAGCAGCTGGGTTGGGCTCCAACGGGAGCCAGAGCTTCCTATTTTCCAGTTCTAAACCAATAGGCAGGCAGGCCTGATGCAATTGGCCACCACCCTGCGAAGCCCAGCTATTGTTGATTCCCAGTGCCATGGGCCAACGAACATGCTTCTCTTTGTTCCTGACTCCAATATCTTCTCTGAGGCCATTCCCCTGCAGAGCTTCCAGAGCAGAGATGTAATGGTTCAGACCAATACCTTCAGCAACTTGGATGGAGGCCTTGCATTGCTTGCACTTCAGTGCAGGGAGACAAAGACCATGTGGACTACCATTTTCCATGGTGAAACGCAGAGTATACCTGCAAACCAAAGTTCCTTCACAGAATGTTCTAGAGTGCTGTGATGGTGGGATGGTTACCGCCAAGTGTCTAATATAGGCTAGCTCTGCTAGACGAAAGCTGTGAAATAAATTTTCACACGTCGCGTGAGGAATTTGAAGCTGCAGACACTGTCGATTCTCCCTACAACTCGATCTCGTGGGGATTGAGTGTATGACTTTCACCTCCATCAGCCAAGTGGAGAAAGCATTGGGGAGGATGCCAATTAATGGGTGCACTTTCCTATGATGCCACCCAAGTCCATAGTTTGAAGTGGGAATTTTGATTCTCATGTTAATTTTCTTAAAATCCAAGCCTTGTGGAGAGGTAGGGGGGTTAAGGAACTGTTGGAGCATAGGCCGCAGCTATGGCAAAGCTGCCAATTTTGGGGAAAAAGCACTAAGTTTTGAAGGAAAAGTGCTAATTTTGAGGGAAAGCACCATTTTTGGCAGAAGTGAATAGTGCACAGTACGGCGCCAGATGGACGAGCTCACCGTAGATTACGGGCCGAAAATCATGGAGCTCACGCGCACAAGCCAAAGAAGAGTAAATGTGGTCGAGTAGAAAGCTCAGCTACCACAATAAATGAAGCGACGGAATAGAGGGCTCAGCTACCCTCATTAAGGCTAAGTACAGAAGTTATGGTTGCTTGGACCAAGGAAGAGCAATGGGACGAAGCATTGAAGGCAAAGGACACGGAGCAAAGAACAATGAAGCGGCGCCCATGTTTTTGGGGATCACTGTTGGGAAAGGCCCACAATTTTGTAAAGGTGCGACCCTTGGGGCCACCTATATATATGTGTAATTGTAAGGGAAGAAGGGTCGAAGTTAGACAGGTTGGTTAGAAGGTAAGAGTTAGAATTGGATAGCTGTAGAGCTAGAGTCATTGAGTTACAGATAGTCTAAGTTGATGTCTGAGTCATTGTAATCTCTGTGCAAGAGGAGAATAGATCTAAGAGAAGGGCTATCAGCTGTGTGCGTGGAGTTTCCCAGAAAGATCTAAGGCTGTAGCTGTGTGCGTAGCGTAACTGTGTAATTTCCGTTTCGAGCTAATATAAAATACAGTCCCGTGGACGAGATTTACCCGTGGAGGCGAACCACATAATTCTTGCTGTCACGGTGTTCTTCGTGAATGCATGTCTATGTTTACTATCTATGTTTGCATGAATGTCTTGCTATCTTTATGAGTGAATATGTAGAGTAAATCCTTGAAGCTTCCTTAGAAGTTAGACTTATGCATTATCAAAGGAGCCTGTTAGAATACAGTCACCGCAGCACTTGAGGAGTGTGTGACTGTGCTGTGGCGCAAGGCCAGAAAAGATACAGTATCGGACGTAGTGGGTAGATGCCTCGTGCGCAGGTGCGGAGATACCGCGCAGCTAGGCTGGTAAGAGTGAGTTCCAGCACTGTCGCACTGAAGTCCAAGAAAGAGTAAGACGTCTCGATCCGAGGTATCGTCCTGGAAAGGAAGGGAGAAGATTAGTCTCCACATCACCTAGGTTAAGGAAACCTAATTCCTTAGCCCCCCCATAGCCACTTTAGGTGAGACCTCGGGCTTCTGCGCAGCCCGTTGCCGAGAGGGCCAGTGTGCCAAGGGGTGTTTGTTGCTGCGCCTCCTGAAAACCAGGGTTTGTCCATAAAAGAAGCCAACAAATGGTTATGTTTCCTTGACACTTGTTATTCCGGCGACGTGCGAGATTGAAGCGAAACCTAGAGAAAAAGGCAGCCAACAAATGGTTCTGTTGCCTTGAGACTTGTTATTCCGGTGACGTGCGAGATTGATGTGAAACCTAGAGAAAAAGGAAGCCAACAAATGGTTCCGCCGCCGACTTCAACCGTATTATTTTGAAGGAAATGTGGTGCCGGAATCCTACAGCTAAAGAAATTCAAGACTGGTTTGATTCAAAGGCAAGAGAGTTTGCTAAACGTGAAAATAGAAGCCCTAGGCTTCAGACAGAAGACTGGTTGCAAAAGCATATTTATACTGACCTTCCTGAAATCTTCTTTGTAACATTTGCAATTCAGTTGCATGGGTGGGTATCCAAGCTAGCAGATACTCAACCCACTGTGCATGTTGATCAACCTATCGTCTGGTCGCTTGAGTTAGTTAGCACTGTGAAGCGGCTAGATAATCCTGTATCCCGTACAGTAGACTTTTGGTTGAACAGTCTGCTGGAAGGATTCATCCCCGAGTTTGCAGTAGATACGAGAAAGAGCTTCAGTGAGGCTGAGAGGAGCTTCTTCAAAGCATACACAGGTAAGTTCTTAAATTCTCTGAACTTGTCGATTAAAATGCTCTTATATGAAAAAGGAAAACTATGCATAGCTTCCGATGAATAGCATAGACAAGTAATGTCCGCAGATTCTGATAGTGATCTTGAAGCTATTGGTTGTACTCGTAGTGGAAAATGGTATAAAGTAGGCCTCGACCAGCATTATTTTGAGTCTAGCCCAGAAGATAGTCGAGCTCGTAGAGCGAGCCATATAGAGAGACAAGGGAGTGTTCATATCCCTTATCACCCTTTTACACCGCAAAATCCAGACTGGGCTCAGCATAACCCCGCAGTAACACCCTCTAGTAGCCCGCATGGTACTTCTAGTACCTCAGCTCCACCTTTGTTTAACCATCCCGGAGGCAGTGCCACATCACCTCCATGTCAACCTAGCGCAGGAAGGATGGGTGATGACATGAAGCTACCAACTTTTAGAGGAACAGGGCTAGAAGACCCTCAACAGCACTGGTTTCTATGTGAAGCCACTTGGACGATTAAGCAAATTAATGATGATGCTGTTAAGCTGGTTCAGTTAGCAACCACACTAAGAGAGAGAGCCTTAACCTGGTTTATGAAATATTCAGCAGCACAGAATAGGACGCTTGCTGATGTAAGGAATGCTATGATTAAAGAATTCAAGAAACCTAAATCAGAATCACAGTGCATAACAGAACTCAAAGACATAAAAGAGTTACCTACGGAGTCAGTATGGGACTTTGACCAGAATTTCAAAGCCTTGATAGATCAAGTAAGCTTTGAGTTTGCACCGCAGTAGCATAAGGAATGGTTCATTGCTGCAATGCTTCCTCACATTAGACTTCCTCTTATGCAACAGAATCTCACTACCCAAGAACAAGCTCTAGAGATGGCTATGAAACTAGAAGCTTCACCAATTGCTGGAACCAGTAACGATGTTGCGCAGTTGCAAAACCAAATAGAAAACCTAACCTTGCAAGTGCATGATATTAAGAAAGGAAAGGATGTTAAAGAAGAAATTTGGTGTACAAAGTGTAGAGCAAAAGGACATTCAAAGGATCATTGTCCTGTTTTCATAGATTATATTACAACTGGAGCACCTAACCCTTTACCACAGGCACAGGGGCCTTGGTGTGAAATATGTAGAACTAGAGGTCACAGACCACAAGAGTGTCACTTTTTATAGAAATATGTACAAACTCCAAAGAATCTATATTGCAATTTCTGTAAATCAGTAGGCCATGATGAAAACAATTGCAGAGCATATGACCTTATGATAAAAAGAAAACATGATGTTTATAGAGTACAGTCAGAACCACACGGACCCACAGCAGATCCATAGTATGACCCAGCTCACGAAGGACGAGGAGGAAATTACAGGGGCCGTGGTCGCGCAACAGGATTTGGTCGTGGAAGAGGACAGATCACTTGCTATAACTGTGGAGCTCAGGGCCATTATGCAAGGGATTGCCAAATACCTACAACCATCTGCAGATACTGTAAATATTATGATCATGTCATTGAAGAATGCCTTCAGTTGATGGCCAAGATGCAAGAAAAGAAGCCACAGGTTAACCAGAATATTCAGTTGATTGCAGCAGAGAAAAGAGAACCAGATCCCACAGTTAATATAGTCACGCGCAGTGAAGCAACCACTGGTGCGCCAGAGTCGGGAATTGGAAAGCCAGCGACGCAATGGGTGCACTGCGCTAATAATAAACCGTCCCCACTTGACCTACAGAAGCAAAAAGAAGCATTCAAGCAAGCTCAAGAGTATTTCTCAGATCCGCGAGCTTCAAGCTATGTCACAATTCCGCATAATGATATCAGACCGCACGTGCCATGTCAAGAGAAACTGGTGCGAGAGCAGGCCACTACATCTGGAAGGCCTGATGAGGAGGATGCACTAGGTAGTGTTCATGATTTCCTGAGAAACTGCTTAAAGTTGTTGCGCAATGAAAAAGCAACTATGGAAATCCAACACCTGTTGGATCAGTGTCAACAATCTGCTTCGATGAATACACCACAACGTGCTGTTCATCAGATTGGGACTCATACTAGAACTGGAAGAGAGATGATACTCACAGCACAGATTGGAGGATTTGAAATGGACGAAGTCATTTTGGATTTAGGCTCAGAATTTAATGTTCTCACCATGCAGACATGGGAACAAATGTGTAGCCCTCAGCTTACAAGATCTCCTATCTAGCTAAGACTTGCAAATCAGCAACGAGTTTCTCCATTGGGCAAATTACCCAATGTACCCATTGATATTGAGGGAGTAAGAAGTTCTGCAGACTTCAAAGTAATCAAAATTCTGGATGACAGTAGACCTTACCCAACACTTTTAGGCATAGATTGGGCATTTGATAATTTGGCTATCATTAATTTGAAGAAAAGACAGATGACCTTTGAGGATGAGCAGATCAGGGTCATTGCACCGCTTGATCCCCTTCAAGGACCACAGTATATTGAACCCATTCGGGCAGAAAAAGAAGTGCGCCACATGGAAAGTTTGTATCAGATGACTGCTAGCCATAATGATTATGTCAATCCCACAGCGGACGGCCATATCAGCTGGTGATGCGATAGCTCGTGCGCATCAGATTCAGAAGCAGGATTGGAAAATTGGCAGAATCGCTTACATGAGGTTTCTGCAAGGCGTTGCGCCATGATGACTAAATCCATTTGATGGATTGGCACAGAATTGAATAACACCCCAATATTTGATGGTTTAACTAGAGTAAGTGAATTCATACATGCATATGAACAAGAAATCCCAGATGAGTAGCGCATACAAGCATTGGATGTAGCACTGCGTGCTACACCCGCAAGATGGTGGGGTGCGCATAAAGAAAATATCGACACGTGGCAAGACTGTCGCAGGTTGATACTGCGCATATTTCAAGAGGCTACAGCAGGAGCTTTGCACAAATATGATGGACAGAGTGACCCTAGGTCACATGTTGAAGCATGTATTCAGCAATGGTCAGATATTCCAGAGGATGAGTGGATTCACCTATTCATCCACACGTTGGATGTAGTTCCAAGGAACTGGTACACCGAAATATAATTGCGCAGAGGCACTATCACTTGGCCTCTCATGATTGAAAGTTTTCAACTCACTTTCAGCTTTGAGTCAGAACATCCAAGCATCGATCTGGCTTTAAAGTGTATTAGAAAGAAGGTATTTGAACAATGTCCGTTACCATAGTATTCTCAACCAGATTGGGCTGTCCAGATGGAACATGCCCTGGAATGCTATACTTTCGCCGCTCGAGAAGAGGATGATGATCCTCGCAACATCAATATCCCAGAGTCAGAAGGGACGCACAAAGTCGAAGGCCCTCAGCTTGATATCCCTGCTATTACAGAACACATCAAGCTTAAGAAGATTAACATTGGTACAGAAGCCGAACCCAAGGTTGCCTCTATAGGATATTATTGGGATGATGAAACTGTTGGCCATATTGCAGATTTACTACATGAGTACCAGGATATATTTCCTACCAAGTTTACAGAAATGAAAGGCATCCTGGGAGATTTAGGAGTTATGCGCATACCTTTGAAAGCGGATGCTAAGCCAGTAAAACAACGCCCGTACAGGTTGAACCCGCGATATAAAGAAAAGGTCAGAGAAGAAATTGATAAGATGCTCGCCGCTGGTATCATTGAACCAGTAGAGGAAAGTGATTGGATTAGTCCGATGGTGGTACAAGAGAAAAAGGCAAAAGGTGAAATAAGAATCTGCGTGGACCTGCGCAAGCTCAACAACGCATCAGCGCATGATCCATTTCCTACGCCCTTTACAGATGAAGTGCTTGACAATGTTGGAGGACAAGAGGCTTACTCCTTCACTGATGGCTTTTCAGGATACCATCAGATCATAATCCATCCAGAGGACCGCCATAAGACCACTTTTGCGACTGAATGGGGCTCATTCCAGTATACGGTAATGCCCTTTGGTCTTAAAAACGCTCCTGCTATCTTATCTAGAGTCGTTGTTGTTGTGTTTAAAGAGTTTATCCATAAGTTTCTAGAGGTCTATTTTGATGACTGGACTGTGTTTGGTTTACTAAAGAACCATATAGGGAATCTAAGGATGATGTTAGAAAAATGTAGATAGTATCAGATTTCCCTCAACTTGAAAAAATGTATCTTCTGTGCTCCTTTCGGTATTTTGTTGGGTCACATTGTGTGTAGACAAGGACTCATGATGGATCCTGCGAAGGTTGCCATCATTGCTAACTTGCCTGCACCCAACTCAGTCAAACAATTGCGCACTACATTGGGACATATAGGATACTACAGGAAATTTATCAAAGGTTATGCAAAGATCACTGCGCCTATGGAAAGACTGCTGAAAAAGGATTCAAAATTCCAATGGACAGAAGAATGCCAACAGAGCTTGGACACACTTAAAGAAAAGATGATCACAGTGCCTATTCTAGTTTTCCCAGACTGGAGAAAACCCTTTCATGTTCATGTAGATGCTTCTTCCATAGCATTGGGTATTGTACTGACACAACCGAGAGAAGGAGGTATTGGCCATCCCATTGCTTACTCTAGCAGAAAGCTATCTACAGCTGAGAAGAACTACACCACTACAGAAAGAGAAGGACTAGCTATGGTGTACGCCTTACAGAAGTTCAGACACTATCTATTGGGTGCTCATTTTAAAATGTATATTGACCATTCTGCTTTGAAGTACTTGGTCAATAAGCCAGTGTTAGGGGGAAGAATTTGCAGATGGCTACTCCTCTTCCAGGAGTATGATTTTGATATTATTGTGAAGCCAGGTAGATTGAATGCAGGACCTGACCATTTATCTAGGATAGAGTCCGGGGAGGAACCTACGAATTCGGAGGACAACCTGCCTGATATGCAGTTGTTCTCTATTCAAGCAGCAGATGGATATTATTCTGATATTCTTGGGTTTCTCACTACAGGGAAAGCGCCAGTTGAGTTCACAATACAGTAGAAGAAACAACTTGTTGTCAAAGCCGCAGACTTCACTTTGATAGCAGGCCATCTCTATAAGTTGGGCCCTGATGAAGTCTTGTGCAGATGCATTTTACCGCATGAGAAGAACTCCATAATCGCAGAAGCGCACTCAGGAACCGCAGGAGGCCATTTCGCAGGAAAGCCGACTGCGCAGAAGATCTTAGCCGCAGATCTTTGGTGGCCAACATTGCACAAGGATACTAAGGAATTCTGCAAGTGTTGCGATGTGTGCCAGCGAACAGGAAAACCTTCAAGAAGAGACGAAATGCCGCTAAGACCCCAGATAATAGTGCGGGCTTTTGATAAGTGGGCTATTGATTTTGTGGGACCTATCAACCCACCAGGAAAGAGAACCGGCGCAACATACATCATCACAGCTACTGAATACCTCACCAGATGGGCTGAGGCGAAGCCAGGTAAGAATTGCAATGTTGCCACTGCCGCGCAGTTCATTTTTTAGAATATTGTCACTAGATTTGGATGTCCACTGATTCTAATGAGTGATCAGGGCACACATTTCCTGAACGAGACTATAAAGGCCCTTACTGAAGAATTCCACATCAGTCACCACAAGAGTACACCTTACCACCCTCAAGCTAATGGTACGGTGGGGGCATTCAATAAGATTCTGGAGAATGCCCTGACCAAGATCTGTAACCAACAAAGAGATGATTGGGACCTTAGAGTCACAGCTGTGTTATGGGCTTACAGAACCACATGCAAGAAATTAACAGCTCATACACCTTTCAGTTTGGTGTATGGACAAGAAGCAGTTATGCCCATGGAGTACATTGTTCCCAGTCTCAGAATTGCTCAAATTACAGAAATGGCAGATACTAATACTATGAGTGAAAAACTGTGACAATTGGTTGCCTTAGAAGAAGACAGACTTTTAGCTGGATTTCATCAAATAGTGAAGAAGGTCAGACAGAAGGCTTGGCATGACAGGCATATTAAGAATAAAGTTTTTCAGGAAGGAGACTTGGTACTCCTCTATGATAGTAAATTCATCAAGTTTCCAGGCAAGTTTCGTGTACATTGGTTAGGCCCTTTTCAAGTGATGAAGATAGCCGAAGGAGGAGTAGTTCAGCTTACAAAGCTTAATGGAGAATTGTTTCCCACAATGATCAACGGGAGTCGGCTCAAGCTCTATCGCGACTGCCACTCCGCCTTGTCGACCTAATCAGCTGCCAAAGTCGTGCAGATGTCCAGTGTAGTTGAAAGAGGCATCGCACTTATCAGTCTACACTGAAGTCATGAGACATGTTTCAGTCTCTGGCTTCCCGCACAGTTCCTCGAAGCATCTGCGCAGTCAATAAAGCCTGTTTTGAGCGAGCCTATTTTCGCTCTTGCAAAGTCCCCCGGGTTGTCGAACTCTCATTCTTGCGGAGTTCCCTGTTGTCAATTTGCCGCTCTTAAGGAGTTCTCCTCACCGTGGATCCCTCCATATGCACAGTTACCCATGCTAAAGTTACCCGCTGAAAATTTGAATTACGAAAGTTTTGTAGCCGCGTCTGAGTCTTAATGAAGGATGAGACCGCCATTTAATTGTATTGGATCCGACAGATTCGGCTTGATTTCCCTAAGATTTGCATTTAATTAAGGAGCTGAAGACCTTAGCTCATCTCCCGAAAGGCTTTTAGAGCCCGTCCATCTAATTTAATGCACCACAGAGGCACGGGGGTAGGGGGGTTGTCAACTCATATGCATAGGAACCTACGGTTATTAGCCCCACTTGTCCGCATCTACTACCGCCTTTAGCTATAAATATCCCGCACTTGTATATGCTTGGGTTACTTTCCTCGAGTTGTGTAGTTGTCTTGTTTGAGAGTCTAAGTCATTGTTTTCAGAGCTTCCTTGTGCAGACTGCTACCTTTGTTTTCAGAGTTCGTATCCTACACTGTTCCACCCTTGTCTATTCAGTGTTAAGTCGTGTATGTAAGTTCATGACGGAGAACCTGTCAACTGGAGAATTTGTTCGACAGTTTAGACGCAGAGGTTTAGATTTCTGAAAGGGTACCCCAATCAAGATTGTCGAGCTTCCTGATCCCAGACAGTCCCCGGGCACGCGGGCGTCTCAATAGCACCGGCAACAACAGCAGCAACTAGAGGAACCCGTTCCAGAGCCCTTGGCTACTTTGGTTAACTACATTCCTCCATGGCCAGATGATGCACCCGAGGTGCATATTCCCAAGAATGCCAAGTATTCGATTCCGTTGCCACCAATGGCGGAAATCGTGCACGAAGAAGGACCCCTGCTTGGACATCTCCCACTCGTTAATTTCTCTGAATACAACTTGGGAGATTATAGAATGTATCCACAGTTTGCACCGGATCACTATCTAACAGTGGTCCATAACCCTGCTAGGAAAGTTGACGAATTCGTCCCACAGCAATTTGCAGTAAATCTGGAGAGGCCTAGACTGTTGAACTTGTTAAAGCTACCGCACTTCGGGCGTAGCAATGAATTTAATGCGGTTGTTAAGGTCCTGTTATCCTGCGTTCATGGTGGTTATCTTTGGCTAGGGAGGCTAATTGATTTGAATGTGGACCTGATTCATCGAATTACCGACTTATCTAAGGTTGGTAAGGACCCCAATGTCCATTTTGTTGGAAAAGACAAGGACCGAAAGCTCGTTGCACAGGTGGTGCAGAAATATAAGTTGTCGAGAGGAGGTCAGGCTTATGACCTCACGACAGTTGAAGATGAAGCACTCAGATTCATAGGTAGTCTGCTCACGGGGAGACTTTTAACGAAGTGCCAACCCAAAGAAGTCCCTGGAGCTGTTGTAGAGCTCACAGTTGCAGCTGCGGAAGGAGAGCAGTATAACTGGTCTCTCTTCCTCCTGAATACATTCTTGGATGACTGCCGCAACGTTCAGGACACCGCCAATCAGTTGTTCCATTTCTCTTGGCTCCTGATCTTGTGTGCCTTTGTCGGGTGGAAGGAACCGCCCAACACTCAGTTTCTTCCGCGCCGTTCAGGAGAGGTTACAAGGATGCGTTATGTCAACCTATGGGATTCTAATAATCCCGTGAAGCGCAAGATGAACAACGCCATATTCTTTGAGTACTACAATATCCTCAGGGATACCATCCTACAGATGCTGAGGCTTACTGAGGATACGGCAGAAATTTATGGAGCGAAGTTGGTCTTTTCTGCCAACTTGCATGAAATCTATTTCTGCCCTCGTGGAATTCAGTCAAAAGAATGGGCCGTACGGCTCTACCGAATGACCACCCAAGATGTGGATGAAACTATGAAGTCCTGTCCAGATGAATGGAAGCAGGCTGCTGACATCGCTGCCATGATGCCGCACCCTGCCGTGCCAGAAAAAGATAAGGGAAAGGAAAAGGCTGCATAGAAGAATGATGAAGGTCTGTCAGGACCGCCTTCCAAGAAGTAGAAGCTGTCGCACCCCACAGAAGAGACTGAATACCCCTCTGAGACCCTTGCCGCGGGGCTCAGCCAGTACTTAAAAGAGAAATTTCGTGAGCTGCGGACCTCTCAGGCAAAGATTAGAAGTGCTCTGGACCTGCATCTCGTGGAGTTGAAAGTTCGAGTTGCGTAGACCCATGTGCCAACATCCGGCTCCCAGGTGCTGCAAGCACCTACAAGCACTAAGCGGGTTGAAGTACTTACAGAGAGGCACACTGTTGTACACATCCCGCTTGCAAGCATGACACTCCCAGATCCTTTGGCCGCACTGCAGGTAAGCGCAGTTGGCCTTGTTGAAATAAATTTGTCACGTATTCCGTTGGAAACTCTCCATTTGGTTCAGGAGCAGGTTTCTACTGAGCTGAGAGCTAGGGATCTCTCCACATTCCATGCCAATCAAAGACTGCAGATGCAGGAAATAGAGCTAACGAAAAGCTACAAGGAAATCTCTACGCAGCTTGAACTTTGCGAAGCACAAGATACTCTGTTACGGAATGCTGTTGATGAAATCGCCCAGGAGCTGCCAGCCTGCCAGATCCAACCAGATCTTCCTCTGGTGGAGAAAGTGCAACGTATCGGCAGAAGGGCGCAAGCCCTAGAACAACAACTAGTTTCTATGGCTGAGGACAATAGAAAGCAGCTCGCCAACTTGGAAGCTCGTGTCGCAGTGCCCCCTGTAGATGAGACGCAAGAATGATTGGAAGCACTACGCATAGCTTCTATCCAAATGCAGCACAAAATAGATGAAGCCCAGTAGTTAATGACGCAAGCTATGGAGGCTTGGGCTGAGCTCGAGAAGCTCCCTTCCAAAGTTGCTTTTTTGGAACAGGTGGAAGCAGCAGAACAATCCCTAACTGTTTTGAACAAAGAAGCTAAGTCCTTGGAAGGCTTAGACAAAATGAGAAAGATGAGCGAAGTCCGCAAAGTCCAGCAAGAACTGCACAGGCTCAGAAACAAAGATGCTACTCTCGCCAACATTATTCATGCGTTTATGGATGAGTATGCTGAACTTGCTTCCCAAGCAGAGGCCAAGGTCAAAGCATTTGCTGAGTCTCAAGAGTTGGTCGACGACATAGAAGGAGAATAAGCTACTGCAGACATGGTGCAGACAGTTGCGGAGTGCGTCGAAGACATGGACTCCGCTATTGTGCAGTGGAAGCAAGAATTCGCTGCGACCCAAGCCAAGTCAGAGGAACAACTAAAGCAAGCGTAGGTTAGTGCGGGTGGCTCGAGGACGAGCCACAAGTAATTGTTAGGGGCCTGTTGGAGCATAGGCCGCAGCTATGGCAAAGCTGCCAATTTTGGGGAAAAAGCACTAAGTTTTGAAGGAAAAAGTGTTAATTTTGAGGGAAAGCACCATTTTTGGCAGAAGTTAATAGTGCACGGTACGGCGCCAAATGGACAAGCTCATCGCAGATTACAGGCCGAAAATCACGGAGCTCGTGCGCACAAGCCAAAGAAGAGTAAATGTGGCCGAGTAGAAAGCTCATCTACCACAATAAATGAAGCGACGGAATAGAGGGCTCAACTACCCTCATTAAGGCTAAGTACAGAAGTTATGGTTGCTCGGACCAAGGAAGAGCAACGGGACGAAGCATTGAAGGCAAAGGACACAGAGCAAAGAACGATGAAGCGACGCCCATACCCACGATTTGCGCCGAAAATCACGGAGCCTGCAGGAAGCTGCGACGTGACTGCAAGAGGCATCTAAAGTACACCTAGCCATCAGTGGTTAGGGTTTTTTGGGATCACTGTTGGGAAAGGCCCACAGTTTTGTAAAGGTGCGACACTTAGGGCCACCTATATATATGTGTAATTGTAAGGGAAAAAGGGTAGAAGTTAGATAGGTTGGTTAGAAGGTAAGAGTTAGAATTGGATAGTTGTAGAGCTAGAGTCATTGAGTTACAGACAGTCTAAGTTGATGTTTGAGTCATTGTAATCTCTGTGCAAGAGGAGAATAGATCTAAGAGAAGGGCTCCCAGCTGTGTGCGTGGAGTTTCCCAGAAAGATCTAAGGCTGCAGCTATGTGCGCAGCTTAACTGTGTAATTCCCGTTTCAAGCTAATATAAAATACAGTCCCGTGGACGAGATTTCCCCGTGGAGGCGAACCACATAATTCTTGCTGTCACGGTTCTTCGTGAATGCATGTCTATGTTTACTATCTATGTTTACATGAATGTCTTGCTATCTTTATGAGTGAATATGTAGAGTAAATCCTTGAAGCTTCCTTAGAAGTTAGACTTATGCATTATCAAAGGAGCCGGTTAGAATACAGTCACCGCAACACTTGAGGAGTGTGTGACTGCGTTGTGGCACAAGGCCAGAAAAGATACAGTATCGGACGTAGTGGGTAAACGCCTTGTGCGCAGGTGCGGAGATACCACGCAGCTAGGATGGTAAGAGTGAGTTCCAGCGTTGTCGCACTGAAGTCCGAGAAAGAGTAAGACGTCCCGCTCCGAGGTATCCTCCCAGAAAGGAAGGGAGAAGATTAGTCTCCACATCGCCTAGGTTAAGGAAACCTGATTCCTTAGCCCCCCCATAGCCACTTTGAGTGAGACCTCGGGTTGCTGCGCAGCCCATTGCCGAGAGGGCAAGTGTGCCAAGGGGTGTTTGTTGCTGCGCCTCCTGAAAACCCGGGTCTGTCCAGAAAAGCATCCAACAGGAACCCATGCCAAGGTTGGGTGTTGTCCATTCTTTATCAAGGTGCCGCAATTCAGTTTAGCGGCTATATTTGCCATTGTATCAGCTTGTTCATTGTTACCTCTCAAAATGTGATAGAGAGAGATGGAGTTGAGATCCTTAATCTTTTGAGAGAAATGAAGATGGAATTTGGAAGAGGGTTGAAGATTATTCTTTGCAAGTCCCCGAGCTTCTTTGATCACCAGGAGGGAATGTCCAATTGCGACCAGGTCATGGACGTTGTTTTCCTTTGCTATATTGAGTCCTTGAAGAAGCACAATCCATTCCGCGTCATTGTTGGTCTTGTTCCCTATTCCCCATGCATAGTCCATTAACTTGTTCCCTTCGGTAATTTGTGACCAATTATTATTACCCACAATTTGTTAGCTTTGCTACTTGGATTATCAAATGTGAGATGACAAAACTTTTGTTTTTTCTAATAACATTGTCAAATGTGAGATGATAAAAATGGATCAAACAAGCTTGTTCACACATTTAATTTAACAAAAGAGCAACTCATTTATGCTCAAATAATATAATATAATTATCATGACATACAATTCTCAAGGATCATACATCATTGCACTCAATATAATCATTCCCCATTTAAAAAGATAAAATATACAACCATAGATTATGACATTCCATACAATCTATTTCCAGTTAAGATATTAATTTTTGCATATAAAGGGGTGAGTGAGGTCTAACTGGAGATGGGGAGGCTACAAAACCATGTGAATGCCCCAACCATCTAAAGCTCTTTGTCATTAAAATCACAAGGGTAGTGAAGAAATTAACTAAAATATATGATCACTCTATCAATGAAAAACTACACACTAGCAATTGCTCTAGAAGGTGTAAAGGAATGCCGAAAGTGATAAATGGGAAGTAAAGTAGATGCGACGAAGTAAAAAAGAGAATAGTAAAAAAAATGTTATGAAGAGCTTGATGTGTGGCTTTTTTGAGTAGTAAACAAATGTTATGAAGAGCTTGATGTGTGTTTTTCTTAGTATTCTAAGGGTGGTTCAATTAAATTTTTTCTGGGGTATGGTGTTAACTCATTTGCAATCTCTTGGTTTGACTACATAAAGTTTTCCTTTTAAATGAATAACATTCTATTACAATTCTATTTTTTCAAGATTGTTTTGAAAAATAAATTTATATTTCGATCCCCTTTGCTTCACAACCATATGTGGGGATTTTGACTCTAGAAAAATCTTATCTTTTTCCTCTAAACTCTCCACCTTATAAATAAGTTGTATCTCAGTTTGAATTAAAGGCTCAATGATTCCTTGTTATTTGGTAAGTGTGTAGTTGTGATATCGCCTTACACATGTTCCTTCTCTAAAATGGGAAATCACTAAATGACCTTGTTCACTAATGATAAAGAATTGTTTCATTGCTTGGGTTGTTTGTTGTTGCACATTGACATCCTTGTTAACATCAAGAGTAATACAAAACACAGATGGAGGGAAGTGAAGTGGGATAATGCAATGCAAAGTGATATTTCAAAGGAACCTAGGCCAACAAAACAAACTCTTTGAAAATGTGTCAAATACTGCAAGAACAAATTTACACAATGTTTAAGGGAAAAATAAATTCAATAGAGGTCCAAATGATTTATCCCAAGAGAGAAAATAAGGTTAAAGGACTAGAGGCTCAACGACATCATTTTATGAAACTTATTATGGCATGTTCACTTAAATGTTACTTCACTAAGTATTCCAATTAGGTTATTTCATATCTGAAAGATCACTAGTGTTATATCATAAATGCCATAATTTTATTTTTTTCCATATTCATTTGCAATTATGTTAAACAAAACATAAATGGGAAAGGAATTGTGAAGTGATATTTTCAAGGTATCTAGGAGAAGTGAATAAATAATTTGGAAATTGTAAAATACTACAATTCCAAAAGTGCACAATGCTTATGGAAAAGAGAGGGTGAAAAGAATGAGAGTGAAAGGGAAAATTGATGATAAATATTGGGAGTTGGTTATTGTAGATAGAACCAAAATCCTGCCAAAAAAAATGATTGTATTGTCAAAAAGAACTTAAATAACTCACAGGTCAACTTGGAAATGTTGGAATTTATTAAGTATACTATGCCATATAAAAATGGAGGGTAAATCCATGGATGGAATTTCATCACAATTCTCACATTTTTGGAGAAAATGATTTAAAAGCCATTTTCCATGATGCTAATTTTCTATGAAATATTTTTAAACATAGTTTGTCAAATAAACGAAAGGATTCTATGTAAGGTATGTTATATAAGCAACCATGCTTTCTCTACAATTGAGAGACACATGGTCAAGATGTTTTGATATAGATTACTGTGGTTGAAAGTAGGAATCTACAATGGATTGCATCCATCAATAGAAATATCCATCACTCCTAATCCTGATGCAAATAATTTAGGTTGTGGCCTTGAAATTGTTCCTATTATTTCTCCCAACAAAATAAAGATGCAACCCTCTATTATAGAATGATCCAAGTAATGTACATGTTTCTTCTAGTCTCTAGAAGTCAATATTACATTTTTTTTTTTGAAATCCAAGTAAGCTCTCTTCCCATGGATGGCCCTTTGTTTGCTTCAATGATAGCTACAAATCCTTTATTATGAACCCTTTTCTGCACATTAAAGACTTGGTTACATTATTTAATATGTAGTTAGGCACACCATCTTGATTGTGCTCATTGAATCTATATACATTATCTATTTGATATATATGATCATAATTTTGTAATAATGTTTTACTCATCAAGGATCATATTTAAATGTTTGTAAAATTCCACTTTCATGTGATAACTATCTAATTATTCTTATTAGTAAAAATGATTAAAATTAGGGTTCCTCTCTATTTTTTATAACTATGGGTTCCCACTCATTTGTAATTTGTTATCACTTTAATAATATAATCAAGGCTTTATTAGATACATTTTCCTCAATCTTATTTAGATATGTAGGTGCAACCTACTTGGGTGTGCACCCCCATTCTTTTTTGCTTTATCATTTATTTATGTTATTTTTAGCTTCGCTAGTATCCTATTTTCTCATTGTTATTTCCAATTACTTTTATAGTTGTAGTGGTAGTTCTATACTAAATACATACACACTTCAAGTTGATGTTAGAGCATTTCTTTGAGATTCTAGCAAACAGTCAAGCGAAGACAGTGATGTTGAAAATTGCTAGTATGGATTTGCAACCAAGGGAAATTTCGATGAAAGTTTCAAGAAGTTCTCTAAGAAAATGAGAAGGGTACAAGATGAAACATGATAAAGGTTACAAGAAGGAACATAGAATGGTATTATTTTGTAATTCAAATGAAGACAAAACAAGGGCCAAAATTCTATGTGGAACATAGGTTTCTCACATATCACTTTGGAAGGCATTATGCCTCTTCAATATGCTCAACCATGAAGAACTATTCGACCCTAAATAATATTACTGCATAAAAAAACATGAGGCTATTGACACCATGTCCATGTGTTTACATATACACTAATGTTTCAATAATCCATAAATAAAAAGAAAACGTAAAACAAATCTTCAATAGTACTTAAGCAAAACAAAAAACAAACTCCAAACTCTTATTTGAATAATGGCATTTTTTCAAAGAGGTCAAGATATCGATTCACTACATGAATGCATTGATCAAACATTTAAATTCCCTTTGAATGACCCTAATAGCTAACCCAAAAAACAAAACAACCAATAGTGGTTTTCCTTGTTAAGGGTTTCCACTACAAGTATATTATGGTGTTCATTTGTATAATCAATTTGTAAATTTTCCTTTATTCTATGCATTTGATTTATTAGAGATTTCTAACATATATTGGTTTAATAATAATGTGCTTACAATTATACACCGTTCAACTTTATGTTTCATATGAATTGAATGTGATTATAAATAAATTTTAAGATGAACAAATGTTATGAGCAATGATATTGTGCCATCATTTGTAATCCTACACTCTGATTATAACTGTCACATGCCACACATCAACACTACTTACAAAGTGTTCACTCATAAGAATAATACTCTAGGAGACTAGAAAACCAACTTGAACAAACTCCTCAAAACACTTATAGATCTTGTGTGAATCTTATGATAGGTGCAACAAGAGATATTAGAGGTTGGTTTTGCAACACTTAACATTTCCATTTTGAGTACATACTCATGCTTGGTTTTATGAGTACATGGAGGTTGGCCTTATGCTTAATCTACAAAGTATTATGAATATATAGTAATTACGCTTGATTCAATTTGTAAAAAATGTGGTTGAATACACTCCAACTGACAAGAAGCAATTATATTCATAGATGGATCAAAGAGAAACCAAAGTGTAAAATTTGTAGTGCTTATAGGATGTAGGTTAAGATGGATTTACAACTTTATTATTATTATTATGGTAATTTTTTCACTTTTACATTAAGTAGTTTTACTTTTCTTTCATTTTAGTTTATTATTATTAGGTTAAGCATCTCATCCAAAATGAGTTGTAAAATGTACTTTGTTTTTCTCAATGCAATTTTCAATAGTTTTAGTACACTTATACGACATTTTCTTGTACTCACTAATACAAATGAGAATAACACAAGTACATGAAATAACACAATTGTATGGATGTGACAATAATTACACATAAGTTAATAATGACCCTATATAGATTTTGTAGTTGGTTAAAGTACAAATGTCAATGTGGATATAATTGAGTCTAAAATAATTTTATACATAATCGAGTATGATAAAAAACCAAAATTTTAACTACAAAACATTGTTGGATTTGAGACACCATTTTAGGGTAGAAAGCCATTGTTGTTCTTTGTTCCTAAATTCCTCTCCAGAGTAGCAAAGCTTGCTGAAATTTTAACCTTGTATTATATTCCTTAAGGAAACCCATATACTGCACTGAGAAAGTTATGGAATTTAATTTTGTGACATCTGTTCATTTCCTTGAGAGGAGAAACAATGTACTTTTAGTGAATTCTTGAAAATGATTTTTTTACATATGACCTCTATTTCAAAGAAACAATAACTTTGTGTCTATTCTCATGGTCTAACCTAGATGTTTTTGCAATCGTGTGTAAACTCCAACATAGTCACCCATATTGTGGTCTACTTGTAACATCTGCCACAAAATTGTAGTTTGTTTGTATTATTAATTCATACATGCCTGCTATAGTGTATGTTGTTAATTTTGTTTCTCCTCCAATGTAGTACCCCTCCTTTAGGGTCCCCTTGAACTGAACCTGAAACTTTAAAAACTTCATACAAACAAATTAGCCATTATAGTTATTGGAAAAATAAAATAAAAGAGTGAATAACTTAACAAAAATAAGCAAACCTTAACCTGTCAACCCGATCCAGCTGGTCCATTGTTGTCTGCGTCTTCTGTAGGATCCCTCCAGCAAAGCTCGTTTAACCATAGGCGAAGCAACCGTTAGCTCCGCCACCCAACCATAGGCTCATGCTTTCAGTCGCATGGCCTCCCCCGAGCTTTGGGTCGTAGAGCTCACACAAGTATTTCAGAAATTCAGCTTGGGCTTCCCTTCCCACCAGGATTTCTAAGCCAAACCCTTAGATAGCAACAAGTCTTTGAGGCATTCGAAAATTACGACAATCGTCCAAATTATGGGGCCCTTTACCCATTCCCCAAGTCTTCCTTATAAAGGAAAATCTCATGCGACACATGTCGCTTCATGCATAATTAAATATTTTTAATTAATTATTTAATCAAAACACTCACCCATCCAAGTGTCATTTTCTCTAGGAAGTGAACCAACACCCCTAAGTTTGCTCCAGTTTGTCCCCCAGATATTTTAATTAACTCCTAGCTTTTAGTTGACTAGGTGTCTAATCTTAGGATTCTATTTTGCTCCTAAATAATGATTTCTATTATTTTAAATGCTCAACAAAAATAACTATTCATGTACAAATGCCTAAATTATTTTTATGCATTTGCTAAGTAATGATCTAGAGTTATTCTCATAAGTTTTTATGCAGTTAAATTTAACAATCAAACTCACTAGGATCACGGTGCCGCGCCGTTGGGCTCCTAGTTCCTTAATTTTAATTCCTTGACATGGCACCACTCCGTCGGGTCTAGTCATCCATGGCTTCCATTCCTTGGCATGGTACCGCATCGTTGGGTCCTTGCATCCATTCTTTCCGTTCTTGACAGGGTACCACATCGTCGGGCCCTTCTGCCACCATCTTTCCGTTTTGACTTGCGGGAACTCTTGTAGGGATTTTAGGAATCGTTACCATCCATCCTCCGTCTACATGCTATCTAGGGACTAATGGCGCTGAGGAGTGAGTCCGTTCTCACTGCGCGCCCCTCAACTCGTACGTGACCAGCTCCGTCGTGGCCCACCTCGTACGTCCTCACGCATTCCTCTTGAGCAAGCGGATCAATGCTTATCTGCTCATGCGTGGTATTCTTGTCGAAAGTCGACATCGTCGTCGCTTCCCTTGTGTGTGATTTACCTGTACTCTACGACCCTCCATGTTCCTTTGTGTGTCCGTTGGTGAACCGTCTCACTTGTTTCTACACACACTTCTCACAACAAATTATTAGTAGCACTGTTCTCAACAATCATCATCTGGTTTCTAACTCTAGCATTGTTAAACATTTATGATTTATTCAAACTGCTCATTCATCTTATTAAGTATACATTTCATCGTCAAATACATAATCACCATACAGCTAGTCGTTAAGCATTATCCATCAACATAATTTTCCATAGTCATAGCTAATCGTTTAACATATGCAATTATTCATTTACCTCAACAGTTCAGATACACATACTCAAAAATAAGGTCAAAAGGTTATTTAATTAATGTTTCAATCAGCCGGATCACTCAGCAGGTGCCCTCAATGTCTACACAAGTCTAGGGGCACTACATACACCCCTACTTATTTAGAACTTCGTCCCGAAGTTCAGAATAAAATGAAAAGCTACGACGCATCTCAGTTGCGTCCTCCCAAGTCGCATAGCTAGGACTGTAACTGTCCTACTGCACTTTGACTTGATCAATCAAGGCTAATCATTAAGCAAGAAGTAATCAATCAATTATCCCACTCCACACATATAATTTAATTCCTTAATTCATTTATCAATTATTGTCGTCATTCACATCTTCAGGTTTTCCTCAATCATTTAAGACATAACAAGACCACTGTATTGAATTTGTTCAGTCGGGTCACTCGAGGTGCCCTTAAGGTCCACAGTCATTCTAGGGGCATTACATACCCTCATTAGTCTAATCAGTTAAAGCACCAAGGCGGGCATTACATACACCCCCTCTTATTAAAACTTCGTCTCGAAGTTAAGTTTCATGTGCTTCCATGGTGAGTTTTCAATTTCTTTTCACATTCATTTATTCAACATAACCACAGTTGATAATAACATTTCCTTTCTTCTTTTCTACCCTCATATAAGTATAAATCGCATAATTGATAATATAACCAAATCGCATATTTCATAGTGTAGTAATCCCCATAACAGTTCTCTCTTGTCTCACTAATTGTAATCGTGACTGAAATCGTCTACAACAAATTTCTTCTATCCAACAAAACTATTAAGTACATCCTTTACGAAAATCCTTAAAGCACTGACATATTTCAACATAAGGGATAAAAACCTTCAATTCCAACTTCCTTTTATATGGTTACATATAACTATCATATATTTTAAACAATATCTGGATTTCAAAATGAGAATTAACCCTTCCGAATTCTATTCTTCAATACATACCTTATCCATTCCTAAACTAATCTTACATGCAACCTCTCTCTATTCATAATCAAATACTGGAGTGTCATTTACTTAGCATAGCTAAAAGTATAATCTCATAATTTTTTTTTTATTTTTTTTTTATAAACAAAGTTATGTAAGGTTTTCTCCTCTTCCTAACTCAAGTACAACTAAGATTCCATAATTCAATGTAAGTTTAACTTCTCTCTTTTCACAGTCCAAAGCATGATTAGAAACTAGTAGTGCATACTTGCGAAGCCATCACCTTGATTTCAGAGAATAAGCATTTACAACCAATCGATAAAATTCCTGACGCAAAACCCCCTCCATCAAGGTATATGAACCTTGAATACCATTCAAACTTACATACTAGCAAATTTAGTGAAGACTAATTCTAACCTGTTCGAGAAGCTGGAAATATTCTTGCCGAAGGAGAAAAAGTAAAAATCTGTCGTTCACACCATTTTTTTTTTTTTTAACCAATAGTAGGTTCGCCCATCCTTTTGTATTGAAGTTTAATACATATAATTCACCGATCACTTTATCACTCAACTTTTACCCCAAAGATACAACCAAAACGATTTCATTTAATTAAAAAAAAAAATACACAATTCATTAGACCTCACAATTAATTCATCGTCATTCTCTAATCTTCTAGTGTAGTAGTACAACATTTACAATTGGTCACTCAAATAAAATAATAAATATAAAAGAATATTTCCCCTATAGCTCTAAGGTGATCTACAACTCTTCCACTTCTAACTAGAAATATCCTATCAAGGATATATCTATAAGAAGTTCTACTAGGACTTAGAATATAGCATGTCAACTCTTGGTCACAAAACTAGTGATACCAATTTCATAATCCTATTAGTGATACCAAATGTAGAGCCTCTCTCTTGAGAGAGTAATTTTTTTTTTTTTTTTTTTTGAAGATACACTCTAAGTCACTCAAGTAGTTTCTTTAATTTTAGCATTCTTAACTCAGTAAGGGGAAGTCTAAGTAAAAACTCTTCAATTCCATGTCTGTCTATCCTTTCAAAAGGGGAATCAAAATTACAAAATAAATCTATGTAATCTCTCAACTGAATTATAACACAACCATAATAATTAAATATAACTCAATCAACTCCACATCTCTAATTTATTATAACTCGGAATCCAAGTGCGACACATTCATATTAATCTAAGTACCATTTAAAATCAGTTTGTATCACACACATAATACATGATTATAAATCCAAAATTCCCTTATGACATGTGCATAATAATATAATCGTAATTCAATATCAGTTGCATCTTAATCATAAGTAAGCATTTATAATTAAAATGAAATATTCACAAATAATAAAATCTATCCTACCCTCTAAAGTGTAATCATGGGTCTATATAAACCTTCTTCTTAGTGTGTATACAATATGTAAATATTTAAATGATATGTCCCCATATATATTTATTTGAAAACAATATATATAAGAATCTTCCAAGGTGTAATGTTTTAAATTTTGCCATTCTTTTGGAGGCAAGGTACATAAGAGAAATTCTGTGATAAGGATTGACTAAATGCTAACCATCTTTTCAATCTAGAGCATCACTAAATTTTCATCTATAATTTCCAACACAAATTGAGCACATATATGCATATTTATAATATAATTCATTATTATATCTTGACCAATATTTAATTAGCATTATTATTGAAGCAAATATTATTATTTATTTCGTAATACAATACTTTGAAAAAAAAAAAGCATTATAAAGATAATAAACGAGAAACTATAAATACATAGTCTGATACCCATAACGAAAGACCAATTATCTTATCAAAAGGAGGAGGTATTTAATTAGTGAAAAGGTTGTTATCAATATCTTACCATAGCTTATACCAAGAATAATACGTTAACATAATTAAAGATTTTAATTATATTCTTGTGGACATAATATATTGCAAAGCATCATAACCATAAGGCAATGAAAGGTATAGATATAGATACCTTGTTAATTATATATATATATATATAACCTTGTTGAACCCATCTTTACGGTGAGAGTTTCCTTTAACTAATACTTATCCACTTTTTCACATAGATATTAACTATACATGAATTTAGTGATGAAATGATAAAATCATCAACTAAGATAGTATGACATCATTTAAGACATGTAGCACCTTAATATATGTATATAATAATAGTAATACACTCCACTAAAATGTTATTGAATCATCTTTTAATGTAACGTGAAAACTCATCTCTCCCTTTCTCTTTTCGTTTTCTATATATATATCCAAATAAATCTAAATGATAACAAAAAAATAATAAGAAAATTTAGGTTAATTACCTATACAACTTTTTCGATTCTAATAAAATAAAATCCAAATAATATTTAAATATTCAATTTCAATATTCAACACTAAGCTTTAACATTAAATGCTTTTACAACGTGTCAAGATAAAATCAAACACTCCAATTTAAAGTTATATACTAAACTCTATATAAATGTCCTTCCTTTACAAGTGAGGATGGAATTACTTTAAGTGTCCATAACTATCGAAATATTGCCATTTTCAGGATATAACAATAAACTCGTTATTCATCATGTCAATTTTTTTTTTATTTTTTATTTTTCAATCATGGCGATGGAGAGTGATTATAAAATAATGATAAGCGGGTAGTTATTTATCATTCCACATCATATCTAATTGGTGGGTCGTAAAATCTGCAGTTACTAGATATTTTCATAATCGTTGAAGAATATGTGATGGCATGCGTATAAGAAACAGTCCAATATATATAACTGATATGTGCTATCTTCAACAATCATCCTCAGCATCTAATGTTGACTATAGTAGCCGTTTTACACAACCAAGGTACCGTAGCCTATCAAGCTGATCCTTGTAACTGGTAGGTGGCACATATTATTAATATCCAACAGTGATCCTCCAATCACGCACTCGTTGGCTATCCATCCAAAAACATACATATAAACATAAATTATCAATCCGTAATCACAATCAATTTCTAAACTACATGTCTACGACATTAACATATTCAATCCAAGATTCGCATTCCCTGTAACTCCTCATAAATAAAAGTTTTAAGAATTTAATTAATTTAAAAAGAGTCTAACGTTCTCCGTAAATAATCGTGAGTACACAGTGAGGGCATAAGTTATGCTCTGTCCTCATATTTGGATGAATTGCTGGTAACATCCACAGATATCACATTTATGTATGATAATGTATATATGTATTTTATATATATATATATCTTACTGCCAGGTCGGCGCTAATGTTGGTGCAACGAACAGAGATAATCCAAAGGTCTGACTAAAATGTGAATCCTAACAGGCATAATATTTAAAACAAACTCAATAGGAGTCAAATCCCCAATCCTTGAACAAAACTTAACACGAAAATAAGGAGGAACCACGCTATACGCTAACCTCCAGATCGAGAGGCAGAGTGATATAACTATAAAGATAACTCTGGGTAAGATCCAGTTATGTAGTAACTTCAGATTTAGGATAGCTAGACAGAAATTCAACGCTTACGGAGAGGGGATCCATGCTAGAAATCAGCAGTCTAAAACAAAAGTTAAACGTTGGAAACCCGGGATCTATCACAGTTTCCAGACAATTTTATAAACCTTGCTGAGATGGAATCTACGCTTGCAACCAGCAGCGGATCAAGAACAAAAGTCAACATTAAAGGGAGGAACTCTGTCAAGGACTGTAAAACGTAGGGCATTGACATTAGATCCCTATCATTTACCAGATTAGATCTCACAATCTGGCTTCCACATAGAGAATACGCCAGTTCAATCGACTTAGGATCGAACGCAGCACAGTAGATATAAAACAAAAAGACAGAGACTTCGGATAACTCTTACCGCAGGCACACGCTGTGTATCCGAAGTAACCAAGCCTTGATTAGCAATAGCAGCAACTGTAGACAACCCGATCGTGTTCAATGATCAGAGGTCAAGTTTAAAAGAAACTGGATACCATTCATTATCGAATAACAGGGTTGAGCAGCTGGTTCGCCTACCATACTGAAGGCATATAATGGTGCGTGCATCGCTCTCCTCTGACGAGGTATAAAGATCGGAAGTTATGAAAGAAAGAGTGATAGCACTGGCAATACCACGCCAAATTTGCAGAAGTATTTAAAACAAAAGTCACGAACTCTGTCTATACAGAGATCTCGCCAATTCTAGCGCTACTTGATCATGCAGAGGTGAAGATTTAACATTTTAGAAGCATTTACAACAAAATCCCGGATTTCTGTCCATACAGATATCTCGCCAATATGGGCGTTAAAGATCTACAGAGATCACAATTAAACAAATGCAGAAATAGTTCAGGGAAGATCTCCATAGAGATCGATCAATAAAGATGTAAAATCCATTCTCAACGGAGAAAGGGGAAAAGAATCGTGGCATAATCCGCATTCGGAGATTTGGGGAAAGGGGCTTCGATCGGTACATTGATTGACATGAGTAAGGCGGTATGGGTCTTCCATGGCCAGCGCAGAAATGGGGAATTAAAATATCAGAGTTGCACTTATACAGAGTTACGAGTTACTAGTTAGAGTCCAAATTAAAATCATAAAACAATTTCTGGAAACGCCATGAATTCGGGAACAAACGAAAAGGAAATTTTTAGAGATTAAATTACAGTTAAAAGCATGAATTCTGGAAAACGCCAGTGGATACATAGAGATCTTTATTGGTCAATTACAAATTCGATTATTCACCATACGGGCGTTAAGATCTTCACGAATTGCCCATTAACACGAGAAGAATTTCAAGGTGATTTTACCATAGGAACGATTCACTTCAAGAGGGCTAAAGGCGCAAATCTAATGCCAATACAGGGGATAGACAAACAGAGATTTAAAATTTAATTTACAAGACTATGACCATTTCTTCCCATCAAAAAAAATAAGATCTTATTTTCTTACTGTACACTATGCAAGATTCCAGGCTCTAATACGCCTGCAAATTCTCAACCTTCTAGCATAATTAATAGTTTGTAAATAAATAAGAATTAGCTTCGGTCATCTTAAGAGTTCACAATACATAATTTGCAGAATTTGCTATAACCCGTAGGCCATTTCACATCAAGTCAACGAACTACATTTAAACATTTTATACTAAGCTAAAATAATACTGAACCTGATTCGGAGGTAGAGTAGAGGGCTGTAGCGATGGCTGATTGTCTATCCGGATCTAACCTTGACGGTGCCCTCAAGGCTCGACCGGCTCTGATACCAAATGTAGTACCCCTCCTTTAGGGTCCCCTTGAACTGAACCTGAAACTTTAAAAACTTCATACAAACAAATTAGCCATTATAGTTATTGGAAAAATAAAATAAAAGAGTGAATAACTTAACAAAAATAAGCAAACCTTAACCTGTCAACCCGATCCAGCTGGTCCATTGTTGTCTGCGTCTTCTGTAGGATCCCTCCAGCAAAGCTCGTTTAACCATAGGCGAAGCAACCGTTAGCTCCGCCACCCAACCATAGGCTCATGCTTTCAGTCGCATGGCCTCCCCCGAGCTTTGGGTCGTAGAGCTCACACAAGTATTTCAGAAATTCAGCTTGGGCTTCCCTTCCCACCAGGATTTCTAAGCCAAACCCTTAGATAGCAACAAGTCTTTGAGGCATTCGAAAATTACGACAATCGTCCAAATTATGGGGCCCTTTACCCATTCCCCAAGTCTTCCTTATAAAGGAAAATCTCATGCGACACATGTCGCTTCATGCATAATTAAATATTTTTAATTAATTATTTAATCAAAACACTCACCCATCCAAGTGTCATTTTCTCTAGGAAGTGCACCAACACCCCTAAGTTTGCTCCAGTTTGTCCCCCAGATATTTTAATTAACTCCTAGCTTTTAGTTGACTAGGTGTCTAATCTTAGGATTCTATTTTGCTCCTAAATAATGATTTCTATTATTTTAAATGCTCAACAAAAATAACTATTCATGTGCAAATGCCTAAATTATTTTTATGCATTTGCTAAGTAATGATCTAGAGTTATTCTCATAAGTTTTTATGCAGTTAAATTTAACAATCAAACTCACTAGGATCACGGTGCCGCGCCGTTGGGCTCCTAGTTCCTTAATTTTAATTCCTTGACATGGCACCACTCCGTCGGGTCTAGTCATCCATGGCTTCCATTCCTTGGCATGGTACCGCATCGTTGGGTCCTTGCATCCATTCTTTCCGTTCTTGACAGGGTACCACATCGTCGGGCCCTTCTGCCACCATCTTTCCGTTTTGACTTGCGGGAACTCTTGTAGGGATTTTAGGAATCGTTACCATCCATCCTCCGTCTACATGCTATCTAGGGACTAATGGCGCTGAGGAGTGAGTCCGTTCTCACTGCGCGCCCCTCAACTCGTACGTGACCAGCTCCGTCGTGGCCCACCTCGTACGTCCTCACGCATTCCTCTTGAGCAAGCGGATCAATGCTTATCTGCTCATGCGTGGTATTCTTGTCGGAAGTCGACATCGTCGTCGCTTCCCTTGTGTGTGATTTACCCGTACTCTACGACCCTCCATGTTCCTTTGTGTGTCCGTTGGTGAACCGTCTCACTTGTTTCTACACACACATCTCACAACAAATTATTAGTAGCACTGTTCTCAACAATCATCATCTGGTTTCTAACTCTAGCATTGTTAAACATTTATGATTTATTCAAACTGCTCATTCATCTTATTAAGTATACATTTCGTCGTCAAATACATAATCACCATACAGCTAGTCGTTAAGCATTATCCATCAACATAATTTTCCATAGTCATAGCTAATCGTTTAACATATGCAATTATTCATTTACCTCAACAGTTCAGATACACATACTCAAAAATAAGGTGAAAAGGTTATTTAATTAATGTTTCAATCAGCCGGGTCACTGAGCAGGTGCCCTCAATGTCTACACAAGTCTAGGGGCACTACATCCAATTTCTCTAAGTTTTAAACCTTGGATGCAACCTGCATAAATTCATTGATGTCAACAATTTGTCTATGTTGAATCCATCCACACCGCCTTTTTGGATGCTTGCTATAGTCCTCCAAACCAACACTTCCTTTTGTTCTTGGTACATGCCTATCTACCTCGGATGCAAGTATACTACATGTGTTTTCTCTACCTGAAGACAACACTCACACTACTATTTCTCCATGACATGATGCTTTTCCAATAGATAACAGATGTAATGGATAGATAACCCACAACAATGACACAATTATGTTGCTTGATGGAATTTATAGCTGGGCTAATAATTTTTATATGTGTTACTATTTGGTGGTTTGTAGCCACTATATCTATGATTGTCTTTTCTAGCCAAGAATGTTTGTATTTGTTTTCATGCTCAATGCTGCGACTCACCCTTGAATGCAAAGGAGACGAACCATATTGATCAATCTACCTTTGTGGGATTTCTAATCCAAATTAAAAATAACCTTCAAACTTTAACATCTTTACAATTTAAAAGCTTATAAAATTCTAATTAATTCAAACACATATTCCAAGGAAAACACTTTCTTATTCACTAACTTTGATAATCTCCTATATGCCCAAAACTTTGGATTTTGATACTGTACCATACTTTACCTATGTATGCACTACACACATGCGCGCAATACAACACCTGGTTATCCCAAGCTGTGCTACCCATGTACTGGATACTTTTACCATTTTCTCATCTATTTCATATAATATTACATCATTTATAGTATTGTGGAAAATGAGGAAAAAGAAGAAAAGGAATTTGTGGCCTTTCTTGCTTCCCAAAAAAAAATGTGTAGTGCTTCAAAACACGACTAACACATCTAATTGGTTTGTTGATGACAAATCAAGGTCAGATACGACCATTCTGGGTAATGACAAAACACATTATGTGGAAGGAAGAGGCAATGCTCAATTTGAATTAGGAAGTAAGACGTTCATGTTCAAGACTATCCTTTATATTCCACGTTTGAAAAATGATCTTCAAATTATTTATCCAATACGCCTAATTTGAGTTGTGGCGATGTCAAAACTAAATTATACCTGAATACCCAAATCCAAATACCATCCCTGATTAGCTCTTGGTAAATAGGGAGCATTGATCTAGTTGAAACTTGTCAGTAT
Organism: Larix kaempferi; assembly: GCA_027924585.1. Classification (NCBI taxonomy): domain Eukaryota; kingdom Viridiplantae; phylum Streptophyta; class Pinopsida; order Pinales; family Pinaceae; genus Larix; species Larix kaempferi. The sequence goes on along the minus strand of BSBM01000961.1, from coordinate 4,995,324 downwards.
TTCTCTGGTGTGTCACTGCGTGATGAACAAAATTTAACTTTAGATATCGAACTAACAGTATTATGCAGAACTTACACTTTTTATCGATATAGAAAGCTCCAAATCACAATTTCAAAATATTTCAAACTATCTTTTTGGTACAAATATCAACTGAACAAATATAGTAACAATACATCAGAGAAATAACTGCCTGAACAACCAAACCTGCTAGTTGTCCAGTTGCACAAAGTGCTTGTAACATTGGCATGAAGTTCCTTGTGTACTTCAGTTGAATTAAAGTACAATGTTGAATATCTTTCAGTGCATGAATGATAACTATAAGACCTTGAAGGATGTCACAAGATAAATGTCTGAGTCCCAATGCAACATTCTTTGTTATTCATCTAGTATAAAGAAAATAAGTCAGCCAAGATCCATTGGTCATTGAGGCCCCACGGTAACTTACCCAAGGAAAGTCCAGAGCGGTGCTTGGTTGGGGCTCATATCTTGTGAGAAAATAACACCTATCCAAGTAGAGTCCGGAGTTTGGATTCAAGGCCCATATGATTAATAACTCCATAAAAAATTATTTTGTGACAGATATCCAACAAAAATGAAAAAAACTAACAACGAAAACAAACTCTTCCATCTAAGTTATAACTAGTGTTCTCAAACCATTATACTATTCCATGGCAGTTTTTCCAGAGTATTCATATGGTGTAGGGAGCTTCCCTTTGTTGAACAGAGTTTAAAAAAAAATGTAGAGTGACTTCATAGAAACTTGTGCTAGCATCCCCATATAAGGAATAGGTGTATTCACAAAATTAATAAATAGAGGCAAATTTCCACACATATCATTGTTGGCATTTCTGCTAACACAAAGAAGAAAGCAAAAGTACAGTCTAATTATACAAAACAAAGAATCAGATTTAGTAAACAATAAGAAATCAAATGATTGATTGAAATGGAAAATGGTATCATACATGGTGGCTCCATATTTTTTTCCTTAACTTCCATAAATATTGGAGGACGACGTGTAAATTGAATATTGATCAATATTTCATAGTTCCCAATCAGTTGAATTCATGGCTCTCTGGCATTGATCAGATGGATGTTGACATGATATGAAGTCACATGTTTCTCTTATTAACTTATAGGTGGAATAAGATATAAATGCATGAGACCATAAATATTCAAAATTCCATATATAAAGCCATGGTAGTCATAAGCAACTGCATTTCCAACCTGCAAAATCCATTATTTGCTCAGTAAGGACTACTAACATTTTTTATTATAAAAGAAAAAAAATTCTCCAATGAATTTGTCATTTCTCTTAGCAGGTAGTTTATATAATTTAATTAACAACTATGTAGCTCTTCAATGAAGCTTTTCCTCATACCATGAAACCATTGAAATTGATAACATGATTCTAAAGGCCCTTGTTGTTTATATAGGCTACATGTGCCCACTACAAAACATAATTCCCTGAAAAGAACAATAAACCAAAACAAGCATAAGTTTTGAGGTGACTGAGGCCTGGTTCATCATCCCTAGGAAAAAACAATATCCCATTTATTCTATAGTTAAAATTCCATGAAACCCAAACCAACCAACATCCATGGTAACAAGAACTAATTAAACATTAGGAAAAAATACAGTATGATGTAAGTCAATTATTCCTTGCATCACAAACAATGTTCCATATTGACATCCTAATTTCATAGTTTTGCAACATCAAAAGGAAAAAATGCGAGAACAACTAATTTTGTGACAGTCGTATGATTTCATTACTTTGTTATCTTCAAGTGTTTGCTTCACAATTTAGGTAACTATCTATCCCTTGCAACATTCTTTTTCCTGTAAAAAATCATGTATTGTATACTACAAGCATGTAAATATTTAGACCAAACTTTCTGATTTTCATAAATAAATATTAGCAAATATTCATATTCATAAATCAACAAATAAATATTTCCATCTTTTATTGATAAACTCATAAAGTTAACCTTTCCAACTCTTATATTTTCTCAACTTGGACATGTGTGAACTAGATATTGAGTTGTATTTTCATGAGAAACTTGAAAGAAAAGTTATCAATTAACACTTCAGAAAATGATAAAACTACCTCGGATTATAAGCTTCCCAGATTCATGCAGAATATGACTATATAGAAAAACAAATACTCAAGTGATTTATTACAGTCTAAATAAGCCAGATATGTGATAGAAGCAAAAAACATAGCCTTTCAATTTGGAACTTCTTCTCTAGCATGCTTTGGGATACTAAGTAAAAGTACTGATATATTATTTTTTTTACTAGCATGAACATTTGTCTACCTAAAAAGACACTTAAATTTGAGGTCTCAATGTCTTTCTTACTTTTCAGCTCACAAACTGTGGATATGTTAGGAACCCATGTCTTTACTTTGTTAGTAGGTTGTTGTTGGATGCATATGCTTTGTAAGTCATCCCGTAGTATTTGTTGATCAATAGTTTGTGTTATTGTTGTTGGCGCATATGCTTTGTAAGTCACCCGTAGTATTGTTGATCCATAGTTTGTAACGGCCCATGGTTTCGACCCATAGTATTGGCGCCTAGAATTAGTATATAAGTGTGTGTTGAGACCTATGAAGACACCGTGAAGTTATTTGTATTGAGCTTGCTCAAAGGAGGTTGCCCCCTCGAAGTGGCCTGTGATCAATACAAAAGTGATTCTGAGTTCTGTCATTTCTGCTATTTCGCGTATTCTTGTTAATTAATTGTTGCAGGTGCCTCACAAGATAAATGATCTAAAAACTAACAGTCAATTCTACTTTAGCTTGATAAGGATTTATGCTTGAATATACACATAAATTTGTTGGTTTCTAAATACATTTGAGCTTCAAAAAGATTCAACAGTATCCATGTCATCACCGAATCTGTTATGTGCAATCAAGAAAGTGTAATTCCTGCCTAGGTACCTTAACTGTTTAGAATAATGAAGTACTAGTTTTGAAATGAACCGGCTAAGTAAAACATGAACCTTTTGAATTTACTTTGAAAATGCTTGAACGACAGTTATAGAAACTGTTACTTTACTTAATAAATGAATGCTTGACTAATTGAGATAGAATGACTGAATGTTACATATGCTCAACTGATTGAGATAGGATGACTGAATGTTATGTATGCTCGACTGATTGAGATAGAATGACTGAATGTTACATATGCTCGACTGATTGAGATAGAATGACTGAATGTTACATATGCTCAACTGATTGAGATAGGATGACTGAATGTTACATATGCTTGACTGATTGAGATAGAATGACTGAATGTTAGATATGCTCGACTGATTGAGATAGAATGACTAAATGTTAGATATGCTCGACTGATTGAGATACGATGACTAAATGTTACATATGCTCGACTGATTGAGATAGAATGATGAATGATAAATATGATTTACTGATTGAGAGAAAATGATGAATGAAATATATGCTCGACTGACTGAGATATTATGATGGATGATGAAATATTTCATAGTGCAGCGCTACAAATGTGCGCTTGAGTGTGTGTGTGTGCAGTGGCAGGTAAGATGATTTGTCGACTGACCCACAATGGAATTATAGGGGTCGTAAGAATGGAAAGAACACATAGGGGTATGATGACTGACTCTCGACCCTGGATTAGCAATCCACGCACGGGTGAGGCAGTTTCAGCTCACCCGGGGAAGCGTATGCCATATGGGCAAGGCCATAATGATTTGGTTGCGTACGATGAGTTGAGGGACACGCAATAAGGAGAGCCTTATCCTTCAACATCCCTTAGTCTCCAAGGAGCGTAGTTGAGAGATCGCGGTAACGATTCTCGGTCGCTACGCAGTACTCCCCATAAGAAGGAAGAAATGAAATTGTCAAAAGGGCCTACCGAAGAGGTACCTAGACAAGAACGAGAGGAAGAAAATTAATCAATGGTATAAATGAAATTTTACATAAGATTTAAGAAATACTTTATTTCATTTTGTTCTATTTTATTAAATTGAATAATTCTATTCAAGCATTTATTTTAATTCATTTCATTATTTTGAATTATTCATTTTAATTGATTTTATTATCTTGAAAAAGAATTGAAGAGATTGATTGTATTCAATATTAAATTTGATTAATTGTGCTGATTGAAAAAGATTAATAATAAGAGAATTATTTTTATTCAAAGATTTTAATTCTATGGATTTTATTATTTTAAATCATTCTATTAAAGATTCTATTAAATTGACTTCATTATTTTGAGAAAGAATTGAAATAGGTCATTAATAAAATAATTGTTTTTCTTTATTATTATTCAAGATTTTTCTTTAATTAATTTTATTATTCATTTAAATTATTTTATAAAGAGGAAATTTAAAATAGATTATACTTCTAGCAAAAAAGAATCATCTTTCAATTCAATCTTAATATTAGGAAAAGAAAGAAAAGTAGAAAGTAATAAGTCTAACTAAAAGATTGTCAAGTAAACTAAATGAGAACCAAAAGAGAAGTAGAACTCTTCTACACCTAACTCCCACTGATCTAGGGATTTAGGTGCACATTAAAGACTTTAGGAAGACACATGTATTTGAGAATATTGGAAATTAAAATATTAAATTAAATTAAATATGTGCATAAACAGACACATGGCACACAGGCTATTGCTATATATTGAAGGAGGAGAAGGAGAGAAGGAAATCTCTTGCTCCCTAATGCTAGATGGTCATCATAATCTCGGATTATGTTATAATCCTTGGAGTTGGGATTAGCCAGAACGAGAATTGGGAGATCCTTTCGGGAGGCTATTTGTGCATGTGTTCTTACGACCCCATTAGCTCGGGGGTTCGGGGTGAAGAAGTGTAATTCCTCTCAAGGGCATTAAGAATTTTTGAACTAATTAAATATCTATTATAAGAGTGTCAATACAAGCTCAATATACATCATGTAACCCTAGCAACATATATACAACACATAAGCAAAGTGTAACCATAACAACATATAAGTAAAATATAAGCATTTTGCAATGGCATCAAATAACTTAGAATTTTTAAAACTTCATTGGTGATTCACACAACATAAATTAACATCATAAATCATGTTGCAATAGCATCATATGATAATTTTATAACAGCATATAAACGATTTAAAATCACAAGAAAAATACCTCGTTATAAAAATGGTGACGGAGTCCAAACTGAGCAAGCTTTCCTCTTCTTCTCCTCGAGTTGTTTCCATCTTTATTGCCCAAAGCGGGACCACGGTTTTACCTCCAAGCCAACTAGGGGCCTAGCCGGCTCCCTAGCCCCAGGAAACCATTGAACGGTCCCATCCAAATGGCCTCCTGGCCCTCTGTGCCCGAGACCCCCAGAGAACAGAACAGTGATGCACCAGTAGGCTATGTATCAAATCTTCCAAGAGTTCTCAAACTCTTCCAACTCTTCAAAACTTCTCATACCCCAAAATACCCAAAATTCTCCATCCTAGAATACTCTCACCAAAATAATCTTCAAGAGAAAAAGAACCTCTCCCCTTCCACTCTCAAGTCTCATATTTATATCCAAAAATACTCATCCATCAATAAATTCCCATAAATAATAGTCATCAATCAATAAATTTATTTTCTCCAAATAAATAGAAATTTGATTTAAATAATTAAAATATTAATAAACATGGATGCAAAGTCTCACTTGTCATGCTTCCATATTAATGCAACTATGACAACCAATTTCTAAAAATTTGTGCAATTCCTATCTATCCATTTATTTATATTATCCTTTCATTCATAAGTCAAATAAGATATTTTCATATACTATATTATATTATGACATATTTTATGTTATGTGTATTTAACTATATATGTTATTTAATAATCCAATCAATTTATATAAATCTAAATCATTTTAAACAAGTCAACAAACTCATACTTTCAACACACAAGTAATGCTTTCATCAATTTGTCAACCAAGTTACTAATAGATAATATAATCATATTAATTTATTCATCGATCGACCAATCATAGTAATGTAATCACGAATTGACGTATGCATGGCCAGTGCACACGTCTTAAGCGTGCGTACTAATAATCACATTTTATGCTCCTAATAAATCATTATTACATCCTCACAAACAACATATGGAAGAACAATTAAACACTGCATCATTCATCATTCATAATCATTCATTCAGAAACAATAAGACAAAATTAGATAAACATAATGGTGAAATCAAACATATAATCATGATGGTTAATAACAATCAAGAACACCATCCAATCCATCATTGGTACCATCCATCACACCAATAATCCAGCCCCCTAATCACCACTACTTCCATCTCCTGACCTCACCATCCCGTCCTCTGCTGCAATATACTGTGGCGTCGACTGCACGACCTAACCACATATAGAACCTGTAAGCGGAAGTGTCGATCGACCACATCGACCAAGCTTCCCCAGCAGGCATCCGCTAGTCGTCATCACACATCTAGGGGAGTGCGCTACACAAACCTCCCACGACTCCCGGTTTCGGGGGATAAATGGTGGGAATTTCCTCCACCCCCCCTAATAGTACTAGGGTCAACACCCTACATCAACCATACCGTGCCATCACTGTTCTAAGGGGTCCTGTCATTGAAAAACCACTTTGGGAAAGTCACAATTCCTGTCAAAACTCACACTCACCCACAAGTCATAGAAATATTGGAATTCACAATTAAATAGCATGAAATTTGATATAACATCATTATACTCATGATGTTTAATACATCTCGTGCCCCTTGGTAATATAGGAATCCACCTATCTCATAGCCAATTAATATGTGGTATAGTTCATCATTAACATGAAACATATATATAGCCATACCCAACTCTTTCAAGTGCCAATCCATATCACTAATATGACATTTACAAATAATCATGTAAGTTATTTTTGCAAACAACTAAATTAGCATTCTACATATGGATATTCTATATTCAATTTTGCAAGTTCAAATGAAATAACATATTCATTGTCATTAATAAATTAAAACAATATTTCGAATTACCATACATGCCTCAAGGGAGTCCACATGTCCACATAACAATCATATTGATCAATCTATCTTAGTAAAACAAATAATAAGCAAATGCATTGCTAAGCTAATTCACATTAGAATTTTTAATTAAAGACTATCAAAATATGGGGCGTTACAAGAAGAGTAACCTCGAGACGGTAGGGAGGTCAACTGAGGGGTCACTCGGTACTTCATCAGGAGATTGGATTGGATCATGCGGAAACCACTTCGAGGACTCCATCGATTCCCTGGACCAACCGTCGAAAACAGGTTTGAAGTATTTTTATTTTATTTATTTTGCTAAATCTTTTTGAGAAAGAATAAATCTGAATATATTGTTTTATATATTGACATTCATGTATTACAAAAGATAGAGCTAGATCTATGATTTCTATATCTTCAAAAAAAAAAAATCGTATTGGAAGTTTTTTTTGGGACCCCATAAAAGGGGTCCGCTACATTTGGTATCAGAGCCGGTCGAGCCTTGAGAGCACCAGACATTTTATTTAGAGGTTTGTCGGTGATTCGTAGAGGTTAACGGCGAGGTTGGAGCTGCGATTTCGTGGAAATACCAATATAACTGGGGCAGCCATTTTTTTTTACACGTTCATATGTGCTTGAATATTTCATATTTACTTTTGTTTTATTTAAAAAAAACTGTCAAACTTAGCTTTATTGAAAGAACTGAATATGCTTGAAGCACTTTTATACACATTTTATTTCTACTATATTGAATAGAAAAGCTAGAAGCGTTATGGATCTGGGATTCGGGAATTATGCGAGATTTCCTGCTGTATGTTCGAGATTTTGCATATTTCATCACTGCTTGTTTCATAGAAAAGTCTAAAGTTAAAACAAAATGATATATCCCTGATATATATATATTTCCTTTCCTGAAAAATTCTTAGCTTAATCTTTGTTACAATTTGGACGAGGAGGAATTATTAGCTCACTGTATATTATTTCACATTCGTAATCTCACTCGAGGAATTTGAGATCCCTTCCTACACAGCACTCTTTGGAAGTTATTCTTAAAATCCTGTGTTATCCCGCTTCTGAGGTTTGGAATTTTCTTATTATGGGCAACGTGGGCTCCCTCATTATGGGCAACGTGGGCTCCCTCTCGACCTTGTGAAGAATTCTTTCTTTTGTTTTAATCTGAGTCCTTGAAGTAGTTTTGTGATCCACAAGAATTCATTTTGGCGCCTGCTCCTATGGAACCTCTGTCTGAAATCCGAATTACACATCCCCATATGACCGGCGATCAGAATCCAGAGATATACGCTGCAATCTGGAATTCCAGACAACGGAAATCCGAAGAGATATCCTTACTACATGTCCTTTTTGTTCCATTCTGTATCCTTAAGAGATCCTGTATGCTGTATCTTTTTCCCTCTATGAAATCATAGCATACTCCAATCGGATCCTTTTGACTCATGACCATTGGCACCATTCGATGGGAAAGTCAAAGTTTAAGGAAGATCTCTTGTATGTAGTAGTGGATCGGTTATGCCATTAAAGCTAATGCTTAACTCTGGAGGATGATAAATCATTATTTCCATCCTGTGTAATTCTCGGTGACCAGTGATGCTTGTTGCGATGTATTGGCAGACTGGCGCTTGGAGCGGAGTCATGCTTTGAGTCATTATGATACTCGGCGTTCCATGTAATTAGATTGTTGGCACTCGGCGTTCGGCGACACGTGGGGGGAAACTCCCTCGGTGGTTAAGAAAAGTAGTGGTTATACTTCTTCCTTTATATAATTCAGTTCGAGATTTGAAGGTGAACTTCTACACCATTACATCACTCGTGGTTAAAGAAGTTGCAGTGATCAATGCATGTGTCATTGTTTCATTTTAGTATGTCGAATTAGTTTGATACTTGTGGAGATTGAGATCCGCACGGCCAGTTTTAGGTTTTGGGATAAGGTATGAAATCCACTTAGCGGTACTCTTGTGTTGATGCATGTTCCCTCTGTATACTTTTAGGTTATTCAGATTGTGAATGACGCATTTCCTTTTCTGGATAAGGATCGGTTATTCAGAGTGTGAAGATGCGTTTTCTTCTCTGGATATGGATCGGTGAGATGTTTAGCTAACTGCGCCTCCATATTTCTGTATTATTGCATTTACCCTCGGTATTTTGATTGGGAGGAATAAATAGTTAACTGCATATTCTCATTTTGTTGATACGCTTCCTTGCATGAATGAATAAATCGTTATTTGCTCATTCGAAATCCTGTGTCAATACATACACCAATCTCTGAATCGAGGAGAACGATCTATACTGTCTTCGACGGTGGTTCCAGTGATCGTATTGCTGGCAAAGTTATATATGCTTTCGATTTAGGGTTCGGCCTTATGCACTTGACATCTATTGTTATGCTAACTTTTATATGCCAGTGATGGTGGTCTCGTATCAGATCTATGTCAAACTTATATATTATGTTGTCAAGTTATTTCCTAAGCTGCATGCTCTCAAAGATATAGGTTTGGCCACTGACGTGTTTCCACTAAGACCCAGGTCTAGGATTCTCTGGTTGTTTTCTTGTTTCACTAAATTCTATATCGTATTTTGTAGTACAATAATTTGTAACAGAAATACAGATAGCATGGCGTATGATTAAGCCTAGATCATACAAATTCTATTTGTTTTCCAGATGTGGCTTTTTACTTAGGATAGAGAGTGTTAGATCTCTGCAAAAATCAAATGATCTCGTGACAACCGAAGCCAGGCAGTTACACTTATGCTTTATAACATTCTTTAGTTGAAGTAAGGATAGGGTATATGTTAATGAAGGTATAACATTATAATCGAATATAGTTAAGGTCATCTTCCGCTGTTGATACATTGTTTTAATCGACATGTGTAAAATTTAATAGTTAGGAAAAGAGATCTATTATAGGTGCAGAGTTTAGATTATATAATTAGCATGAAAGGAGATAACATGTATAAATGGTATTATGGACATTTAAATTGTTAATGGAATACTAGACGTGTGTTATTCGTCACGTTTGATATGGCTATCCTAAATATGGGATACTTTATCTTTAGTTGTATTAAAATATTGGGGCTAGTATGCAAGTATGGTGTAGTTGTAGTATTGAAAGACATTTTAAAAAAAAAAAACAATATAGTAGTTGTCCTCAATTTAGACTTGATGTTTAAAATAATTCTATTAATGGAAAAAAAAAATCCCTAGTTACCTTATTAAGAGTCATAAATGTATATAGATGCTAAACTAAGAAAAATGAGTCATTATTGTTTATACATTCTAAACTAAGAAAAGATACCAATGTTGTCAATAATGAAATGGTCATGGTTTGGACATGCGAATAGAGAAAGTGTCTCTTACATAGAGACAAGTTAAGAGAGATTGTCAAGATTATGTAATATTAGTTATGAGACTCATTACTTCTAAACTTTTATAATCCTAGCGATGAGTTGTATGGCGGCCATTAAATAAATAATTAAATAAAAATTTGCAAAATTGTTAATTTGAATAGATAGGGTTTATACTTTATGGATCAAATTTTGAGTATATGCTTCTTACTTTATTATCAAGGTTATTATTCCTTTATAGGCATGAAAGTTATAAGCACTTATTGATACGGAGATTAAGAGACTAAAGTCCTATGACTTAGGAGGAAATATGAGTAATATCCCTATGAACCCTCGCCTTCATCCGCACATATAATTATGAGACAGGCAAGAGATCAAAATCAACGACTGGCACTATGAATTTGGCACCTCGAGATAACTGTGGGTAAGTGAACAGACTGATCGGCGCCCTCACATTCTGCCAGCGTGGACGCTAGTACCAACCCTGGTGTAATATTGAGCAATACAAGGGGGAAATCGAAAGAAAGATATAATATTGAATAGAATATTGTTTGTAGAAAGATATTATTGATTATGTGTTAATGATCATGGAAATATATGTTAATTAGGTTTAGCTATAAAAGAAACATCGCTAACCACTCTTTAGTTAAATTAAGTTTTAAATTTTAGTATTATATCATATTTTGGAATAAAATGACTCTTGTGTGTAGGAATTCAATTAAAGGAAGTTTCATACTATGCATTGAAGAGAAAGATTACTTATGGATGCCTAACCATTAACATAGAATTGTAGATATGATGTTTAGAGTATTAAGTAATGTTTTAGTGTGGGTTAAGCGAAATATATCAACATAATTATATGCATTATTTTACTTTAATGAAAAGGGGTGGGCAAGTTAAACTTCGATGTATAAGGTTTATGATAAGATACATAAGAACAAGATTATGATATTTGAGGATATTGAAAAATGGTACTGTAAAGTAGAGATGTTGAAACATAAATAGGAATTTAATTTATTTTTATATATTTATGTTGTTATTATGTATATTTTAGACCTTGTGGAAATAAGTTATAGAATATAATGGCCATTGGGTATTTAATGTCTCGACTATTTTAGATAGTATATAAATCTTATCAAAAGTGTAAAGCAATATCAAATAAAGGTTATAGAATACAAAAAGGTTATATATATGGTGATAGGAAAGAGAGATTGGTTATTGTTTGCAATTAAATAAGGATTATAGATTTATGGAATGGAAAGAATTGTTGTTAGACAATACCATCTTAGGTTGTAAGAAATGAAAAAAAACATAGCCACTAGTTCCAAGGTTTAAAAATTAAAAAATTAAAAACGTCATTGGCGTTTTCTTGCGAAAGGAGCCCCTCGCATGTAGCCTAAAACCTTACGAAAATAGTCGTAATGAGAAAAATGTTAGCTAAGCCCAGATGGTCAATTAAGGCAAGAAACAATTTTTGTGATTTGGTCATCATGACGCAAGGATGCTCATATTTACGAGACTTTGACAGACAGTCGAGAGGGTGTTTTAGACTCAAAAATTTGAATGGTGAGATATCAATGTTACTAGCATGAGGAACTAAGCCCAATGCCACCAATTTTCTAGCAAGACAATGTTGCCAAAAAAAAATAAAAATGAAAAAGTACAAACTTGGTGTGACCATGACCCAACGTAAAAGGAGAATTTTGATTGGGAAAGTCCACCGAGAGGGCCAAACGAAGACGACATATGTAAAATGAAGCATGAAGATGATCAACACAATGAACCGAACGTAATGCAGCTAACCCGAGGACATAATCAACCTTGATGAAAATACGACTAGCCTGAGATAGAATTCGATGAGGATGAGAAAATGAACATAGTATGACTTGATGAGTCTGCCGAGGTAGCCCTATGACAATGGAAATGATGAAATGAGGTAAGAATGTGATAATCTCATCGACTTGGACATGATATTACTAATGAAATGACTAGGAGTTAAATTTCAATATGTTCGACTAAGTCACTAAATTTCGACGACTTGAATTCTATCTTATTGAGAACAAACATTATTAAAACATTTAGAGATATTTGGAAGTAGTCTTATGTGAATTGATTTTGGAACATTTAAGGGTCTCTCTTGATTTGTTGAAAACCGTGATTATATCTTATGGAATATTTTATGATGTATACCTTCTCGCCTTGAAGGAAAGATAACCAATTAGATGGGGATCCTTACTTGGATTTGTTATGCGAAATGATGATTTGATAAAATTTTGGGTGGCTATTGACACAATGCAACTTGTAGATAATTGGACATTGTAAACCTTCGTAGATGACTAGAAGGTATAGAAAATCTAAATTTGGACTAACAATTATGAAGCTATTATTTGATTTGCATTCCGCGAAAATTTTGATTGAGTTCCTAAGGAGGTATTGGAACCATGCTGATGAAATAGAAAACTAATGAATAGAACCACCAACACTTATGGCCTTGATTGTTTGAGAAAAAAAAAAATAGAAGAGAAAGACAATATGATAAAAATGGGAAACTAAAGATAAAGCCTAGCATTGGAATTACAAGAACAAAAGTTAACTTCGGGAAGAAGTTTTAATAAGAGGGGGTGTATGTAATGCCTACCTAGGTACCTTAACTGTTTAGAATAATGAAGTAATAGTTTTGAAATGAACCGGCTAAGTAAAACACGAACCTTTTGAATTTACTTTGAAAATGCTTGAACGACAGTTATAGAAACTGTTACTTTACTTAATAAATGAATGCTCGATTGATTGAGATAGAATGACTGAATGTTACATATGCTCGACTGATTGAGATAGGATGACTGAATGTTACATATGCTTGACTCATTGAGATAGAATGACTGAATGTTACATATGCTCGACTGATTGAGATAGAATGACTAAATGTTACATATGCTCGACTGATTGAGATAGGATGACTAAATGTTACATATGCTCGACTGATTGAGATAGAATGACTGAATGTTACCTATGCTCGACTGATTGAGATAGGATGACTGAATGTTACATATGCTCGACTGATTGAGATAGGATGACTAAATCTTACATATGCTCGACTGATTGAGATAGAACGATTGAATGTTAGATTTGCTCGACTGATTGAGATAGAATGACTAAATGTTAGATATGCTCGACTGATTGAGATAGGATGACTGAATGTTACATATGCTCGACTGATTGAGATAGAATGATGAATGATAGATATGATTTACTGATTGAGAGAAAAGGATGAATGAAATATATGCTCGACTGACTGAGATATTATAATGGATGATGAAATATTTCATAGTGCAGCGCTACTAATGTGCGCGAGAGTGTGTGTGTGCAGTGGTAGGTAAGATGATTTGTCGACTGACCCACAATGGAATTATAGGGGTCGTAAGAATGGAAAGAACACATAGGGGTATGACGACTGACTCTCGACCCTGGATTAGTAATCCACGCACGGGTGAAGCCGTTTCAGCTCACCCGGGAAAGCGTATGTTGTACGGGCAAGGCCATACTGATTTGGTCATGTACGATGAGTGGAGGGGCGCGCAATAAGGAGAGCCTTATCCCTCAACATCCCTTAGTCTCCAAGGAGCGTAGTTGAGAGATCGCGGTAACAATTCTCGGTTGCTACACAGTACTCCCCATAAGAAGGAAGAAATGAAACTGTTAGAAGGGCCCGCCGAAGAGGTACCTAGACAAGAACGAGAGGAAGAAAATTAATCAATGGTATAAATGAAAATTTTACATAAGATTTAAGAAATACTTTATTTCATTTTGTTCTATTTTATTAAATTGAATAATTCTATTCAAGAATTTATTTTAATTGATTTCATTAATTTGAATTATTCACTTTAATTGATTTTATTAACTTAAAAAAGAATTGAAGAGATTGATTTTATTCAATATTAAATTTGATTAATTATGCTGATTAAAAAGATTAATAATAAGAGAATTATTTTTATTCAAAGATTTTAATTTTATGGATTTTATTATTTTAAATCATTCTATTAAATTGACTTCATTATTTTGAGAAAGAATTGAAATAGGTCATTAATAAAATAATTGTTTTTTTTTATTATTATTCAAGATTTTACTTTAATTAATTTTATTATTCATTTAAATTATTTTATAAAGAAGAAATTTAAAATAGATTATACTTCTAGTAAAAAAGAATCATCTTTTAATTCAATCTTAATATTAGGAAAAGAAAGAAAAGTAGAAATCAATAAGTCTAACTAAAAGATTGTTAAGTAAATTAAATGAGAACCAAAAGAGAAGTAGAACTCTTCTACACCTAACTCCCACCGATCTAGGGATTTATGTGCACATTAAAGACATTAGGAAGACACATGTATTTGATAATATTGGAAATTAAAATATTAAATTAAATTAAATATGTGCATGGACAGACACATGGCACATAGGCTTTTGCTATATATTAAGGATGGAGAAGGAGAGAAGGACATCTCTTGCTCCCTAATGCTGGATGTTTATCATAATATTGGATTATGTTATGATCCTTGGAGTTGGGATTAGCCGGAATGAGGATTGGGAGATCCTTTCGGGAGGCTATTTGTGTGTGTGTTCTTACGACTCCATTAGCTTGGGGTTCGGGGTGAAGAAGAGTAACCCCGATATGGTAAGAAGGTCAACCGAGGGGTCACTCGATACTTCGTTAGGAGATTGGATTGGATCGTACGGAAACCACTTCGAGGACTCCATCAATTCGCTGGACCAACCGTCGAAAACAGGTTTGAAGTATTTTTATTTTATTTATTTTGCTAAATATTTTCGAGAATGAATAAATATGAGTATATTGTTTTATATATTGACATTCATGTATTACAATAGATAGAGCTAGATCTGTGATTTCTATATCTTCTTCAAAAAAAAAAATCGTATTGGAAGTTTGTTTTGGGACCCCATAAAAGGGGGTCCCTACAGAAAGCAATAATCGCATAACATACTACACCCTGACAGAGCAACACATGTCTCTTTGTAGCTATAAAATATTGGTACTCTTTTGGTGCTAGAAATAAATATTTTGCATGCCTATTGAAGCATCATACATATATACATGTAAAATTTGTTTACACACATTTGCAATCTAATGTCTTCTTATTAATCTTGGGTGCATTTTCAGAACTATGTGAGCTTAAGTGAGTTTTTTGTGTTTATTGGGTGGTCTACAAGATCCAATAGCTATATTTGAGACTCTTACCTCATTATTCACAATGTCATTTGATAGTGCTGACTAACTGGAGCACTGAGGCTTCTCCAGTGGTTGAAAGCATCAAACTGCATTTCCATAACATATTATATTCTGAAATAAAAAATTATGTCAGCTATCTCTAAGTTTAATTGACCAACCTTTGTTTTCCATTTCACATTGCTATATGCATTGCATTCATTTTTTTGTTGGAAATTGTAGTCAAAAGCAACTACTTATCAGTTGCCAGGTTTGAATTATAAGGCATTCAACATCAAATTCTAAATTATAAGGGATTCAACATGAAATAATTGTATTACCATCACCTCTTACTTGACTGGCGAAAGGTATGCTTGGTGATGGGAGAGAAAAATATAAAGTATATCCCTCACCTTGGAAATCCCACGGAAATCCTTTCAAAACAAGGATTTTGGATGCAAAGTTGTTACTTATTGTAGAGTTTCCCATGCCACATGATTGTTACTTGTTGCATTGTGTTCAATATGACATCAAAGGATTTTAGGCTTGTGTTGAAAATGGAGAATCACTTAGATCTCATCACTAGACCTTGCACTGGCAGACAATAATTAGGATATACCAATGAGGCAATAAAGAAAAGAAATAGAATCATGTAATGATAAAAAGAAAACTTCAACAAGCAACACCATACTACAAATCATGTAATCTAAGAGTGCCACAACATACCACAACAAGCCACAATTGGAGAACGTGATAGTGAAGATGCAAATAGGGCACACATAGGACATAGAGAACAGTCAAATGGGTTGCAAAAGCACAATGGTGCAACATAGAAGTAAAGCGAGCAGGGGACATCACAAAACAAAATAGAGTCATGCGAGAATTAGACTGGTTGCAACATAAAACATAACTAGATCAATTCCCAATAGAAAAAACAATCCCTGAGACATACATAGAAGTAAATTTAAAATTTGCAACAATTTTAAGTCACAACTGAGTTTAGTTTTAGAAGGGTAAGTATAAATGTCTGGAATAGAATTTGCATCTACATTTGGAAGACAAATGTTTGCATTTTTGACAAAAATGAAGTACTAGGGTTGTAATATACAAGTGGTGTGAGCATCTAAAGCATAAGGGTTATATTTGACCATGCTAGAGAAATGGTCAAATGTGCTAAATTATAGTAGCATAAATGAGATGGTCACAAGACTAAATGTGCCATATAGAAGTCACAACAATGGTGTTGGGTTTACCTAAGTTGGATAAGCAATCATTGTTGAAATACAACAACGAATGTTGCATTGGATATAAGTTGTTTTAAACACTGAATTCATCTTTTAAGTTTTGGTACAATTTTTTCAAATTAAAATTTAGATATGGAAATATTGTGTCGGAGACACAGCTGTGGACTTTGTAAACTAGATCTAGCAAGCATGTGTTAGTACCTAGGTGCAACCATTGGGATGGAAGGCCAAAAGACAAGGAGAAGGTGCAATATGATAGAAACCATAGTTGGAGGTAAGTAAAGGCTCCAAATGCTAGCCAAAGTGCTGATTAATATTCACTGGAATATGCTCAAGAAAAGAGTAAGAGGTATGTTCTTCTTCTTGTGGAATTCTATTTTTAGTTTTATTCTTCGATTTTTGGAGTTTGTTCAAAATGGAAAGACTGCATAGATATTTTGATAAACATGGTCAATGAAAACATATAGATGTTACTGGAGGTGAAACAAATAGGTGGTATTTAATTTTTTCACACAAGTGTCTCACAACATATGACAAATAGGAGGCACTGGAATGTGTCCTTGGAAACTACATCCACGATAAAAACAAAAGCTCCATGTGGCTGGAGGGAATGGGGATGTATTGTTACAGTTCATAAGTAGTAAGACGTTTATGTTCAAATTGTTATTTACATTCCTAGTCTAAGTAGAAATTTTATTTCTGCTAGCCATATTAGAAAGCAAATCCCACATGTAGGGTTGTGTTCAAAACATGCATATGTTTAATGAAGGACATAGTCATAGAATAAGTGGAAATATTATAGCTCCAGGTGGCGAAGAGCATGGGTTGAACAACTTCAAAGAGGTGGCGATGAAGAATTTAAAGGATTTAGTGGCTTCAAGAGTAATGGTCAATAATGGAGATACTAATGCCCACACACTTTGGAATCAAAAGTATGGGAATTTTTATTTTCAACGTCTTTCTCTTCTGAGTATGCTAGATATGATTAATGGCCTAGATAATATTCCAAAGAAAGAAAGGAGATTCATAACATGTTTAGTAGTAGAGGAGCATTCAGTAGCACAAGTAATTTGTTTACACAAGAAAATTTTGGAGAGCAAGCAGAGAGTTGGAGCTTTTACATCAGGAAATTTGTGGTCCGATGATAGCACCATCATTGTCAAGTGCAAGGTATTCTTTACTTATGGTTGATAAATTTTCATAGAAATTGTGGGTGTCATTTATTAAGGAAAGGTCAAATGCTTTAATTCTTTTAAGAAGTATAACTTGAAGGTAGAAGAAGGCAATACAAACATAAGTATCCTCTAATTATACAATGGAGAACAATTTGAATTGTTTGTTGAATTGTTAAGAAAGAGGGAATTTAGAGGAAAAAAGGTGATGGAGTAAGGAGTAATTGAGTCATAGAGATGACAAAGTAGATGCTGCACGGAAAATCAATTCCAAATAGATATTGGGTTGAAATGATACATACAACCATATATTTTCTGAAAAGGAGTCCCACAAGAGAAGTGATAAGGGAAAACCCTAAGGAGCCATGGTTCAGGGAGAAACCAAAGGTAAACCATTTAATATACCTTGGTTCAGTTGATTGTCAAGATGCAACAATTAGAAAATTCAAAATTTTTATTTGGTGTATATGCAAACCATGCAATGCATATAGGTTTTTGGAACCTTGCACAAATAAGGTTGCTATCAGTAGAGATGTGATAATTGATGAAAGTTCAGATCCAAATCAAGTTGACAATGGCTAGTTTGAAGTTGAAAAATTCGTTGATCAACAAGAAGGACAAGTGCAGAATGTTAAGCAATAATCAGAGGATGATGTACATGTAGAACGAAAGGAAGAAGATACCAAGAATTCTTCATGAGAAGGAGGAAAAATTGTTGGTTTAGATTGTGAAACAGAGAAGAACGAGATTAAATATTTGAAGAAAGAGCAGCTTCTGCAATCCATTGATGGAGGAGCAAGTAAAAGGATGGATAGTGAAGGTGAGCATTATGTTAAAAAATTGTTTTATGTGGCATATTTTGATTTGTATGGTGTCTCAAATGTTGAGGAATCCTAGTTTGATGAAGAAAAGGATGAGTGGAGGAAATACTCACAGTTCCTACAATGAAACCAGAAGAGGCTTCTATAATAGACGTAGTTTTTCCAAGGTAGAACCAGTTCAATTTGGTGTACGATGAAAAGAGTGGTAGAGAGATAAAGTTGTAGATGTGGGTCAGCCACAAGAGGTGCATTTTGGAGGTATGGATCATTTGTAGGAGGAGAAATGTGCAAGTTTGGATGATCTCTACAGGTTATGGTAGGCTATAGAAGTTGGTTTGGTAAGTTTTGAAAAAATTGAACATGAAGTCATATAATGGTACTTAGGATACTTTAAATCAATTCACATTTCATTAATGTTGTTAACACATTTAAAATTAGGTCATATTTTAAAATATTTTAATTAAATGATTCGGTTGTACAGATATTGATGTACGAGCCATTGTCTCCCTTTATGTATTGATGTTTACCATCTTAAATAATCCACAAAATAATCTCTCTTTTTTTGGACATGGTCTCCCTTCATGTATTGATGTTTACGATCTTAAATAATCCAAAAAGTAATCTCTCATTTTCTGGACATGGTCTCCCTTCATGTATTGACGTTTACCATATTAAATAATCCAAAAATTAATCTCTCATTTTCTAGACAATGTCTCCCTATATGTATAGATGTTTACCATATTAAATAATCCACAAAGTAATCTCTCATTTTTTGGATTTTTGGCTTGCATCGTTGCTAGGATGGAAGATAAAAACTCTCGAACTTCATCTTGTACACTCTACTTTAGCTAGCTTACTAAGGAGTTTGATTACAACAACTGAGATTGCAATCTTGTACTTCTTACTGTAAATTTGTTACCATAATACAAGTTCTCCATTTCAGATACAATGGATATTCAACACACTCAACTCTTCTAGGTTCTAAAGGAAAGATTGTGACACGATAAATGTTGGATTTAGATATCATACTCTTTCTATTGCTCTACTTTTTTCCATGTAGGTAGGGGAAAGACCATGTTGATGTAATGATGGATTTCTATGTAATCTACAAGGAGAAGGAAGTTGCTTCTTTTCCAAAAGCATAAGTATTGGTTTTCTTAACCAACCAAAATCCTGTGAAAAATCATCTCAAGTAATGACCTAATGCAACAAAAGAATATTAGTGCCTAGTTCTACTAATGGGTTCATTGTTCGAGATTCAACAGTGAAGAATGTGGCTCGTCAATCCACCCAATAAGGTTCACTTCCAATAGAGTCGTGAATTAGTAGCTGGGAGTAGGGATTAAGTTCAAGTATTGGGTGATTTTGGGAAAGCAGTAGTTGTTGTGGCAGGGTGGTACTCGTGAATAATGGTTTCTCTTTCCAGAGGTATTCATGCCAATTGTAATACTTCAAGAGTTCAGGGAAGTACTTTCGTCAACACGCAAACAACATATAGACCATTCATCGAGGATTCACGTACATTACACGTGGCAGGATTCCATTTTCTATATAGACGAGGAGTCTAGCTACAATATCCAGAAACCATTTCTGATAGAGAAAACGCCTTCGGCATAATTATACAAAAATTCTATACATTTATATATTTTTCTTTACAATTAAAATAAGATTATCTTCTTTGAAAAAAAAATAAAATGACATTCTTTTTCAATAAAAACTTCTATGCGCATCAACAAAACAGATAGTGAACGTAATCCCATTTTCAATGAATAACATTTAATGCTAAGTATCCTTATATTTAAAGGTAAAAGTTTTATCAACAAGGTTTGAAATGGGTAGCAATATGCCTATGAGCAAAGATTTAAACTAACGATTTTTTTAAAATATGTATGCAAATAATTATTATTCCCCATGCATAGAAAGGACATATAGTATCCAGTTTGATTTTGGTGGCATTTACTCTGCATTGTCGTCATACTCCTAGTGTACGGTTGTTATGTCCAGTGTACAAAGTTTTATTTTCATTTACTTCGCATTCCCATCGTGTTGTTGATAGGAACGACATACAATTACTGATAGGAGTGACGTACTTGGTTTTTAATGTTGCTTGGATGTTTAAGGGGTTTTCATACCAGGTTAATTGCAAGTCATACCATGTATAGTTATTTCCTTGTGCTACGTGTTGGGTTTTTTGGTCCAGTGGGTGTGTCAGGTGTTAGGATGACGCCCGCCTCGATTGCTAGAGTGCATAAGGTGGCAGCGAGGAGGCATCATATAGAGGGGATACATGGTTATTGCATGATGTGCATATTTTATTACGTGTCTTGGAGCTAAATGGGACACCATAGTTATTGTTGCATGGGTTGGAGCTTACCTTGGTTCATTGTGCCTTGGCCTGGTTATTGGAGGTTTTCTGGTTTTATTGGTTGACTGCATGTTTGGTTGTTGTGTTTATGGCTTGCGTAGTTTATTGCATGCTTGGTTGTTGGATGTAGGGGATCCCATAGTTATTGCATGCACTAGATCGCACTCTAGTTCATTGTGCATTGCCCTGGTTTTTTTTTATTTTCTAGTTCTATTGGTTCGTTGTATGTTTGGTTGTATTTATGTTGGGGTTTTCCATGGGGGCCTGGTTCGCTACAGTTTACCGTGCTTTAAGTTGGTTGTGGTTTACCCATTTTTTTAAGTTTAACAAGTTTTGGTGGCAGGTTAGGTCGCGACAGGTATAGTTATTTCTCTGTTCCTTTTTAATTACACATCGTGGAGCTTGTTAAGTGTTATGTTGCTTGTTAATTGGATTTCTGGTGCGGGCTTGGCTCTAGTTGTGTTTATGTGGTGCTTGGTTTTGTTTTTTTGAATGTGAGATGTGATGGTGCTAGTTTTTTTTTCGGTTGTGGTATGTGGAAAGTTGTTTTTTTAATGTTTTTTCTCGTGTGTGGTTTTGTGGCGATGGGGTTTAGCAATCACCTGGTTTTTCTAGGTTCTGAAAGAAGGTTTAGAGAGGGCCCTATATTGTTATTTCCATTTTCGTATGCATGTGTTTTGCACGGGGGGTTCACTAGAAAGGAAATATCATATCACGTCCATTCATATTGGGGGTTTGAATACTCTTAAAAATCTCAAAATATATTTCCCTATATTAAGGGGTCAAGGGGGTTTTTTAATTTGAAATAGTAATATAAATATTGTGGGTTATTTTATTTGGGTGGGATGAGGAATAACCTCCAAATCGTGGTATGGATTCATACCTCCAAATCATGGGCTCAATTCATACCCACCTAAAACTTATGGACCCTCCATTTTTATTTGATATTGCTTATGATCCTAAGTTTTGCATAAATCTCATAATAGTGTACCAATGATAATATCGATGGAAGTCTCTTTGGATTACTATCCTTGAGGAATCGCCATTTAATAGATTCTTTAGGCTTGGTTTGAATTAATGTTATATTGTTTTTCATCTTTAAGTTAAGATAGGTAGCTAATCGGGAGTTCCAGAGTTGAACACTTGTATTATATTTGTTATAGGAATTCGAGTAAAAGATCTAACTCTTATTTTTTTAGGTTGGGGTTTAGGTGGGTATTGAGATTCAATCAAACCTTGCTCTACGACAACCAACAAAAGTTAGATCAATCTTTCTTGGCTCACAAGAACCAAGATGTTAGTTTTTATAGGAAGGTAGGGGAGTCCATCCATGAAAGGGTTTCAATTTTACAATTTTATGGAGTTTAATTTATTAAGCTTATAGAAAACATGATCTCTCTATGGCTATACGTGTATTTACATTATATAAAATTGGTAGATTGGAAGGATGTGGTGTGAAACATTTGCAGTTCTCATCTTTTCTAACCATTACACTAACTAGTGGACTATCAATCTTTTACATTCTTTGTTTTGTTGATCTCTTGACTGGATTACCTTTTACACATTTTGCCTTATCTAGTACTATTTCGTTGGGTATTCCACTATCCAACACTACAAATTGATCAATTGCCCCTGCAATCCTAGTGGGATCATTATTAGCAATATACTATTATTTTATTTAGCATCTTGTTTGTTTATAATAAGATGTTTAGGGTTATTGTTTGTTACAACTTGATAATGTGATATAAAGGGGTTATTAAAAATGGGTTGATAAAAATGGATACCTACAATATCTGGTGAAACTAGGGGTTTTCTTAATTGGAGAGGCATATTGGGAGGGGAGTTCAATAATACAAGTTTAGGATGCATTTTCCAATATTTACTGAAATTAGGGATATTCTTTAATATCATGCGAACAATCGTGCTATGTAACAAGTTCACTGAGTGAACCCCCCGTGGGTTTTTGTAATGTTGTGGTTTAGTGACCACCTAGTTTTTATGGGTTGTGAAAGAAGGTTTAGTGAGGCCTTGGATTGTTATTGCCTTATGTCTGATTGATTGGATATCATGTTCCATAGGTTTTCAAAGTGATGTTGTTTGTTGACTGCTTGGTTTTTCTAGGATTCAATCTTTATGTAAGTAACTATTGTTGAGATTATTACACATATGGAGTGCAATTTTAGGGGTTTACTAAACTGGTGGTGTACATTTTGCAGGTTTTTTGATCTGTTTATGTTGTGCGTGTGTGCTACGTCTTTGAGGAAGTTTTGCTGGAAGCTATGAGGCATTGCTTGGTGTTGAGGTAAGTGCATCGATTCCATTTCCCATGGTTTTCATCGGGATGCTAGTTGTTTGATTTTGATGTGTCAACTGAAAATGTTCACTATATTGCAACATATATTGATCTCTCACATGGACACTGATATTATAGGTTATTATTGGGTGCATTGGTATGTAAAATGTACTTTTTTGGATGAGAGTCGTTGCTTAGAAAAATTCTTGTCACATAAATTTAGTCCTAACACAAGATAAGGGAAAGATTCAATGTTATCTATTAGTGTCTTAGGGATTTTGTTTATGTATATATTTTTACACAAAGGTTTCAAGTCACATGGTTGAAAGATATAATAATATGTAGCATGGGTAGAATCACTCTTCCAATGAATCTCTTTGACAATGAATTTATATTTGATATTAGAGATTGTGATTATCTATGGCGAACTGATCATCAAGATTTGAGAGTGAGTACTAGTTACTAACTAATTATTAAGCTTTGAGATTTTTATTCTCAAAGGCATGTTCTGCTAGAATGGTCCATTGTTTGGAGTGATCGGTTCTTGCATGTTGTCCAAGTTCATCATTGACATCTTGGTGCATTGTTAATTCTGCATTTTATGATATAGATACCCATTGTCACACTGACCCTTGTGCTTTGTCATTAGAAACTTTAGGTTATTGCAAGACTTGATGTATTTTAGATTGTGAAAGCTATTCAAATTTTAGTGGAAATTTTAATGAGTTGAATCTAGAAGTCAATAGAGTGAAATTTCTGGGAAAACTTTGGAAATTTTACCTATTTAAATATAGATGACTGCCACCATGTAAGTTCCGTTGTTTTGTTTGTCTAAAAATTTGTGTTATTATGTGATTTTATGCCATGTGAATCGCTAAAGTTTGTTAAATTTTAGTGGAAAGTTTGATGAATGGTAGTTTTTTTAGGTTAGGTAGTGTAAGGATGGGGACCTATTTGTTATTTTGTGAAGTGGTGTAATTGATGCAAACATTTGGAAATCACAAATTTGTTAAATAAAAGATTAATAATTATTTATTATACACACACACACACACACACACACACACACACACATATATATATATATGTATATGTATATATGTATATGTATATATATATATATATATATATATATATATATATATATATATATATATATATATATATCAAAATCGATCCTAGCACGTAGCATGCCCACTTGATATACAATCAATTAAAAGCTCAAAGGCATGCAATTAATCATGCATAGGCAATAACTATATGCACCATGACAACATAGATAACTTGTTAATAGATTTTAAAACTTGGTACCCAAGTCTATTAAAAATTCTGTCAATAGTATGCTAGAGGGACATAATAAATGCGGTGAAAAAAATAAATAGGCCAGTTCAACTATATTTCCATGAATAAACTATGGAATCCCCTCTAGTTGATGCCCCTTCACTGCCACCTTGTGCACTCCAATGTTCGAGGTAGTCATCATCCTAACACTTGGCAGACTCATTGGACTAGGAAAACCAACATGTAGCAAAAGGAAATAACTATGTGAGGCATGACCTACAATTAACCTTCTACAAAAACCCGTTAAATCTCTGGTCAACATAAAAAACCCTCCGGTCAACATTAAAAACCTAGTATGTGGCTTCTGTCAATAATTGCATGCCACTTTTGTGAATAATACACCAGGAATACAAAGTAAATGTGGGCTAAATAAATTTGTTCAATGATTTCTCTCTCAAAAGAGGATTTGCATGGATTTAATAAATGTATTTTCGCTGGGTGCCTTGGAACATTTTTACCAATTTGTGCACATCCATTTTACTAATATATTTGAAAATGGGATTTAATTAAAGAGAGGTTAGGGACATGGTACTTTGCGCAACTAATTATTGAAACTTGTATGACACTTGAATGTTACAAGGAAAACAAGGGAAAAAAGAGAAATGATTGCAATATAAAAAAGCAAGGGTTTCTAAATGGAAATGTCTCTGTTCTCTGAAGCATAGTTGAAAAAAAGGCATTTGAGTGATCTTTCTATTGAAGAAGAGCATTATATAATATTTTAATCTTTTAATTTGTAACCAATAAAAAAGGAATTAAATAATTTTGCAATTTCAATGCAACAATACGATATATAAAAATTTTCGACTTAAAATTAAGTGTATTGCATAGACAAGGGAACTAGAGGATATAAATAAATTGTTATGACTTTTGAGATAGATAACGTTTCTTAAAAAAAGATAAAAGAAAAAGAATGGGCTATTCAATTTTTTTTTTGGAATACACATTAAAAGTTGATTAAATGTCAACTTGTCATATAATAAACCACACACATCACACAATAAATCTCTATTTTGTTTAATTCAACTATGCTTTGTTAATTATTTCCCTTGTTTGTGTTACTATTCACTACTCACTTTTTGTCAAAATCCATAATTTATAGCAATCCCCATTATTGTTGTTTCTTAAAACCTTGTTGATCAACATTACATTTTATCATGCATTCTCACATCTTTCTTATAACTCGCATGTGGGAAAATATAGAATCTTACACAAAAAACCAAAAACGAGGTAAAGGAACAACAAACTAGGGTAATATCTAGGGCATGTAATAACTATGGTGTCCTCTCTATCTCTAGGACATGCAATAAACCACACACATCATGCAATAACTATGGAATCCCCTCCATATTACACCCCATTGTCTCCAACCTATGCACTCTAGGGTTTGAGTCAGTCCTCAGCCTAACACTTGGAAGACTCACTAGACTAGGCAAGCCAACATGTAGCATAATGAAATAACTATGTGTGGTGCGACCTGCAATTAAAATACTACCAGAACTCGTTAAACCTCTAGTCAACATTATAATCCTGGTATGCCACTTCTATTAGTAATTGTATGCCGCTCCTGTGAACATTACGTTGGGAATAAAGAGTAAATGTGGGCTAAATGAATCTCTTCAATGGTTTCTTTCCCTAAAGTGGATTTGCATGGATATAATATATGTCTTTTTGTTAAGTGCCTTGGAACATTTTTAACCAATTTGTGCACATCCATGTTAGTAATATATTTGAAAATGGGATTTAATTAAGGAGAGATTAGGGACATGGTACTTTGCGCAATGAATTATTGAAACTTAAATGTTATAAGGCAAATAAGGGAAATACAGAAAATGATTACAATAAAAAAAAAACAAGGGCTACTAATTGACAATGTGAAATCTCCCAAATATTGAGTAAAATATCTGAATAAATTTATTTATTTATTTATTTATTTGTTCTTCTATCTCCTTACTGGATTACAATTCCTTCTGATTTTGATTGTCACATGCGCATACTAAAATAAATCTAATTTCTGTCCCTTATAATTCTTCCTACTGAATAGAGGAGTAGTAATGGATTATCATGCCGCTTACTTAGCTAATGCTAACACACTCTGTACGTATTTTACAGGTACACTTATTTCTTCATTGTCGCGGAGAGGATTTCAAAATAAGATGTCTCCATGGTTATAAAATTTATAATAAGAGGTAGACCTTTGTTCTTGTTTAAAACAATCGGTAGGTGCAGATTATGGGTTCAAGGCACCCCAGAAGTTTAAAAATGCTATCACAAAGATTATGGTAACTCACCTTGTACCTTAAGTCACTAAGGCAAGGAATGTTTATGAATACTCTTGTTCATTAATCTGATAGAAGAACAAATAAAAAAAAAAAAAAAAAAAAATTATTCAGATATTTTACTCAATATTTGGGAGATTTCACATATGGTATCAGAGCGATGTTCAACCCTGTCGCCTTGGAACACCTAGTTTTTGTTGCGCAAGAAATAAAATTTAATTTATATATTTTGAATGTTGCATGCGGATGTTTCAGTTTAAATTTTCCAGATGACTTCACACGAGGTATACGGAGGAGAACCTGAAAGAAACGAATAGGCGAGAACAGCAGAACATTCGGAAGCAAGTCAAGTACTAGAGACCATGAGAAGCCTGATCGTAGAGATACAGAGTTTCAAAGCAGACAATGAACAACTGAAGAAAGCTCAGGAAAAACAACAAGAAATTAATGAAATCTTGTTACAGAGTCTGCATGAAAGGAATAATGGCGAAAAACAGAAGGAGGATACTAAGAGGAAAGAGGAGACTGACGAGAACGCTGAGAAGAAGGGAGATTCCTCTAATGAAACCCAGAAATACGAACATCAAGACAGGACCATGGGAAAAAGAAAGGTTGACCATCTGGAGGGTGAGTTCAAAAAAACAAAACCTACCAGCTTCGATGGAGAATCAAAAACTGGCGAAGAAGCGGAAGCCTGGCTGCTGGACATTAAAAAATACTTTCAAATCTACAATTATTCCAGTAATATGAAAGTCAGAATGGCTGTGTATAACCTGAAAGGGAAGGCCAGCATATGGTGGCAAGACCTGAAGATTTCCCAGGGATTGAAAGAAAAGAACCTTGAATGGTCGGAATTTAAAAAATATTTCAAGAAACAGTATTTATCAGAAAGTTATTACGAAAGAAAGACCAAGGAATTCTACGAATTAAAGCTAGGTCAAATGACTATGGAAGACCTTATCAATAAATTCCTAGACTTACTGCGGTTCGTTCCTTATATCAAGGAAGAAAAACTGAAGGTACAACGGTTCTTAAGCTGTCTGCCGCAGTCCTACAAAGATCGAATTGAGTTCGACAATCCCAGAACTTTAGAAGAAGCACTGAGAAAGGCCAGATTATGTTTTGAACAATACAAACAAAGGAATGATACTACTCAAGCATGGAAGGACAAGAAACAGGAAAAGTTTAACCAGCGGAAGAAAGGTTACAAACCCCCGCCCTACAGGAACATGCCCAAAAACTTCCAGGGAAATTCATTTCCTAAGAATGAACAGTTACAGCAGAAAACTTTTAAAACCCCTAACATGGGCATAAAAGGAAGTATCGGCATTCCTAAGGAACCCCTGAAATGCTGGGAATGTGGTGAAGCCCATTTACGCAGGAATTGTCCCCGATACAATGAAACAGGCAAAATACTGCATAATATACAAGAAGCATCCACGGTGGGAGACATTGGAAAAAGTTATCATCGAATTAATGCAGCCTTGGAGGACCGACAGGCAGATCATCAATCTGCCATCGTGGAGATTGAAGGTAAAATTTCTAACCATATTTGCTCCATTTTAATTGACCCGGGGGCAACCTTAAGCTACATCACTCCCAAGATGATGGAGCACTGCCAACTCACTAAGGTAAAGCATCCAAAACCTTGGTTAGTTCAGTTAGCTACAGGAGTAAAGAGGAAGGTTACTGAATACATATCTGATTGTGAACTTCAAATACAGGATCACAAAACAAAGATTAATCTAAATGTGTTGCCTTTAGGATCTTACGACATGATAATAGGTATGGACTGGCTTGAAAAAAATAAAGTAGTACTGAACTGCTTTAGCAAAAACTTTACCTATGTTGCGGAAGACCAAATTCTTAGAACAGTGATTGGAAAACAGAAACGTGTCTCTGTTAGGCAGATTTCTGCTATGCAGCTAAAGAAATGCATGAGAAAAGGATGCAAGATTTACGCTGTAAGAGTATCTGATTTACTTCTCAACGAAAATCAGACTTCTATAACAGAGCATCCTGTCTTAGGTGAATTCCTAGACGTATTTCCAGAGGAAATACCGGGGTTACCTCCTCAGCGAGAAATAGATTTCTCTATTGAACTTTTACCAGGATCTGCACCAGTGTCAAAAGTACCTTATAGAATGAGTATCCCAGAATTGACGGAATTAAAAATTCAGATTCAAGAGTTACTGGACAAAGGGTATATAAGACCTAGTGTTTCGCCTTGGGGTGCACCGGTCCTGTTTGTCAAGAAAAAAGACGGGACCCTAAGACTATGTATTGACTATAGACAACTGAATAAGGTAACTGTTAAAAATAAATACCCCTTACCACGTATTAATGATTTGTTTGACCAAGTAGGGGGAGCCAGAGTCTTTTCCAAACTAGATCTTCGATCTGGGTACCACCAGATTCGTATTAAAAATGAAGACATAAGCAAGACCGCATTTCGTACTCGATATGGACATTATGAATTTGTAGTGATCCCTTTTGGGCTGACCAACGCACCTGCCACATTCATGTGTTTAATGAATGGTATCTTCAACAAATACTTAGACCAATTTGTGTTGATCTTTATTGACGATATCCTAATATACTCCAAGTCGGAGGAAGAACATGAACAGCATATTAGAATCATATTGCAAACCTTGAGGGATCACCAGTTGTATGCAAAGTTGGAAAAATGTGAGTTCTTCAAAAAGGAAATCCAGTACCTAGGCCATATCATTTCTGCGGAAGGAATTTCCGTAGACCCACAGAAAATAAAAGCCATAGCAGATTGGCCAGTACCGAAAGATGTGACGGATATTAGATCTTTCATGGGACTCACCGGTTATTATCGGAGATTCATTGAGGGATTCTCAAAGATCGCCTATCCCATTACCTCCCTACAGAAAAAGGGAATAAAGTTTGTATGGTCCAGCAAGTGTCAAGAAAGTTTTGAACGACTCAAAGATTTACTAACCAAGGCACCTGTCCTAAAAGTAGCAGACCCATGTAAAGGGTACACGGTCTGTACGGACGCTAGCAAAGAAGGAATAGGAGGTGTACTGTCCCAGGACGGACATGTAGTGTGTTATGAATCACGGAAACTAAAGGAACATGAACGCAACTACGTGGTTCATGATTTGGAATTAACGGCAGTAGTACACGCACTGAAAATGTGGCGACACTACCTGCTGGGAAAGAATTTCTTGTTATTAACCGATAACACTTGCGTCAAGAATCTATTCAACCAACCTGGACTCAATGCCAGACAAGCAAGATGCATGGCCTTTTTAAGTGAATTCGACTTCGAAGTAAAACACATAAAAGGTAAGGAAAATATAGTGGCAGATGCACTGAGTCGAAGGACCCACGAAGTGTACGAGATAATAATGAGTCAACCTGAAAGTAATCTCATGGAGAAAGTATTGGTGGCAGGAAAACAGGATGCAGATTACATAAATCTGCAAGGTGAAGGCTGACCATAGACATCCTGCTGGTTTATTACAACCATTACCAATTCCTGAATGGAAATGGGAAGTGATTTCACTAGATTTTATCACAGGCTTGCCAAGAACCCAGCGGCAACATGACTCTATAATGGTGGTGGTTGACAAATTTAGCAAATCTGCACATTTCATTCCGGTAAAAACCACCTACAAGGCAGCAGATATTGCAGGAATTTTTCTAAAAGAAATATTCAGATTACACGGAGTACCAAAGATGGTAATTTCAGATAGGGATGTAAAATTTACCTCCAAATTCTGGAAAACTTTATTTGCAGGTTTGGAAACAAGAATTAATTTCAGCACGAGTTATCACCCTGAAACGGATGGACAGACTGAACGTACAAATCAGATCATTGAAGATATGCTGAGAATGTACGTTATGGAGAGACCTACCAAATGGGAAGACTATTTACATCTGGTAGAGTTCGCCTACAACAACGGGTATCAGGCGTCATCAAGAATGAGTCCATTCGAAATTCTTTATGGAAGGAAATGCACTACCCCAATTAGCTGGGATAGTCCGGTCGATCGGTTATTGATAGGACCAGAATTGCTGAAAGTCATGGAACAAACAGTCCAAAAGGTACAGAAGAATTTAAAGGTGGCCCAGGACCGCCAAAAGAGCTATGCTGATCTAAAAAGACGGGATAAGGAATTTTCAGTTGGGGACCATGTATACTTGCAGGTTAAACCAAAGAAAAGTTCACTCCGGCTAGGAAGTTGTACTAAACTGGCACCACGATTCTGCGGGCCTTTCCAAATACTGGAAAGAATTGGGACCGTAGCTTATAAACTGGCATTACCAGCACACTTAAAGATTCATAATATTTTTCACATTTCATTACTGAAGAAATATATTTATGACCCCACTCATATTATTGACTGGAATTTGATACAGGAGGCCCCAGAAGGCGAATTTCAAGTGGAACCTTTACGCATTCTGGACAGGAAAGAAACAGTACTTCGGAACCGAGCCATCGCTCAGGTAAAGGTGCAATGGAAGCACTTTAGTCCTGAGGAGGCAACCTGGGAATTGGAAAGCGATATACTGGAAAAGTACCCGAACCTATTCCCAGAACCCATGGAGGAAGACTAGAACACTGAGGACAGTGTTCACAATAAGGGGGCAAGGATGTGACATCCCTCTCCAATGATGAAATAAATAAAAAACACTATGTTAGATTTATTTTAAATTTATCTTTATTTTTATGCAATAAGGAAGCCAGATGAGAAATCGGCTGACTTAAAGTCCTAGGAGGACTGTTGTAAACAAACAATTTTATTATTATTAATAAAAGAATGAGTAGGAACAGCCAAGTTAAATGAGGAGATCATGCATGGAGAAGTGGGGGACAAGTTAGATTTAACCTCTGGGAAATCAGAACAAGTGTCAGGAGTGTATTTATGACACCAGACACACCCTGAAAATCAGGGATTTGATTAGCTGCGAAAATTCCATGAGGAATTGGCTGCTAATGGTAAGACCTAGGCAAACTATAAAGAGAGGCATATGTGAGGAGGCAGGACGCTGCTGAGTATGCCAGAGAGAATTACACTTGCTGTTGGAGCACTCGGTGTTAGGCAAGGGATTCAGGAAACACTACTGAACTGGAGGCTAACTGTCCACACTTTCATGCATGTATCTGGCTCGGGGGTGATTACGTACAGACTGGGAGTTTGTGCCTAATCTAAGGTTGGGAGGAACGTGGCTGTTCCTGTTACATTCGGTTTTACGAGCTCCAGGTTTTGCTTTAAAGTTCAGATTCTGTTATATTTTTCGTTAAATTGTTTCTGCTATTAGTGTAGTAATTTTTATCAGTTAACTAGTGTTTATAAAATTTCTGGAATAGGAAATTCAATTCCAGTACGGTATGAGTAATATGAGATTTTTATTTTTATTTACAATCCCTTGAGCAATATAAATAACCTGAAATTCTAGGAAACTATTTCTCAATAGATCCATAAACGGAGGATGAGGATATCTTAATTAAATTCATTTTCATTAATTTATCGATCTAATTATTTGAGAAGATGAAAATCTGATTAATCTGGGAAATTTTGCTGATCTGTATATTGTATTTAGGACTCTATTTAAATCTTAGTTTGATACTACAAGAACCTGAAAGGAACTTCTATCCATTTGTCATATGAAGGTTAATTTTAAGGTAGCAGAACCAAACGTTTTCCTTTGACTTTAGAAAATACCGAAAGCCTATTTTCCGATACTTCACCAACAGTAACTCAGATCTTATATGCAATCCTTACGAAGTAGACATTCATGGAATAAATCATTCATAGAATAAACAGACATTCATGGAATAAATCATACTTAGACGAGAAGTAAAATACAATATTTATTTCATCATGAAAACCCTAATGACTATGAAGAGAACTATTATCAAAAAACTCGTCCAATCGTAATACTAATTCATGAGATGAGATGTAAAGTATTCTTGTTGATGTGTCTAATCATCTTTATATTCAGGGCATCTTTCAATACAAGGTGAATGGAGATCACGGGTTGTTCAAACTAACCTAACCTTTATTCAATCAGGGCTAATGATAATTCTTTTATGGCGTATGGTTAGTTAAACATCCATTTACTGTTAGGTTAAGGTAGCAAACCAAAAAGAAGACGCAACCCTTTAATTAAGGAGGCGAGATCTACAGTTATCATTATTTTTAAAACCAGACTCCAAATTATGTCTGCAGGGCACTTCATCTTTGGAAGATTAATAGAAAACCCTGTTGTTGTTTTTTAAAAGCAGATCGTTCACGGTAAATATACAGCAGTTAAATTTTTTCACTACACGAGCCCAGCTCGTTCTTCATTCAAATTTCTCTACTGTAAAGGCTAATTATTATAGGCATGAGATGTTTGGCTAAGCCGACATTACTTTTCCAGTTCGTGCATAATGAACTTCTACCCATCGCTGGCGAATCTCAGCCTCGGGTTTTTAATCAAATAAAATAAAAAAACTACAGATGCTTAGCATTTAATTACATTCAAACCCTGGTAGGGAAATTTCGACACCTACAGGAACTGAGGAGTTCCTCTAAACTTCATACAGCAAAAACCAGATTTTTAATAACCTCGAGGGGGCCGATGTGAAGAAAGAAATCCTTCCATTCCAAGATTGGAGTGACTATGGAGTCAATGCCTGCTTACCCAAAAACTTTAGCCAGAATCGCCAATCTCTGAAAGGCTCGATGACACCTGCCAGGTTTACAATAGAAAACTTTAGTAATGGGAGGGAATGTATTTATATGAATCACTTTAAAATATGATTAACTAAATCTTTCCTTACCTCTAAGACTAAGCCACCTACGGTTCCTCCTTTAGATGCAGAGAACTACACATATCGCTGTGGTGAGGGTCTCCAGCACTTAAAAAAAAAAAAAAAAACGTCCTTTAGATGCAGAGATTTACACACAACGCTGTGGCGAGGGTCTCCAGCACTTTAAGATCGTATTGTTTAAAGGAGACGGGTGCCAATACCCTGCAAAATTCTACCTCGAAACTGTATAATGGTTCGAGTTTCACATTAGTAGAAAACACAGTTCACTCTGAAGAAATTTCAATTGACGTTTGGAAGACTGAGACTGGTAACCCTTAACGGGCGCGCACAGCGATGGTTGTTGAGTTCGAGGTCTGTCATTTCTCTTCTCAAGGAATTTAATTGTTTCACATGGCTTGGTACCCGAATAGAATTGCTGGCAACCTCGAATACCCCAGCCGGTACAGCGTCCTAACTCACATTTAAAACAGCCTTTACCATTTCTGTAAGTACCCAGTTCCAACGTAATGCTGTCAGGGTGGAATGCCATAAACTTGAACCTGGTCTCGACGAGTGTACAGCATTTTCACTATGCGCTGTATTTTGTTGGATATGCCTGGCAGTCCCTGGTTGGATATGAATTTCCAAGGAAGGAAACCTTCAAGTTAGTGCGCATAATTTGTTTAAAACCCTAAGTGGTGTTTATTGCCTTGTGTTGAGCCTTCGAATAGGCTGTCTCCTTGATTAATACATCTTCCAGGATTATGTTCCTCGATATTGCATAGTGAACCGCGAGAACATAACTCTTACATGATTTTGATAGGTACCTCTAGGTCAATTTTTTTATGTGGAATGTATACCAGATTAATGAACAAGAGTATTCATAAACATTCCTTGCCTTAGTGACTTAAGGTACAAGGTGAGTTACCATAATCTTTGTGATAGCATTTTTAAACTTCTGGGGTGCCTTGAACCCATAATCTGCACCTACCGATTGTTTTAAACAAGAACAAAGGTCTACCTCTTATTATAAATTTTATAACCATGGAGACATCTTATTTTGAAATCCTCTCCGCGACAATGAAGAAATAAGTGTACCTGTAAAATACGTACAGAGTGTGTTAGCATTAGCTAAGTAAGCGGCATGATAATCCATTACTACTCCTCTATTCAGTAGGAAGAATTATAAGGGACAGAAATTAGATTTATTTTAGTATGCGCATGTGACAATCAAAATCAGAAGGAATTGTAATCCAGTAAGGAGATAGAAGAACAAATAAATAAAAAAATCTCATATTACTCATACCGTACTGGAATTGAATTTCCTATTCCAGAAATTTTATAAACACTGGTTAACTGATAAAAATTACTACACTAATAGCAGAAACAATTTAACGAAAAATATAACAGAATCTGAACTTTAAAGCAAAACCTGGAGCTCGTAAAACCGAATGTAACAGGAGCAGCCACGTTCCTCCCAACCTTAGATTAGGCACAAACTCCCAGTCTGTACGTAATCACCCCCGAGCCAGATACATGCATGAAAGTGTGGACAGTTAGCCTCCAGTTCAGTAGTGTTTCCTGAATCCCTTGCCTAACACCGAGTGCTCCAACAGCAAGTGTAATTCTCTCTGGCATACTCAGCAGCGTCCTGCCTCCTCACATATGCCTCTCTTTATAGTTTGCCTAGGTCTTACCATTAGCAGCCAATTCCTCATGGAATTTTCGCAGCTAATCAAATCCCTGATTTTCAGGGTGTGTCTGGTGTCATAAATACACTCCTGACACTTGTTTTGATTTCCCAGAGGCTAACTCTAACTTGTCCCCCACTTCTCCATGCATGATCTCCTCATTTAACTTGGCTGTTCCTACTCATTCTTTTATTAATAATAATAAAATTGTTTGTTTACAACAGTCCTCCTAGGACTTTAAGTCAGCCGATTTCTCATCTGGCTTCCTTATTGCATAAAAATAAAGATAAATTTAAAATAAATCTAACATAGTGTTTTTTATTTATTTCATCATTGGAGAGGGATGTCACGGACAATGTCTCTATGCTTTGAAGAAGAGTTGAAAAAAGGAATTTGAGTGATCTTTCTATTGAAGAGGAGCATTATATAACATTTTAATTTGTAATCAATAAAAAGGAAGTTAATAATTTTGCAATTTCTATACATCAATACCATATATGAAACTTTTCAATTTAAAATTAGGTGTATCGCATAGACACAGAAATTTGATAAGCCCAGGTCCAGTGAGTGTTAGGATGATCTTAATAAATTTCCATGAATTTTGAGACAATAACTTTTGTTGAAAAAAAAACAAAAGAAAAAAAGGGGGCTATTCAAGTTTTTTTTGTATAAACATTGAACGTTGATTAAATCTTAACTATCATATAATTTCTTTTTTAGTATACTGATCTCAAAGAGTATACTATTAATACACTAGTTCATTGTAGTCGTGTGTGGTCTGTCTCTCTCTCTCTCTCTCTCTCTGTATATATATATATATATATATATATAGAGAGAGAGAGAGAGAGAGAGAGAGAGAGAGAGAGAGAGATAATCAACCTAACACATAACACACCCACTGAAGATGGAATTAACCAAGCATAGGGTGATAACTATATGTACTGTGAGAACATAAACAACTTGTTAAAACCTATTAAAACTTGGTACCCAAACTTGTTAAAACTCTTTTCCCATTAATAAGCATGGTACCCAAACCTATTAAAACTCTTATCAACAGTTTGCAACAAGGACATAATAAATCCAAAGAAAAAATAAACTTGAAACTATATGTTCATGCATAAGTTGATGAAAAGAGAACTGAGGCATTGTAGTGATCGTTGCTAATGTATTCTATGCCTCTTTCCTAGTGCAATTGTTGTACATATATTAAATAGCCTTTTGTTTTATGTCATTTTGCTTCTAGCCATGAAGGACAAAAGAAAAAGAGGCTATAAAAATAATTAAGATCAAGATGTCAAATTGTGTTTCTATTTGCAAGTTGATAAAGAGAAAAATGATTATTTTATTGTAGTGCAAATGTATCGTTTTGATCATGTAATAAGTTTGGTGGGTTTTCACTAAGGTGTGACCTTTTCTAGTTTTGTATATGGTTAATTATTTTCTCTTCTTTAGTTAAATAATTACCCTTTGAAGTTAGATTCAAAACAAGGACCATTTTTAATTTTGTTCTAGAAAAATGAAAAAAAAAAATTATTTGGATTTATATTTTACTTCTTGTTAGCCCAACACCTGTTTCAACAAACTTACACAAAAGCATTTGTAGTAAAAGAATTGAGGGTTTTTTCTTTTATGCTTTTTCTGAAACTTATACAAATTTTACAAAATAGTTACTTGTCTCTCATTGTGAATGCCTCTCTTTCTATAAATGTATCTCATTGTATTATGCTCTTGTGAGTAGAGTTAATGATATCCATATTTTTTAAGAGCTTTAATAAAAAACAATATGCACAAGTGTTGTTTGAAATTATAGTTTTTGTTGCTCTAATTTTTGTAAGTTAGTCGAATTTTTATAACCTTTCATCCTTTTTTTATTCAACTTTTTGTTTCTTCATCTAGTGTATATTCACATTCAGAAAATCGTCCCTTTTTGGGCATAGTTAATCTATTGGTCCTCTTCTATTATTATCACATGTTGACTAGGGTTTCCTTTGGTTGAGGCATATCAGGGGTATCCTATCCCCCCTATGGCCAGCCATGAATTTACTATTGGTCAATGAAAGTGGCCATAGCGTTCATTTACTCAAAAAAATATTCACACTCTTCTTGTCTTTTCTTCTAGTTGGTCGAGATGGGAGTGTTTATGCATGGTATTTCTTTGACTATATGGTCAACTCCTTTGTCTATAAGAAATTTTTGCAATAATATAGGTACAATACAAAGAACAATTTCATGTAGCTCATCATATAATCTTATTTTTATGTTATCGATATATGTTCTTTCTTCCAATGCTTGATCTTCACAAAATTCGTCACTGATTTTCACTACCCACACGTACAAATTCATTCAGCCTCTATTGTTTAGTTTTGATAGAAACTCTTTTTCTCCAGTTGTCTTGTTCATTAGCGAGGCTATCCAACAAATTTTTGATATCATGGGGAATGTTTTCCAAGAATTTTGTTTGGGTTTCTATGTAGAATAGGGGTCCTACTTCCACACATGATTGTTGATTTCTTCGGGCGTAATTTTTCAAGTAATTTTCACTTTTATTCTCCAATGCAACCATATCTCTTCCTCAATCAACATTGATGCATGTCTACTCTATTTTACAAATCCCAAAATTTAGGTCTTGAAAACATAACCAATGTTGTAATCTATGGGATTACACCGAAGCAGTTACTAGAAATGTATAGAAACAAGTATAGTATACAACACAACAATATGCATACATAAGCATACAATAAGCATGCATAGAAACCAATAAAGAATGGAAGGTTGTAGTGGAACTAACAACAAGTAATCTTATTATATTAGATCGAGAGTACTAGATATGTTTTCTTACATATTCATGCCTTTATCTACCTGTACAATCATGGAGATAATTATAATTTCCTTAACTACCTTAGTCAGTCAACCCCCCAATCGATTGATTGACCTCACCGATTGGTTGATTCTAATTACTAGTCGATTGGGTCGACTTGGATCCTACAGGTATTGATGTAAGAAAAATAAGTTTTCTTGTCATGTTAGGTTAATGATTAAAACTATTAAAACAACCAATATTATGTCATCAACAGAATAATATAATTTGATAAAATATTGTTGATTGAGTGCAAGATTGGGAAAATGCAGAATAACCTTGATTGTGTTAATTATATGCATTTGTTCTTTTGGATTCCAAATTTTTAATGAAAAAAAATAATGAGGTTATATTAAATCATACAATTTCAATTTATTGAACTCACCCTACCACTATAGCATAGATGTAACATTTTAGAGTTATATGAAATGCTATGCTCTTTCTCTCCCTCTTCTTCTCATGATTTCTACTAGTTGCCCATGAAAAATTATTATCAACTTCACGCGTTGTGTATTTTAGTTGCACTGAAATGATTTAGTTGATTTTATTTTTATTTAAATGTGCATCAAATTCTTGTTATTGATGGATGATATGACTTTCCTTAGTTACACTAAGATTTTATGTGGGTTGTTTTTCTTGACATGTGCATAAACTTCTAATTAGTGATGTTTAGATCTTGATTAGGAAAATATTCTCTTTGGTATTGGAAAACTTATACTTAGGTTATAAAATAACTAAATTGACTTGGTACATGGTAATTTATGGGTAAAGACTGACCTAATTTGAAGGTTACTTCGGATTTTGAAGAAAAGGTGAAAATTACTTTGATGTCTTATTTGAAAATTGTTTTAACATCAATCCTTGCCATATTTTTTCTTCTAAGAAAATGATAATTTTATACAAGCCCAAGGGTGTGAGACATAATTATATCTCTATACAACCTTTGAGTACATGCAGTTAATTTAGTTAAAGTCAAATTTGATTAATTTTTGAAGTGGTTATTTGGAGATTTAAATGGGTATTGAGCAAGGAATGTTTTTGGACAAAATTTGATATAAGTTACAACTACATCACACATCACAATAGGAGAAAAAAGAAAAGAAAAGTATTAACTAAAGTGTAGATCATCTAGTGACATTGAGATTAT
Source organism: Larix kaempferi (assembly GCA_027924585.1). Taxonomy (NCBI): domain Eukaryota; kingdom Viridiplantae; phylum Streptophyta; class Pinopsida; order Pinales; family Pinaceae; genus Larix; species Larix kaempferi. The sequence goes on along the minus strand of BSBM01000961.1, from coordinate 4,955,742 downwards.
TACGAGTTCACAATATGAAGAATGCTAATCATGACCTAGAGAGTAAATAATCAAATTATAGACAAGGTAGAAACATTATCAAAAATTGAGTTCAAAATATGAAGGAGGCTCAATATTATCTAGAGTTTACATTATCCTTTTATGTGCCAAGAATTATGAGTTCAAAATATCAAGGTGGTTAAGTATTAGAGAGAAATGACTTTAAAATATGAAGAGAATTAAGTATTAGTTAAAGTGTACCATCCCTCATGTGGACGACATTGTGAGTTCAAGATACGAAGAAAGTTAAGTATTAACTAGAGTTAAGTTCATTTCATGATAATTAATATTTTTATATCCAAAAATAATTAATAATGTCATCCATGTTACTTTCCACTAGAAGCATATATGAATTTGCACTTGATAAACTTAGTTTAGATGCTAAAACTTCTATAATTTTTAAAATAAGAAAACAATTTTTTTTTATTCTTTATTTTATTAATATACATTTTTATAATATGAAAAATAGAAGATTGTTATGTGCCAAATTTCTTACTCATAAGATTGATGAGCCCCTCATAACCATCATGTAAGAAAATGTGCCCAGTACCATTTAAGAAAATGGTAGTGATGTTTCCTTATAGATATGGGTGCAAGTAGGAGGTTTTGAGCACTGAGGAAAATCATGCTGTTGGACCTAAAAGAATATTCTATGGATCCATGGCCATGAAGAACATCTTGAACCACTCCATATGACCTGTCGAGTGGATCTTTGGCCTCTCATAGGAGATATAGACACATTAAGAGGTTTTGAGCATTTGCAATAGGTATTAGGGTTCTAGGCATAGTTGGATGAGGAAACATGGGATTAATCCATAAAGGAAGCTTCAAGGGATTGATAACTATGAAAAAGGTCTTGAGCATTAAGCATGATCTCTTTAACCAATATTTGGCCACTAAGTAGCGATATGGGCACTATTATGATGGTTTGTGAAACATGTGTGGGTCTTGGGACCTTGACCATATGCATGGGATGGAAGAAACCCAATGTTTGTATCCTAAAGGAATATGCTAGGGATCAAGGGACATGAAAGAGGCCTCTAACAAACACATATGAATCTCGAAGGGTTCTTTGGCATTAAAGTGGGGATATGGGTGTTATGGGTAATTTGGAAAACAATTGTACCAGACAACCCTTACCAACTTGTTAGTTAAACTAAGAAAAAACAAAATAAAATGATGGTAACAAGTAGCCATGCCCACATATCCTTAACCTTAAATAAGGAAATAAGAAGAAACAAGATCTAAACTAAGGGTTTATTACTTTAAATGTAATTCCAATACATTAGCTGAAGGGGAAATAAAACGTGCTTTATTGGACCATTGGAAAAGTATAAACTTACAATCAACACCTGAAAAGAGTAGTTGGAACAAGATGGGCTCCAAGATCTCTGTGGTAGAGTATTTTCCTCCTTCTGTGATAAATATCCAATAAGATATATTGGAATCAAAGTTTCTTGTGGTTGGGAACAAGCTATAATCAAAGAGGACAAGACAAAATAAGGAATGTGACAGAAAAAAGAACAATATATTAGCCTTCCATTGGCATTCCAATAGTCTGAATTTACCTTTTCTCTAGATGAAATGCATCCCATTGACTTCAATATAGGTGAATGGTGGAATCCCCATCTAGGTCTAGTTTCCACGTGAACTCTCCTAATGTATTAATGAGATTCCACAAGCGTAGTGGGAATCATTGAAATCTAATAAAATGAAATAACGAAGATGGGGCTTGAAGGGGTTCACATGTACACACTACATCACCTAGAAAAAAATACTTAAATTTATGAGTTGCTAATTAGCCATTTTTTCCTTTAAAGAGAGTCACACAGTTATTTAGGGATTTACTGCACAACACACATAGAATATAAAAGATAAACCACACAATAAAATAATGTCAATTGATGATTTGAATAATATCATTGAGGTACACAAAAGGTTGAATATAATGATGTAATGAGGTCTATAATGAGTATTTCATATGAAATTGTGATGTATCCAAGGAAAACTACTCAAACTATAAGGTGGGAAAAATTGGCTAGTAATAATGGGTGTCGTTAGAACGTTTTAAGAATTGGAGATGAGTCTCGAGACCCTAGGCATGGTCGAAAAAGGAAAGTTAATCCTTATCACTAAAAGAAGAATCTAGGTCTCTAGAGCCATGAGTGAAGCCTCAAACCATGAAATATGGGCACTATTATGAAAATTTGAGAATAATGTATCCGGTCTTGGGGTCTTGACCGTAGGAAGTGGTTATAGGAAAACCAATCCTTACATCCTAAAAAACGATTATAGGACTCGAAGGCCATGAACGAGGTCTCTAACCACCACATAATAATCTCAATGAGTGCCATTAGAATGTTTTGAGCACTAGGCATGTGTCTCAGGGCCCTAGTCATGGTTAAGAGAGGAGCCCCAATCCTTAGGAAATGAAATAACTATCACTACTACATTTGGGTTCTGAATTCAATGCTAGTTCAATGTCTTTTTGTGTCTATTAAAAGTCAAAAGAAAAACTAGAAAAATGTCAGTTCAACCTCATTGTATTTGTGTTGCTTATTCAACATTGTAATGTCGAACAAATATCGCTTAAGTGATGTTATATGGATATTAAAAACATATCTTAAGTGACACTTCATGTACTAAAAACATCACTTAAGCGATGTTCATTGAATGCTAAAGATGTCCCTTAAGCAACGATATTTAGATGTTGAAAAGTAAAAGTGCGACACTTAAGAGATGTACATTCAACACTTATTCTATACTTGTAGTGATGGACAATTCAATTAAGCGACATATGTTTAATTAAAAATAAATAAATAAATCCCCAAATTTTGATGTTTCGTTTGGTTTCCCCCATTGATGTTGTTTCAACAATGAAATATTATGAGCTGGTGCATCATCATTTGATCCTAAACTACTTTGAATTACATCATTATGAGTCTCTTTCCCTCTTTTAGAATTGTTGATTGTGAGTAGACATTGATACTACTCACCATCAAAACTAAATTGGGTTTTAGTCTTTCCACTTTCCTTTAATAAAATTATTATAATGGCAATTTATAGTTCCTTTATAATGGGATTGGATTGGTCAACCACAAATAAATATAACCTTCCAATTTGCTAGGCCAAAGTGTAATATACTTTAATTCATTAGATTGTGCTCGATCCTTAATTTAAATTACAATATGTGTTACTATTAGGTGGTGAATAGATTAAGTTCCATGAACCCTATGAAAGGAAAAAGGATAATGTGATCCATATTGACAATTGCATAAATAAATGGCATATTAGGGGATTCTTGAAAATTCCTAGGTGCACAACCTTTTGTACATCTTAGGACCAATCCCAAGATCACATGATATCACCATGATGAGAAATAAAGATATAAATAACACTAGAATAGGGTTTAGGGGCAGTTGTGTTTTCCATTCTTTTGCAACTTGGTAAGAATCCTAAAATCACAACTCCAATGCATGTCATGAAACAACTATTTATAGATAAGTTGCAAAGAAATTTTAGTGGTTGAGTGTGTCCATCTCACTAGTATATTCCAAAATTTAGGATACTCTAAACTATAAGATTTCATATGTTTCCAAAAAGTTGGACATAATGGAAATGATAAAGATGACCTAAAATAGTTGTGACATCTCTCTTAATAATCCCACCTAGACTATACATAAGATGTAAAATTGTCAATGAATTGAAATACCAATATCCTCTCCTATTTTTTTATATGTATTATAAAGTTCTAAACGTTGATGGTATCTATAGTGGTAGGTAGTCCAATATAACATAGAAATTAGTATACATGAATGTGTGCAAATATTCTATAAAACCCTTCATATGAGGGAAATTCTTGTTTTTAAGTAGCTAATCGACAAGGTAAGTAGATTTCCCCTTTTGATAAACCTTTTAATATCTAGTACTCCAAGCTTGGAGACTAGTAGAGTAATGTATATTAAAGGATTTCAAACAAAACAAATATAATTTAACTTATTATTAACATAATAACTTAATAACTTAATTATTTAACAATGCCCACACACATCATAATGGCAAAGAGGTAGAATAAAAGTTAAAAAAATAATATATAACAATTTTATATGGTACATAAATGCATATAGTACAATAGTGTGCAACATTTGACTTCGATCATACAAAATGTTTAATCTCTACTACACTATTTATTTCTAGGTATTTTTTTTTCCTTTTTAGAAGATCCACAATTCTGGTGTTGGGATTTTCTTCTTGATTCTATTATTGAACACTTTATTCCATTGGTTCCTGGGAATGAAAGATACATATTAGTGTAGGTTGATGAACAGGTTCCATGCCAGCTATAATTAAAGAAAACCATTTATAGATCACCTCATTCATATTAAACATGAACCCCAAAAAAATAATTTTCTAATAATCTCGTTCATGGTACCTAATGTAGTAAGGGTAACCTATGGCTAATCAACACTTTCAACCTCTAAAAATGTCTCTTGATCCATATTGAAATATTCATGTATTGTCTGCAATAACATTTGTAGTTATTGCAGGATACAAAATATAAACTTGTTTATAATTAGCTATTGAAAATGTAATAACGAACTTATATACCTATTTGTTGTCAACATAGTTGTTATCTTCCTTGCATTTTTTCATTTCATGCAAGGCTTTATACACTCTGGTGAAGGAAACTTTTAGATCTTTAGCAGTGGGCATGACACCAAAGTCTATTGACTACATGCCATAACATAACACAATTTAGTAAGGAAATATTTTTATAGTTGAAAAAATCAACGATGGCTACTTTTAAAATTTAGTACTTACATATCTTTGCTTTACTTTAACAGATCCCCCTGGGCAAGGTGTGTGTTTCCCAACCTTCTTCAATCTGACCCATGTGTCCGTCACATTATCTTTGATCCTGGGAAAGTGTGAAGTGCATGTTAATGTGATTTAATCAATCTGGTCAAATGCATATGTATCATTTCATTCTATGTTATATTATTATATCTATTTTTGTGAATCTACAACTCTTAGTTGCAAGGATCCTTCTTTTTTCGTATTCTTCTCATGAGCATCCTCAATTAGTGAATCACATGACTCATGTATGGGAATTAGTCCATGACCCTCATAATTGGGGTAGTGACTAAAACTAGTGTAGTAATTGACCCATGCTGATTTCATGTAATTCCATGCCATGGTTTCAACTAAATTTTGGTTGAATGCATGACAAAATAATGTGGTCATTTGTTTCATCAACTCTTTTCTCAAGTTTTTGTTTTGGTATTTATAACTTGTTCTAATTGTTGGTGCAAAAAGAGAAAATAATTTTCCTTGCAATGCTTGATAGAACAAGTTATTTCCTTGCATTGCAATAATATATTATGATTAATTAGATAAGATAAACATAAAATTATTGTTCGTTGTATAAAATGAAAATTGGTGATGGATTAGTAATTACCATGCTATTTTAATCCCTTCAATTGGAGCAGTTCGTGGTCCATTTGTAAATAAACTGATAACTCCCCAATTCTCTTGATGACTATGCCCAACGTCTTGGGACTTCTATAAACATTAACTAAAGGAGGCATATGAGTATAGGTAGGGTTTTACTAGTTGGGGCCATAGTAGACGAGACGATGCCAACACTAGGTACAGAATCATGGGTAATAGCAATGATACTAGGAGTAAGTGAATCAATAGTACATAGAAAGAGTAGAGGCTCCAACAACATATGCATGTTTACTATTCCAAACACTTGGGGAATTTATTCTCAATAAGGATTATAAAAATACAACTCTATGTCAATCACTTCAATTCATAAAAAAAATGTCATATTCATTAAATCAATTGATCAGATCCAATTTCAAAAATTACATACATTGAGTTGTTTTATCCCTGAAATCAAGAATTGCATTCTGTGATCATTTGCTGGAGTGACTTCATCCACCATCAAGCCCTTAAGTTCAATAAATCATTAATTAAATTTTTTTATAATATAACCAAGGGGGGCGAGATCATTAAAGAAGTCTAAATTGTCGCGATCATGATGAGGTGATGTGGGAGACTACAAAGAATCAAACCACATAACATCAGTACACAACAATAAACATTGGATTAGGAAATCAATAAAAATTGGTCATAAATAACATATAAATGGTTGTATATTATTTGACCTACCCATGGTTAATGCCTTTCCCGTGATCAATGTGTAACATAAACATTGGTAGGATAACTAGGTAAAGTATGCATATATTCAAACATGGATATTTTTTTTTGCAATTACCTTCATTCCCTTTCTGTAAACTACATTTTAAGAAAAATATTATATAAAAAACTTGACTACATAATGACATATAAGATTTACATTTGAGCCATGTGCTTTCAACAAAAAATAGAGAAGAAATAACTTATACTTTCAACAAAAAATAGAGTTGAAAGACACTCAAATCAAAGTACATCATTATTTGTATTTAAAGTACATATATTAAATTCCTAAATATCATCATTAAAACATACATAATCATCTACTCCATAGATGTGCACCTTAGTGGGCCTATCACTTGAATCACTGTTCGACCATGTAGTGGATGACTACACCATTTCTAATTTTGGTCAAGTGGTAGAACCAAAATGATTCAATGGGGTACCTATGGTTCATTTTTCCACAAGCATGCTCTTCCAGTTGTAGTTGATAGGGAAGTAGGTGTCAAGGAGGATGGTAAGAATTCTATTGGTGTAATTAATAGATCTTCTAATGATGAATGTACACGTGCAAGGTACATTCAAAATTATGTATGCAATCATAATATTTTTGTTCCCATTGGACATTGTTGATTTTAATGGTGAGAATGTGTTCCAAATCAACATAAACATCATAATGTGGCCAATCTACATAATAGGACTCTTGTGAGAATTCATTCATGACTGCTCTACAAATTTCTTCCTTTCATTTTAATGTGCAAAGAGGAAATATTTGCAAATCTTGTTCGATACACAAAATAGCATTTTCTATCTGCAATAAATAGAATGAGGTTATGCTAATTATATAAGATATACTAAAAATAAAATGATTGCAAATTATCAAATTCAAACATTTTTCAATAAATAATGAAAATAAGTGGTAAATCCCAATTACACAAATCATTAATTTTATCCAAATTGTAATTAATTAACAACTCTTTCCTTGCATTTATTGGTTTTATTTAAAAAACCACAAATCTATTTCCATTAGGAGGTTTTGAGCACTACGAATGGGTCTCAACGCCTCAGTAATGGTCAATGGAGGAAACAAGGCCTTAGGCCCTAATGGAAGCTTCGAGAGATTAAGAGCTATGTAAATTCCTCGAACCACCAAGCATGACCTTTCTAACCAATCTATAGGTTAACTAGAGATCCACAACATAGACAATCTCCAGAGTCCACATATGGGTTTGGGATTAATGTTCACCAATACTTGGTCACAGTGAACAAAAAAATCATTCAAATTGTCAATATTATCCTTTATATGGTTGGTAGTGTGGAAAATTTAATGAGAAAAAAATAGAGTAGAGTATGTGGTGTAAAATAAATCACATCACTAGATAATCAATAAACCTTATGACTAAATATTACAATGTACAAAAAAATGGGTATGTCCTTGAGAAAGACCAACACTACACAATCGTGTCACTACACTAATGATTCCCTAGAGATATTTATGTTGTGTCTAAGGAAGTAAACATGGAATATCCATTTCTAATCTTTTATTTTCCTCACCTAACAATCACTAAATTATTTCTCCTTGTTTGCACTAGCCATCAAAACTACTCAACTTTGCAACACCCTTACACATCCATTGAACCTTCAATATACACTCCTCTTTTAATTACAACAAACCAAAATTATCCTTATGGTTCAAGTCTTACCAAATTATCACCTCTTATTCTATTATATATTATTGTTTCAATGAGCAAAAAAAACATCACACTTGAAAAATATACAATTTTTAGTATCTTTGATGGCATTGAGAGGCAATTCACCTTCATGTTCCACATATTTTATTAAACTCGACATCTTTCCCTCCCTACTTGGATTTTCAAGTCATTCACCTTATACATTCCTTGAACCTTCAAAGTGTACTATTTTATTATTATTATTATTACGAGCAAAAGTCCATTTGAATTATAAATTTGTTAAACATTGAGAGACATCAAACACAAATTGAGATACAAATCTCTCAATAATTAAAAGATCTAAAATCAAAATGGATCTACATTAATGTGAATGTGTATCTTAATTATTATCGTTATTATTTTTAAAATTAGATATATATATATATATATATAACTTAATTATCTTCTATTTTGATCTACATATATATATAAATATAACTTTATCTTCTATTTTGATTTATGAGCATTACACATAGAATTCACACATCTCATATATACAAGGATATATACAAGGTTGTATAATGCATTTAATTTTAATTCATATGATTTTATAAGGAAACTTAAAGTATATATATGAAAAATTGTGATTAAAACACCATTTACAGAAGAGAATACAACATATTTTATTTATGTTTCTTGGGAAATCTTGTAGGTTCTATGGGGCCATATGTATAATTACTAAAAAAAATAAAATATTGCATTCACATTTAATCTCATTTATGTCAATGTCTCAACCTGAAATAGTATTAAAAAGCAACCTTTATATATGGGCATGCATATTTATTTTCTTTGCAAATTTAGCAACTATGCAACTTACTCAAATATTCATGTTAAATTGAGTGTGTTTGTCATACTTATTTAGACATAAGTCAATGCATATTACATGTACCTTATTTTCAATTTCTATCTGTTTAAAAAGCATGCATATATTATTAGGTAATTAAAACTTAACCTAAATTAACAAATTATATGTTTTTATTCATAGCCATTTTCTCTTTATGGATATTTTTTTTTTTTCGAGTCATGTTAAGTCTATTGTATAGTCCGAGTGGGCCTAACGGTTAAGAACATGTGTTCCTTCCTAGGAGGTCACGGGTTCAAATCCAGAGGGTAGAGTATGTACAACTCTGTAGACTTTAGCAGTTAAATCGTTGCACAGAGGGGGGTCCCTTGTCCCACAAACAAGGGGGTCTCATACACCAAATTGGTGCCTCGCTTGGCGATGACCTTAAAAATAGATTATTATTATTATTTAAGGTTTTAGTTTTCTTCTCAATAAGAGGCGTAACTTGAATTGCATAGTGTCCTCCTCCTCAAGCATGTGCTCCTCCATGGGGTATCATTCCTAGTAACATTGGTAAAGTGAATAGCATGCCAACCAAAACAATTACAAGCAAACTGAATTTCACATTTAAACAATACTTACAAATTAGAAGTATTATAAACCTTGGCGAATCATCCCAATTCTTAAAATGTCGAGGTTGAGGGATAATTTGTACAATTCTTAAAATTTCGAGGTTTTATACAGTATTGTTTCCACTAAGGCTTTTATACAATTCTTAAAATGTCAAGGTTCCAATATTTGTATGAGGGATAATTTCAAGGACCCATACATATTAAAAAGTGTATAGACCTTGGCGAATCTTACCAATTCTTAAAATGTCAACTATAAAATATTTGGTGATATTTTTCTAAAATTATTTCAATTTATAAGGATTTTATATAGTTTATATAATAATTTGGTAATTTTTAGAGTGAAAAAAGTTTACCCCATCAAAATTGTGCGAAACGGGGCTTCAAAAAACGCAAATTGGCGAATCTTTTTTCTAGAAAAAAACATGAAAAAATAGCCCATGGGATAAATTTTGCCCCTAAAATTTTCCTTGAGGATATATGAGGGTTGATTTAACTCATACATAAACAATGTAATAGTATTGTAAAATGTCAAAGTTTTATTAGTGAATGTGTATGATTGCCCATGGTGGGATAGAATTATGGTGTGATTTTTATGTTTTCATGTTGTGACTATATTTATGTAAAATGATGAATTGAAAAGAAATATATAATAATTAATTTCCAAAAAAAATTTCTTGAGGAAGCAACAAGGGAACCACGATACCACTGGAGGGGAAGAGGTGTATGAGGGGTTAATAGATAATTTTATGTTGCCTAATTTTTCTAAGTTTACTTTTTATCTTATTATAATATGCTTTACTGAAATCTCAACCACCAATATTTGACTTAGAGGCTAATCAATGGATGCATGCACTGGCTTGTGAGAAATTCCGCCTTTTATAGTTATGAGGACATGGCGTTGATTACATGCCATGAGTGTAAGAGACTCCATCCTCATAGGAATTCAAACCTTCTCTATTAATGTATTCTCTCCATGTAATGTAAATTCAATTTGGCTCAACCTCTCCTCATTCCTACCATTGGTAACCATTCTTCTCACAATTTGAGCCATATACTCTCATGATAAAGACACCAATGAAGTGAATTCAAACTTATAAGTGAGAAAATTCAGTTAAGGAAGAGGAGATGGTGAACTTGAGAAGAGAGATGGATGACTACGCAAGCATAAAGGATCATCTAAATGAGAAACCAGTCCAGTCCTTTCCATGTATATTGTTGCTCATTGAGTGCTTAAGAGCTGAGATATAACTCTATTAGGTTGTTTTTGAAGGAAAACTACATATTGGACTCTGTATGCACACATTAAAGAGTGTTGGAGGGAAGAATATTAATAAAGGATTGTTGAGCAGATAAGGGAAATATCTTCTTCATGGTGTGTAGGGAAACAAAAGGGATTGCCATGGTTGGACTAGTTGGATGGTTTCCTAGAGGGTTATATGTTGAACATTTGGTTTAGTGTGAGAGTAATTGGGTTGAGTACGCGACTTGAGAAAGTCCTTAGAATGTTTTCTTCACTTTGGTGTTATCATGGACTAGCTTGGGGTAGAATCCATAGTTGATTCCTATGGTTGGATGAAAAATGCTATTATTTAAAATACAATAAAGAATTGATAATATTTCTCATTGAAAGTAATGCAATCTCTCTGTCTCTCTCTCTCTCTCTCTCTCTCTCTCTCTCTCTCTCTCTCTCTCTCTCTCTCTCTCCCTATATATATATATATATATATATATAAACATTTTAAAATTTATTATCAAATTGTCACTTAAACAATATTTAGTCTTTAGTCCATGGAGTATACAATAGAGGGTGACTGGGTGTATTGTTAAGGAACTCCTTGTATTAGATAAGGGATTGTAAATTCCATGAATACTAGCTAATTACAAAAAAAATATCTAATCTTTCATGAATGCTTAAATCTTATTTATTGTTTAAAAAACTATAATGAAAATAACTCTATAAAAAATTACAAACATTTTAAGATTAATTAGGTTGAAGGCGTTCTTTAAGGGAGGGGTTCCTATGGCGGCTTCGCAGTCCTATGAGGAGCCGCCCCCTTTCATACAATTAATAATTTTTTGTAACTTCCAAACAATCTATGCTCCATTCTCATGTTGATGATAACAATTTGATGCATGATTTATAAGTCAAACATTTGATTTGACATCTGCATTCTGTCAAGCACGCCTGTGTCATGCACAGTCAAGTGATGAGAATACATGAAGAAGATGAGCGTCTGGAGGAGGATTTGAACCAGAAAATTGATACGCATCAAAATACCTTAAGCTAGGCTCAAATTGACTATATATGTACTGTCTCTATATTCAAAGGAATACATATATTCATATTGCATATGCATATATATATATATATAGTACTAGGCATGTATCAAAAAAAACCTTGCTAATCAGAGATATATATACCTCCATAAGACACTAAAGGTATATGTATATACCTGAAACAAAAGACAGTGACTGAGAATTGAAGCTAAATACCTGAAATGGAATACATTGGGAATTAAATCTATATAAAAGATTAATGTTGGTGTCAATGCAAAACAATAACTAGTTTCCCAAGTAGATTCGAAAGAATGGCAAGGTCGCCATTAATAACAAAAATATTCTAATGCCAAAAAATAATTAACATATTTCGGCATGGTCACAGTTATTTTTGTCCTGTATTTATTTCAACATCCATTGGGGATATTAACCGATACAAATTTTCCCCTAATTATTTCAAGGAAAAGAAGCAAAATTACCATGTCACCAAGAACTAGCATCATAAATTTTGCTATGGAGCCAACCCCCACTCGAGCGCCCAACAAATTCTTAGGAAAAACAAGCTTTGGCATGGCCACAATTATTTTTGTCTTGTATTGATTTCAACATCCATTGGGGATATTAACCGATACAAATTTTCTCCTAATTATTTCAAGGAAAAGAAGCAAAAGTACCATGTCACCAAGAACTAGCATCATAAATTTTTCTATGGAGCCACCCCCCACTGGAGCGCCCAACAAATTATTAGGAAAAAAAAAGCTTCACTGGCAGCTGCAGCTTCTTGGATATGGACTGCAAGCCTGAAATATTAAGAGAATGGGCCACAGTATGGACCAGGTTCAAGGTCTGCTGAGTTACAACCGAAACCATAACATTGGACTCGAAAAACTGCTCCAAGAAGAAAAACCAAAAAGATATCATACACAAACAGGTAAACTAGTAGCAGAGCACAAATATTTATATTGAGAAGAAAACCCCAAAATATATCATACACAATATTGGGAAGCAAGAAGTGGTGATGTGGGAAGCAAGAATGTTCAACAACTAGTGACCTGATACAAGCCATCTGATAACCAAACCAACCAAGCTCATAAATACTAATATGCATTCCGTTCTGATGAAGGAATAAGAACATAAGAGGGACTTTATGTTATAGCCTCCTTCACTTACCAAGTGTAATTCACATCTATTACCAGTCTCCATGTATTAACGAGTTTGCATGCATGCAGGTGGAAAAAGGAAGATAGACATGAGGTTGTGGAGAATGTGGACATCTCGAGCATACTCGACAAGTGGGGGCATAGTTCTCCATGAATAATGCAACATGGCATCGATTTGCGGGATACTCAATGCCATTTGAAAAAAATCATAAGATATAGTATTAAATGCAAGGGTTTGGAAATAAAATATCTTTGTGAATAGACTCAGCAAGAAATGGATCTGAAGTGATCTAGATAGGTTCGAAGACCTATTATTATTGTGACTTCCTATTATTGATTAAAGGTTCTTAATAAGTAATGGACATGAGTGATATCAATGAAGTGATGGTACCGGTGGAAATTAGAGCTCCATTGAAGACTTGGGACTTGGAAATCACAACTGGCAAAGGCTACGAGTAAGAAAAATAAATCTCAAAGGCAAGAGAAGGGCAAAAAGGGTCAAAGAAAAAATCAATGGGAAAAAAAGAGGTTTGCTACGTCAGTGTTGTATGTAGCAAGCAATATTCACATACCATCTTTGATTTGGATGGCTTCTCAAAATATAGTCTCCAATAATTTTTTTGATGGCAACTCACACTACACTGTTCATGGATTTCAAGCAATTGTTCAGGATGTTTTTTTAAACGTCAAATAACTCTTATTTTGGAGGCCCCTGGCCTAAACCAGGGTAATTATCTTTGGGCACTAAGCCTTTCTTATACACTATGAGTCTGGTGGATATGAATAAATATCATGGAAAGGAAATAATATCTATTTAACTAATCATTCAACAATAACATTTACAACATGTCTGGACTTGATTAGGAAATTGCGAAATTGGAAGCTGTAAGGAAAGATAATTAATTTAATTTCTTCTTGCTTGTTGGACATCATATGTATTAGCCATAACAATATTAGTTTACTAATAAGAGTCCCAGTACACACACTTAATTGAATATTAACGAAATTGGATCAAATGAAAAATATTGTATCCATTGACATAAGAATCATGTAATTTTTATATAAAAACCTATTTTTGTTATAAAACCAAATTTATATAGTACAATTAATCAATATGTAAATAATTAGTATGTTAATTTTTTTAGTAATTGTTAACTAAATATTTTATATTCTAAATGCTTTTATAAAGAAGTTGAATAATTTCAGTAGCGGTTGATGAATTGAAATCACTTCTAGATGGATGATCTAGATTTCAATTTTTTGTCATGGAAAAGTTTTTGTTTCTCAAAATATTATTATCTTGAGCATCTCACAATTTACTTGGTATATAAATCTATTGACAAATAAAAATTTAAAAAATAAAAATATAAAAATAAATAAGAACTCACATGCAAGAGCGAAATTTCGAAGAAAAATGAGATAGCAAATTGTTTTACTCAATTAAAAAATGAGCGGAATTTCGAAGAGGACTACAAAGAATTTTATGTAATAAATCATAAATTAAATTGAATTAAAGAAACAAATTGATAATGTGATTTGCATTCCCAAAAAATTTGTTGATATCATATATAAATTATGGTTTTTTCCAGCAGAAAAAAATCGTACTATTGCTATTCCAAGGAATCAAATAGTACAAAGATAGTGAGAATATCTTATCATCAGCAGATATTCATTACATTACATAGTCTCAAAATTCTTCAGAATAACTTTATGCTTAGATATCATCGCCCCCCATAAATATGATAACTATAACAAAACATTTTGTTCATCCCAGATTTACATATATTCTTAAAACAGATTTAAATAACCCCTATCTATTTGACAATCCTCCATCCATTCTTCCCAGGAAAGGACACCAACAGGACCAGCAAAAGCATCTTTGGATAGTTGATCTGCAAGTGTGTTATGAGACCTGTAAATATGCTTGAATGTAATCTGTTCTAGCTTTGATATCTCCTGTCGAATGTGAACACACCAGTATTCAAGATCCAAAACATTTAGAGAATATTCATTGTTAGCCCATTTAATGGTAACATTAGAATCACCATAGACAATAGGATTCACCAATCCAAAGAAGTTTGCCACCAAAAGAACAACCCAGAGCGCCATGATCTCGGATTTCATATTTGTACCCCTGCCGCCATTGAGCCGAAGAGAGAAGTAATGTCGATCATTAATATAGATAACCCCACCAGTAGCACATAATCCATCTTGTGCAGCCCCATCAAAAAAATATGACTGGTTGTGAGACTACAAAAGAAAAAGCTCCCCTTCTCCTAACAATCTTTCCATGATCCTCATGTGGATAATTTTGTAATAGTAGGCAAACAGACTTTACACATCTTACAGCATCCGGCTTTATATTCTGAAAGATCACTTCATTCCTAGTAAACCATATGATCCAAGACATAAAGATGGGAAGATAAAGAGGCTCATTATGACTTCTGACCCAGTTGAGCAATCTCGAGCCAAAATATATACCTTCCCAATTCAACTGTATACATAGTTCAGAACAACATAAATTCCAAATCTTTTGTACAAAAGAACACTTCATGAAAAGATGATCTGCAGTCTCTGTAGAAGAATTACATAAGCAACACCAGCTGGGGCCAATCCAGCCACGTTTGAGTAAATTTTCCCATGTCTTAAGACTACCATTTAGTGCATCCCATAGAAAACACTTTATCTTCAAAGGAAAGGACCAATTCCAAATGTTTGAATACCACCAATGAGAAGGATAAATACATTGTTTCTAAATAATCTTCTCATATGTTGTTTTTGCAGAAACAATACCATCAGTTGAATTGCCAGCCCATATAATCACATCAGGAGATCTCGTAAGAACTACACCCGCAGATCGAAGTGCACGGATGTATGAATCCCATTCCAAAGTATGTTCCGGAAACATCCTAGCAATCTCAGACAACCATCCATTTCCTGTACTTTGAAAAAGATTGGAATCATATATATCACTGAGAATTTTATATCCCTGCAAATTTAACCAAGATATCAATCCATCGGATAAAGCATAATGTTCATCCATGCCGAGGACAGGATCCACCCCAATAATAACACTATCTCCATTACCAACTTTCCAACATATTTCCTGTGCAATCCAATCATAAACCTTTAAGAATCCCCTCCAAGCAGGCGACAAAGAACCTGAAAAAACCTTGGGCTTCCTTAACCAACATATAATATCAGATCTAATATATTTTAAATGGAGCACTTTCGACCATAGAGACTTACTGAACAGACCACGCCAAAAGCTCTTTAATCTAAGGGCTTTACTAAAGATATTAAGATCTTTGATACCCCACCCACCAGATTTAAAAGGTCAAGCTAAAACATTCCATTTAACCATCACCAAATTCGAGCCCTCACGTCTTCCAGACCATAGGAAATTGAATATAAGCCTTCTGAGTTTATTTATGATATAGCTCGGAATCTCCAATAATGAAATCTAGAAAACGGGGATGCTGGATAGCACTGCTTTTACAAGAACAAGTCTACCACCTGTAGAGAGCAAACGAAAAGACCAATGATCAATCCGTCTCTGAAATTTGTTGATAATACACCGCCAATCATTCGCCCGATAAGAGTTTGGTTTTATCAAAAAACCCAAGTATTTCAATCCCTCAATTAGATCCTGACAATTATAAGGTAAAAAGGAAGAAATTTCATCTCTTCTGTCAGATTCAACCAGATGCTGATAAAAACAAGACTTGGATATACTGACTTTCATTCCCGAGACTTTGTAGAAGAAATTGATGATATTTGAAAACACCTTCCACTCAGAAACCGAATCAATCCCCGCAAGAAGGACATCATCAACAAAAAGTAGATGAGTCAGGAAGCAATCATCACCCATTTTAATACCCTTAATCAATCCTCATTCTTTAGCTTGATGTATGAGTCTACTGAGACCATCCATAATTAAAATAAATAACAGAGGCGACAGAGGACATCCCTGTCTGATGCCTCTGGTGCACTGGAAAAAAGTAGAAGGATTGCCATTAACCAAAACAGCAATGCAAGGGGTAGTCACACAAGCCATTATCCAGTTTAGCACCAAAGGAGGAGTTCCAATTTGAATCAGAATCAGCCTGAGTAAAGACCAATTAACCCTATCATAGGCCTTTTCTAAATCCATCTTTAATACGAGAGCCTTCATCTTCTTGGATTTAATAGTATGTAGCATCTCTTGAGTCAGACCAATAGAATCATGAATCTGCCTATCCTTTAAAAAACCGAACTGTTCTGAAGATATAGCTAATGATAAAACATCCTTTAATCTCACAGCTATGATTTTTGAAACAAGTTTATATATAATATTGCAGAGCGCTATAGGCCAATAATCCCCATATGTAACAGGTTTATTACATTTTGGAATTAAAGTAATGAAGGTCGAATTCAGAGAACCAGTAATCATACCATGGACCCTGGTGTACTCTACCAAATTCAGAATGTATTTTCCCAGGAGATCAAAGAAATGCACATAAAATTCCATTGGCCAACCGTCCGGACCAGGTCTTTTGTCCCTAGCAAAGGATTTTAATGTCTGCTCAATTTCCTCTCATGAGACCTCCTTTCCCAAAGCCACAACACCATCTTCATTTATACATCGTGGAAAAAGTTTCGCCAGTCTGATCTGTTCCAGCAAATCATGATCACCAGCCTCCTTATAATTATTGCTAAAAAACCTCACTGCTTCACTACTCAAAACATCCAAACCCTTGATAGAGTTTCCAGATTCATCATTGATATCCCAAATCTTTTTGAATTCCTTCTAGCTGATGCATAAGCATGAAAAAATCTGGTATTCCTGTCCCCATGACAAATCCACAAAGCTCTGCTTTTCAACCTCCATTCTTTTTCTTCCATCAATAACATATCTTCCTTCTTTTTCTCATATATTTTCAGAAGTTCAAATTCATCTGGATCCAAAGATCCATCCAAATTTTTTATGAAAGCATATTGAATATCATGCTCCAATTTTTTTAGCTCTGCAGCATCCGCCTGTTTTCTCTCCTTTATCCATGCAATAACTTCCTTTTTTAACATCAACATTTTATGACAAAAGAAATCAACAGGGTTTAGATTTTCAACATCTGTATGCAACCAAAAAGTTCTCACCAGATCACAAAAATCCTTCTCCATTAGCCAAGAGCAGTTGAACTTAAAAGGGTAGCAAACCCTAGGACCAAATTCCTCAAACTGCATAACAATCAGCCAATGGTCGGAAAACTTCACTTCATGTACCCATGACCGAGACTGCTGAAAAATATCTAAAAAGGAAGACTTAACTAAAAAACGATCGAGTCGCTTATGAACTCCAGCAGCCCCCTGTCTGCCATTTGACCAAGTTGGAATAAGTTTTGCAGGCGCCATATCAACCAAATCATTTCGACCAAGAAAGTCCACAAAAAAACCAGCCAATGGATCCATCCTTGCCCCAACACCCCAAATCTCAGCAGCAGCTTTTGTAAAATTTAAATCACCAGCAATCACTAAGTGAGAAAGATTTAATATCCTAGAATTTGCCAAAGCCTCCGAGAAATTTTACCGACCTTCATATGGAGCATAACAATTTAAGACATGAAACTGTAAATTCAAACCAATACATAGTCCATTCAACAAGAGGCCCCATGGGGTAGAAAATACTTTGAAGGAGAAAAGAGACGGATCCCAAGCCACTGCCAAACCACCCGAAAGACCATTTGCACAGCAAGCTGCAACTTCCCATCGAGGCAGAAGATCTCTTAATTTCCCAACCGCAACAGAGCTTAAACACATAGTTTCCTGAAGTAAAACAATACTAGGGCAAATAGCTGAAAAACGTTTGGAGAAGGCCTTTGCCCGAGAAGCCGTCCCCAACCCCTGAATATTTAAGGAAAGAATAGACATCACAAACCAATGAAAGGGGGTGTCTTTGCTCTAAGACCCTCATCAGCTGAATCCATAGGAACGCCAACAGTTGAACTCCCAATCCCATTCTGTTCAATAGAACCAACAAAATCAGGCTCCCTACCAACACCCTTTTTCTTTTTCCCCCGCCTAATGGTAACATTTTGGATTTAACAGCCTGAGTTGGAAGAACTCCAGAGCCCTCCGAAGGTGTTTTAGAGAATGTAGGAACCGGAGCAAGGGTTTTTAGTACCCCATTAATCTTAAGATCACAAAAATCATTAATGCCAGGGTCACCAGGAGTATGCAAACATGACATCACATTTCCCGAACCCTCAATAACACCACCAGAACCAGAAATAGTCGAAGACTTGGGAACCCTAGCCTCCTCACCGATAGCAATAACCTCCTCAGGGATAGAAACCCTAGCCACATCATCATCAACAGAGTTCCCAACAAAGTCCAATCCCTTATCAACCTAATCCCCCACCAATGCTAGTTCAAAGGAAAGGTTACGAACAATCGAGGGTTCGGACAAATCACATGCCAAAGGCAGGTTCCCAGCAATAGATGGTTTTATACCATGTCTCAAAATAGTATCCCCAGATGCTATACGAGCATCTAAAACCCTCTTAGAGACTTCCCACAAATCAATATCCTCTTTTATAAGATCTAAATAGACTGAATCAGGAACAGATACAGACTTACCCGGAGCAATCGGAAGATCATCACGTGCCAAAGAACCAGTCTGAGCAGTCCCTTTCTTCAATTGAAGTGGGCATTTTGCTGATACATGCACAATGTCTTTGCAAACAAAGCAGCGAAACGGTATCCTGAAGAAATCCAGCCACTGATTCCAACTTCTGCGTCCCCAAACCATTTCAATTTCAGCCGGCAACCCAGCATCCATGTCAATCTCAACCATCACCTTAGCATATTTATGGTACATAGCAAATAATGACTTTCTATCAATGCGAATAAAACGCCCCACCGAGTTGGCCAGACCCACATTAATATCCTCAGTCCAGAGTTCAATTGGCAGCCCCGGGACTAGCATCCAAAGGTGACGAAAACGTTGTTTCTCAGACAGAGGATCAAAAGCCAGATGCCATCTTTTCAAAATCAAAGAGCCTTCTTTGAAAAGCCAAGTGCCCTTCAAAACCCTCATCAACATTCCATCATCCGGAAAAACAAATAATATCCAGCGATTCAATAAGATATTTACCCGCGAGGTCAAGCCAGAATCTAATACCCAGTTTGTTCTAACCCAGGCAATGTAATACCCCTCCTTTATGCACTCATTTTGTAAATGTAATTGATTTTACCATAACGTGGCATGCTATGGATAAACTTCAGATAGATTATCCTAATTACTTTTATTTAACCATATGCCGAGAGATAGTGCTAGAGAATACAATAAAGCGATAATGAGACTTAACTTATTAATTTCAATGAGGATGAGCTCATCCAAATAATTAATATGTTATTATACTTGACCACGAGTTATTAGTTTATATTATGGATTTTAGTACAAAACTATTAATATACTCGATTAATAATATACCTGGTTATAAGTATACTCCCTTCTATAAGATCTACTATATGTTTCAACGACACATCTAGTCCTCCAGAATTTTAAAGGAAATATTCCAGGATAGAGTGGTTGAGAATTGGCGATACTCGCGGATGCATTGATATACCGTTGTATGGTTGATCTCGGCATTTTGTTCAATTGGAGTTACTACTGTGAGACTTTGCTGGAAATATATATATATATATATATATA
Organism: Larix kaempferi; assembly: GCA_027924585.1. Taxonomy (NCBI): domain Eukaryota; kingdom Viridiplantae; phylum Streptophyta; class Pinopsida; order Pinales; family Pinaceae; genus Larix; species Larix kaempferi. The sequence continues at coordinate 4,935,226 of BSBM01000961.1, read as the reverse complement.
TATTTCACCCGGATCAGGAGATAAACGCCAAACTGAGGGTTTTATTTTACTATCGGCGTTCACCCAAGATTTCTTAAGTTGACAGATATTCTTTGATCGCCTATCGTGGCGTTTCCCAGTCAACGGTCGGAGGTCTAACTAATCATGGGTTAACTTAAAACGGTAAGTTAGAGAAGGAAGGGGGATCCTTTAATGGGAGTAATGGGAACGATGAGTTAGAAAAGAAAGGGGCAAAACGCGCTGCGAGGATATTGGGGAAAGATTTTTCTCTGTTCTCGACTCGGCACGGTGAAGGTCCAGTTGTCAATCATGCAGAAAATGATCAAACATTATTTTCTCGATTTAAGGGGTGTTACGAGATATTCTGGGGGGGGGTTACACCTAGATGAAGAATGAAATGCTTTAATCTGATCGAGGGGACATAATAGGAACAGAGGGACGCATGAGGTGATCACGGCTCAGGAGGTAGTTGTAACACCTCTGCGTTTTGGAACACTTGTAATAGACAACCGAATTGTTCAAGAAATCTTTTCTTAGATTTTATTCGGCGTTAAGGACTTGGATACTTAGCTTTCAATACGTTACCGGTCCTTGACAGAGATTGGGTATGAGACAAGGAGTTCGACCAGCTGTGCATCTGGGGTAGCGAGTGGAGGACATTGCAGATGCCGCGTGGAAAAAGGTGAGCCACGAAGGTGAAACGGTTTACAATGGTTCTATCTTAAAGGAAAAGCAATAAAGGTATATTAAGCATGAAAGGTGCGGAGGCGGGGGGAAAAATCAAATCTGGGGCAAAGCCATGAGATGACGGCAAAACTTTGGAATAACAGGTGTATAGAGTTTTTGCTGGTGAACTACAACCTCTGCGTTTGACAGGTAATACCGATCCCTCACCGTACCTTGTATAATTGTTTACTGTCAATCTTAATATCCATGGCAGGAGGGAGATCGATTCTCTCCTTGCCTCTTTATGAAGGACGCGAGTCCTTTTGTTTTTAATCTATACGCCATTGTGGGATGAGACCTTATTCCAGATCTGCGTCTTTGTGGGCTGAGTCATTCCAGTCAATATCTGCGCCCTTGTCGAATGAGAGTTTTTATTTTAATCTATGCGCCATTCTGGGATGAGACCTTATTCCAGATCTGCGTCTTTGTGGGCTGAGTCATTCCAGTCAATATCTGCGCCCTTGTCGAATGAGAGTTTTTATTTTAATCTATGCGCCATTGTGGGATGAGACCTTTCATTCAATTTTTGGTGTTTCATTAATCTTATGCAAATTTTTCTAAAAAGCACTACACCAAAACTACTAACATGCAAATCTTGGAGATGTTACATATGGTATCAGAGCACAGGTTGCAAACACTCGGGCTTAGTTGGGCTCAGTTGAGGAAATAATATAAGCTGGTCAAGGGAACTCCATCGATAAGATGCAAACAAAGGATTTGTGTTCCAAAGAATCAGCAAGAGGTAATCGACAAGATGTCCTTTAAATTGCAAGTAAGTATACTACACTTGTTGAAGCATTCTAAAGGAAAAGCATTGTCTATATGTGAGCATTTATATGTTTCCTACCGAAGTTGAATGATCTTCTATTTATAAATACTAGCGGATGAATATCTCCTCATGCCCTACAATTAGTCTCATTAAATGCTAAGAAAGTATTCTGTAAAAATGATTAAAATAGTTGGACTATGTTCCTATTTTTATCCTGGTGATCTTATTAATATTTTCATATACATTGATCGTAATGATAGTAATGAGAATCATAGGAGCATTTGCATGTTCAAAAGTTCATAAACATAATTAGGATTATGTATCTAATGTACATTCATATCTGGTAAATCGACGCCATTGGTAGGGCTTTAGTACATATATAAGTCAAGTCATAGACATTCATCATAGGTACTGGATTGCTTCAATTATATTTATGAGGATTAGAAAAGTTCTAGGCTTGGAAAGGTGACTATACAAATGAAGACAGGATAGCAAACATATTAAAGCATAAGGATTGAATGAATGATGGTTAGGTCATTATGAGAAGGATTGGAAAATTGTCATTAATTTCACGCACTTATGTTAGGATGATTGTATTCAGTATGTGCACGAGATTGTAGGGTGGAGGGATCCTTATTATGTTAGAAAATACATAAATTGTACTAAGGGAGTAAGCCCTGAAATTTTCTTTGTAGGCTATCTGTTGTGTAGAAAGAAAATGTTCATTTTTATTAACGATCTCGGAATTGGAGTAATAGACATCTTACAGTGGAGGATTGATCGAAAGACGATTATAAGAATTGACAAAATGTTATTAAGGGAGCTATATTGAGCTTAGCCCTTGATAAGTAGAAGATATTGAATGTTATAAGCGATGGTTCCAATTCAAAATATTAGTTATGTGTTCTTACTTCTATGCTTTATTTTACGTACAAAACAGATGATATGGTAGATAAGATGATTGATATTGAATACGCACTAGATATTCAATGTATTGTAAGTGATGATCTCACATCCAAGAGGAATACTATACAAACAATAGATGGTTAGAAGAGTTGTATGAATGATTAGTAAAGAGTCATTCTCAGGGTAAAAGGGTGAAAGGTAGAGGAATTAACTTTATTTGGATAAATAGACATTCTGTTGTGTGAAAATTTCTATGACTAGGAAATTGTTGTACTCTTTATCTCTTTGGGGCATGGGATTGTATAGAATAAGGAAGTATAAATATTTGACATGGGAACATGCTTGTACCCTTGCTTGTAATTTTAGCAGGGATGATGGTTATAATAGAAGTATACATGTGTATGCTAAATAGTCAATAGGGTGCATATGATGAAATTGTAGGATTCTATTTTTTCTATCTCGGTGATCCTTACTAAGAATGTTTGGATACTGGGGTGGATGATAGAAGTATTATACCTTTATGTGATTAATATTTATGTTATATGCATGGACACCTGGATAATATGTATCATTTTGATGTATATGTTCTTATGATGTTGAGGGGATTACTAATGTGTGTTAATACAAGTACAACCTACACCTTGGCATATGAGTCCATACAATAAAGTGATATGCAGTCTCCTTCATAAAGGTATGTGACTATCTTTATGAAACTATACAAGTATATATGAAGACGATTTATTGTTACTTACATGATGTTGGCATGATGTATAATTAAATGGGTGCTTGACACAGTTTAAGTTAAGTATGGAGGTGAACTGAATGTAATGTCCATAAGCAGAATGCATTTCAAGACATTATGTAATTATATTAATTAAGCCAGTGGTGTTCACTTTAGATGATGACCTTCTTATTTTTATGCATAGGGGAAAGATCTTCTTACAAATATTTTATCTTGTTACTAACAGGTGAATTTGGCTGATGGTCAACATTTTGTACAACTTGTGGAAAGACAAGAGCATGAATATTATCCAAGGTATTGTTGAACAAAGCACTCGACCCAGATTGGTCAGAGTAATCGTATGGGTACAGAACGTAATGTGACGAAATGAATTGTTTAAATTGAAAGAGATTTTTCTAGAGTCAAGCAAGGCGGCTTGGAAAATAAATTCCGGGACTCAAGCGAGAAGGCTTGAGGGGAATTGGGTAAAGAGTGTTATAATGGCATTGAAATACCCCCTAAAATCAGGGATTGAACAGCCACTAGGATTCTCGGAGAATCGGCTGGCTGTAAGACCTAGGCAAGCTATAAGAAAATGTATATGTGGGAGGCAAGACGCTGCTTAGTATACATGAAAGAAATGTTTGCTGCGTGAACACTAAGGTGTTAGGAAAGACATGAAAGAATGTTTGCTGCGTGAGCACTAAGGTGTTAGGCAAGACATGAAAGAAATGTTTGCTGCGTGAGCACTAAGGTGTTAGGCAAGGCATGAGAAAAAGGATTGCTGCGTGAGCACTGAGGTGTTAGGCAAGGAATCTCCTGGATCAAATGAATGTTGTTTGTTGTTGATTTTGTCAAGAGTATACAATCAGGGAACACTAGATTTATTCCATATGTTGCAAGTGATATATGCAACAAAGAACTCATGATTTATGTTCCTGAGTTTGGTTAAGAAGTCGATGACAGGTTATTACTAAACATTGTTTCTTTTGAATTCCAGTTTGTGATACAAATGATTGCTGCAAGAGAAGAGCGAACACCGAGGACGGTGTTCATTTTAAGGGGAGGAGGATGTAATACCCCTCCTTTATGCACTCATTTTGTAAATGTAATTGATTTTACCATAACGTGGCATGCTATGGATAAACTTCAGATAGATTATCCTAATTACTTTTATTTAACCATATGCCGAGAGATAGTGCTAGAGAGTACAATAAAGCGATAATGAGACTTAACTTATTAATTTCAATGAGGATGAGCTCATCCAAATAATTAATATGTTATTATACTGGACCACGAGTTATTAGTTTATATTATGGATTTTAGTACAAAACTATTAATATACTCGATTAATAATATACCTGGTTATAAGTATACTCCCTTCTATCAGATCTACTATATGTTTCAACGACACATCTAGTCCTCCAGAATTTTAAAGGAAATATTCCAGGATAGAGTGGTTGAGAATTGGCGATACTCGCGGATGCATTCATATACCGTTGTATGGTTGATCTCGGCATTTTGTTCAATTGGAGTTACTACTGCGAGACTTTGCTGGAAATATATATATATATATATATATATATATATATATATATATATATATATATATATATATATATATATATTTCACCCGGATCAGGAGATAAACGCCAAACTGAGGGTTTTATTTTACTATCGGCGTTCACCCAAGATTTCTTAAGTTGACAGATATTCTTTGATCGCCTATCGTGGCGTTTCCCAGTCAACGGTCGGAGGTCTAACTAATCATGGGTTAACTTAAAACGGTAAGTTAGAGAAGGAAGGGGGATCCTTTAATGGGAGTAATGGGAACGATGAGTTAGAAAAGAAAGGGGCAAAACGCGCTGCGAGGATATTGGGGAAAGATTTTTCTCTGTTCTCGACTCGGCACGGTGAAGGTCCAGTTGTCGATCATGCAGAAAACGATCAAACATTATTTTCTCGATTTAAGGGGTGTTACGAGATATTCTGGGGGGGGTTACACCTAGATGAAGAATGAAATGCTTTACTCTGATCGAGGGGACATAACAGGAACAGAGGGACGCATGAGGTGATCACGGCTCAGGAGGTAGTTGTAACACCTCTGCGTTTTGGAACACTTGTAATAGACAACCGAATTGTTCAAGAAATATTTTCTTAGATTTTAGTCGGCGTTAAGGACTTGGATACTTAGCTTTCAATACGTTACCGGTCCTTGACAGAGATTGGGTATGAGACAAGGAGTTCGACCAACTGTGCATCTGGGGTAGCGAGTGGAGGACATTGCAGATGCCGCATGGAAAAAGGTGAGCCACGAAGGTGAAATGGTTTACAATGGTTCTATCTTAAAGGAAAAGCAATAAAGGTATATTAAGCATGAAAGGTGCGGAGGCGGGGGGAAAAATCAAATCTGGGGCAAAGCCATGAGATGACGGAAAAACTTTGGAATAACAGGTGTATAGAGTTTTTGCTGGTGAACTACAACCTCTGCGTTTGACAGGTAATACCGATCCCTCACCGTACCTTGTATAATTGTTTACTGTCAATCTTAATATCCATGGCAGGAGGGAGATCGATTCTCTCCTTCCCTCTTTATGAAGGAGGCGAGTCCTTTTGTTTTTAATCTATACGCCATTGTGGGATGAGACCTTATTCCAGATCTGCGTCTTTGTGGGCTGAGTCATTCCAGTCAATATCTGCGCCCTTGTCGAATGAGAGTTTTTATTTTAATCTATGCGCCATTGTGGGATGAGACCTTATTCCAGATCTGCGTCTTTGTGGGATGAGTCATTCCAGTCAATATCTGCGCCCTTGTCGAATGAGAGTTTTTATTTTAATCTATGCGCCATTGTGGGATGAGACCTTTCATTCAATTTTTGGTGTTTCATTAATCTTATGCAAATTTTTCTAAAAAGCACTACACCAAAACTACTAACATGCAAATCTTGGAGATGTTACATATGGTATCAGAGCACAGGTTGCAAACACTCGGGCTTAGTTGGGCTTAGTTGAGGAAATAATATAAGCTGGTCAAGGGAACTCCATCGATAAGACGCAAACAAAGGATTTGTGTTCCAAAGAATCAGCAAGAGGTAATCGACAAGATGTCCTTTAAATCGCAAGTAAGTATACTACACTTGTTGAAGCATTCTAAAGGAAAAGCATTGTCTATATGTGAGCATTTATATGTTTCCTCCCGAAGTTGAATGATCTTCTATTTATAAATACTAGCGGATGAATATCTCCTCATGCCCTACAATTAGTCTCATTAAATGCTAAGAAAGTATTCTGTAAAAATGATTAAAATAGTTGGACTATGTTCCTATTTTTATCCTGGTGATCTTATTAATATTTTCATATACATTGATCGTAATGATAGTAATGAGAATCATAGGAGCATTTGCATGTTCAAAAGTTCATAAACATAATTAGGATTATGTATCTAATGTACATTCATATCTCGTAAATCGACGCCATTGGTAGGGCTTTAGTACATATATAAGTCAATTCATAGACATTCATCATAGGTACTGGATTGCTTCAATTATATTTATGAGGATTAGAAAAGTTCTAGGCTTGGAAAGGTGACTATACAAATGAAGACAGGATAGCAAACATATTAAAGCATAAGGATTGAATGAATGATGGTTAGGTCATTATGAGAAGGATTGGAAAATTGTCATTAATTTCACGCACTTATGTTAGGATGATTGTATTCAGTATGTGCACGAGATTGTAGGGTGGAGGGATCCTTATTATGTTAGAAAATACATAAATTGTACTAAGGGAGTAAGCCCTGAAATTTTCTTTGTAGGCTATCTGTTGTGTAGAAAGAAAATGTTCATTTTTATTAACGATCTCGGAATTGGAGTAATAGACGTCTTACAGTGGAGGATTGATCGAAAGACGATTATAAGAATTGACAAAATGTTATTAAGGGAGCTATATTGAGCTTAGCCCTTGATAAGTAGAAGATATTGAATGTTATAAGCGATGGTTCCAATTCAAAATATTAGTTATGTGTTCTTACTTCTATGCTTTATTTTACGTACAAAACAGATGATATGGTAGATAAGATGATTGATATTGAATACGCACTAGATATTCAATGTATTGTAAGTGATGATCTCACATCCAAGAGGAATACTATACAAACAATAGATGGTTAGAAGAGTTGTATGAATGATTAGTAAAGAGTCATTCTCAGGGTAAAAGGGTGAAAGGTAGAGGAATTAACTTTATTTGGATAAATAGACATTCTGCTGTGTGAAAATTTCTATGACTAGGAAATTGTTGTACTCTTTATCTCTTTGGGGCATGGGATTGTATAGAATAAGGAAGTATAAATATTTGACATGGGAACATGCTTGTACCCTTGCTTGTAATTTTAGCAGGGATGATGGTTATAATAGAAGTATACATGTGTATGCTAAATAGTCAATAGGGTGCATATGATGAAACTGTAGGATTCTATTTTTTCTATCTCGGTGATCCTTACTAAGAATGTTGGGATACTGGGGTGGATGACAGAAGGATTATACTTTTATGTGATTAAGATTTATGTTATATGCATGGACACCTGGATAATATGTATCATTTTGATGTATATGTTCTTATGATGTTGAGGGGATTACTAATGTGTGTTAATACAAGTACAACCTACACCTTGGCATATGAGTCCATACAATAAAGTGATATGCAGTCTCCTTCATAAAGGTATGTGACTATCTTTATGAAACTATACAAGTATATATGAAGACGATTTATTGTTACTTACATGATGTTGGCATGATGTATAATTAAACGGGTGCTTGACACAGTTTAAGTGAAGTATGGAGGTGAACTGAATGTAATGTCCATAAGCAGAATGCATTTCAAGACATTATGTAATTCTATTAATTAAGCCAATGGTGTTCACTTTAGATGATGACCTTCTTATTTTTATGCATAGGGGAAAGATCTTCTTACAAATATTTTATCTTGTTACTAACAGGTGAATTTGGCTGATGGTCAACATTTTGTACAACTTGTGGAAAGACAAGAGCATGAATATTATCCAAGGTATTGTTGAACAAAGCACTCGACCTAGATTGGTCAGAGTAATCGTATGGGTACAGAACGTAATGTGACGAAATGAATTGTTTAAATTGAAAGAGATTTTTCTAGACTCAAGCAAGGCGGCTTGGAAAATAAATTCCGGGACTCAAGCAAGAAGGCTTGAGGGGAATTGGGTAAAGAGTGTTATAATGGCATTGAAATACCCCCTAAAATCAGGGATTGAACAGCCACTAGGATTCTCGGAGAATCGGCTGGCTGTAAGACCTAGGCAAGCTATAAGAAAATGTATATGTGGGAGGCAGGACGCTGCTTAGTATACATGAAAGAAATGTTTGCTGCGTGAACACTAAGGTGTTAGGAAAGACATGAAAGAATGTTTGCTGCGTGAGCACTAAGGTGTTAGGTAAGACATGAAAAAAATGTTTGCTGCGTGAGCACTAAGGTGTTAGGCAAGGCATGAGAAAAAGGATTGCTGCGTGAGCACTGAGGTGTTAGGCAAGGAATCTCCTGGATCAAATGAATGTTGTTTGTTGTTGATTTTGTCAAGAGTATACAATCAGGGAACACTAGATTTATTCCATATGTTGCAAGTGATATATGCAACAAAGAACTCATGATTTATGTTCCTAAGTTTGGTTAAGAAGTCGATGACAGGTTATTACTAAACATTGTTTCTTTTGAATTCCAGTTTGTGATACAAATGATTGCTGCAAGAGAAGAGCGAACACCGAGGACGGTGTTCATTTTAAGGGGAGGAGGATGTAATACCCCTCCTTTATGCACTCATTTTGTAAATGTAATTGATTTTACCATAACGTGGCATGCTATGGATAAACTTCAGATAGATTATCCTAATTACTTTTATTTAACCATATGCCGAGAGATAGTGCTAGAGAGTACAATAAAGCGATAATGAGACTTAACTTATTAATTTCAATGAGGATGAGCTCATCCAAATAATTAATATGTTATTATACTTGACCACGAGTTATTAGTTTATATTATGGATTTTAGTACAAAACTATTAATATACTCGATTAATAATATACCTGGTTATAAGTATACTCCCTTCTATCAGATCTACTATATGTTTCAACGACACATCTAGTCCTCCAGAATTTTAAAGGAAATATTCCAGGATAGAGTGGTTGAGAATTGGCGATACTCGCGGATGCATTCATATACCGTTGTATGGTTGATCTTGGCATTTTGTTCAATTGGAGTTACTCCTGCGAGACTTTGCTGGAAATATATATATATATATATATATATATATATATATATATATATATTTCACCCGGATCAGGAGATAAACGCCAAACTGAGGGTTTTATTTTACTATCGGCGTTCACCCAAGATTTCTTAAGTTGACAGATATTCTTTGATCGCCTATCGTGTCGTTTCCCAGTCAACGGTCGAGGTATAACTAATCATGGGTTAACTTAAAACGGTAAGTTAGAGAAGGAAGGGGGATCCTTTAATGGGAGTAATGGGAACGATGAGTTAGAAAAGAAAGGGGCAAAACGCGCTGCGAGGATATTGGGGAAAGATTTTTCTTTGTTCTCGACTCGGCACGGTGAAGGTCCAGTTGTCGATCATGCAGAAAATGATCAAACATTATTTTCTCGATTTAAGGGGTGTTACGAGATATTCTGGGGGGGGTTACACCTAGATGAAGAATGAAATGCTTTACTCTGATCGAGGGGACATAACAGGAACAGAGGGACGCATGAGGTGATCACGGCTCAAGAGGTAGTTGTAACACCTCTGCGTTTTGGAACACTTGTAATAGACAACCGAATTGTTCAAGAAATCTTTTCTTAGATTTTAGTCGGCGTTAAGGACTTGGATACTTAGCTTTCAATACGTTACCGGTCCTTGACAGAGATTGGGTATGAGACAAGGAGTTCGACCAGCTGTGCATCTGGGGTAGCGAGTGGAGGACATTGTAGATGCCGCGTGGAAAAAGGTGAGCCACGAAGGTGAAACGGTTTACAATGGTTCTATCTTAAAGGAAAAGCAATAAAGGTATATTAAGCATGAAAGGTGCGGAGGCGGGGGTAAAATCAAATCTGGGGCAAAGCCATGAGATGACGGCAAAACTTTGGAATAACAGGTGTATAGAGTTTTTGCTGGTGAACTACAACCTCTGCGTTTGACAGGTAATACCGATCCCTCACCGTACCTTGTATAATTGTTTACTGTCAATCTTAATATCCATGGCAGGAGGGAGATCGATTCTCTCCTTGCCTCTTTATGAAGGACGCGAGCCCTTTTGTTTTTAATCTATACGCCATTGTGGGATGAGACCTTATTCCAGATCTGCGTCTTTGTGGGCTGAGTCATTCCAGTCAATATCTGCGCCCTTGTCGAATGAGAGTTTTTATTTTAATCTATGCGCCATTGTGGGATGAGACCTTATTCCAGATCTGCGTCTTTGTGGGCTGAGTCATTCCAGTCAATATCTGCGCCCTTGTCGAATGAGAGTTTTTATTTTAATCTATGCGCCATTGTGGGATGAGACCTTTCATTCAATTTTTGGTGTCATTATTAATCTATGGATCCGGCTATCTCGGTGCAACTGCTTGCTATTTGATAAATATATGTTAAGAATTATAGGTGTTATTGATCCAATATATATATGTATATATGCATACTGGTTGAGGTTCGTTTTCAGGTAATTGATCTGTCTTTCTTGTTATTATCATGGACGCACTTCACCTTCCTAGGAGGTCCCGAGCTTCGTTTAGAGGTATTAATTTCTTGATTGATGCGCCCTGAACGTGATAGTTAACAAAGTTATCGCTGTAATCATGACTGAGTTATCACTGCATTCTTAGATGCAAGCGATCTCTGCTTATAGATATTAATTCTTGATTGATACGCCCTGAACGTGATAGTTAACAGACTTATCGCTGTAATCATGACTGAGTTATCACTGCATTCTTAGATGCAAGCGATCTCTGCTTATAGATATTAATTCTTGATTGATGCGCCCTGAATGTGATAGTTAACAGAGATATCGCTGTAATCATGACTGAGTTATCACTGCATTCTTAGATGCAAGCGATCTCTGCTTATAGATATTAATTCTTTATTTATGCGCCCATAGATAATAGGGTTATCATGGTCGTCTTCTACTTCTATGGGTGAAGTATTAAATCTCTCATTAGAGCGAGATGAAGAAGGTTCTGTCTTAAATCGACGACATCGATCCGTAGTTCTCATTGAAGCATTTACTTTTATTATTTTATGTGTGATGCATGTTAGCCTCACCACCGAGAATAGAGAGAGAAGCTCTGTGGCAGATCGATATGATCGATTCTTTAATGTTTTCTTTGGTGTTTTTATCCTGAGCTTTTTGTTGTTGAATGCAAATGAGAAGTCGGAAAAGTATTAATCTTTGAGATTGATTTAATCCGTTAGGATTGCATACTTTACTTTAAATATTGATCTTTCGTAGAAAACAAAGAGTATTATTATGGTAGATAAATTCTCTAAATAAGATTTGAGATTGTATAGGAACTGTTTGAGATTTCTAGGAACTTATGTATTCAAGTAATAAATAGTCATAGAAAAGTATATAGGATTGGATGGGATGCCTTGCATTTTAATCCGATGCCTTTTATTTTGAGTTCTGGAAAGAAATATTTGACCGTTATTACGAAAAGGCAACATCAGTGTTGCAGAATGTAATGTTCCTTTGAATAGTGGGTGAACCACTTGAAATAGTCTTTCTTTTGTGGTTGTTTAAGTGGCTCGTTGTATTCATATTTCTTGTCTAAGCTTACTGACACCCTGCTACGAACAATAGGAAAGAGAAGACTTGTTACAGAAAGGCTTTGAGGAAAGTCTGAATCGTGCAATGCAATGATGACGTTGCTTTTGTAAACTCTTTCATGAATAATAAAAAGATACACACACACCTTTTGTGGACTAGCCCGTGTACGGGTGAACCACGTTATCTTGGTCTCGTTATTTCCATGGCTTTTGTATGCGTATGGTCCTTTTGACGGTTGCATGATTGTCTTCTCCAAGGTGCTATCTTATATTGATGATTATAATACCTTGGTCGAGTGCATCTTGACCAAGGGTAATTCATGTTAATGTTGTTAAAATGATATTTCATGTTAATGTTGTTACAATGATATTTCATGTTGATGTGTTGTGACGATCACATTATTATGGACAATTCCGGATGTAGTTAACCTTTACACGGTAAGAAATTCATGAGTATGTTTCAAAGTTAAAATATGATGCGTGATGAGTATTTCAATTTAACTAACCTCCAATTATCAGGGAATGTGTTCAGAAGCTTGGTTCTTACAGGAATTATTTGTAATTTTTGAAGTTTCATTAATCTTATGCAAATTTTTCTAAAAAGCACTACACCAAAACTACTAACATGCAAATCTTGGAGATGTTACAGGCAAGAATTTCCTCTTTCGTTGCAGAAGTAAATTCGAGGCGGCCAACCAAAGCACGGTCAGCAAGCAAGGCGACTCTGTCAAGATTAGTATCTTCAGATATCACAAACCTAGAGAGGGTAGTTCTAGCCTTGTAAGCCTTCAATTTTCGACGAACCCTAGCCCTTTCACCAAATAAATTAGGGTTTCCATCTCCCTGCGCTCTCAAATTCTTCCCCACATTTGCAGAGCCAGGTGAGATAACCGGAGATGAAGGAATAGTAGGAAACTGGAACGGGGAGGTGGCCATATGGTCCTGCAACCGGAAAAAAAGAGAAACCCACACCTGTCCAATCCCAAACGTATGGACAGTGACCCACAACCACCAGAAAACCACGAACCACCCACCTGTCCCCAGCACAGCGAATAGGTACAGACCCGCAGCCACCTGTGATCCACTAACACCACAAAGACAATAAACCCTAGTCCAAAAAGGCGAAACACATGGCTGAAAACTAGGGAAAATACGTATCCTGAGAACAGATGTCAAATGCCCAGGGGAAGAGACCAATAATCAAAACAAGAAAGGACAACAAACCCAGGCTACCGAGCTCCAGCACTGCAAAAAACCATCAGAAACCCCAATACGCTCCTCCGCCGCCATCCCCTCTCTCCCCCATATAAATTATGGTTTATCCATAATATAAATTATGGTTTATCTATGTTTATGTTTCCTTATTGATAAATGATTATGTTTATGTTTCCTTATTGATAAATGATTTTGATAGTAAATGAGCTTTGCAAATATATTTGTTGTTTTAAACATATTTGATAAATTAATATTGTTTATTTTGTTAGTAATTTATTTCCAAAAACATTTGTTGTTTTAAAACATTTTTGATAAATAAATTTTATTTGTTTGGTTAACAAGTTCCGGTTAGGTAAAAACAGTTCAAATATTCACACTTAAAGAATCTTTACATATAACTATCAATATTTTTTGACTCTTTACATATAAATATCTTTAATCTTTTAAATTTTAAATTAAATAATTTTAAATTTTTATATATTTTTAGATCTTTACATATAAAACCTCTTTTTTATATTTTTAATTGTAACTTTGAATTTTTACATACAACCATCTTCAATCTTTTTAATTTTTTAAATTAAGTATCTGTTTTTGTTTTTCTATTATATTTGTTTTTTGGTTTTTAAATTATTAATGCCAACAACATAAAGTTGCTATGTATGTCTTTGCATTATGCGTTCACTTCGCCTCTATTCTACTTCAAATGCTTTTATTAACAGCAGGGACTTCGCCAACTTGAGAGGCACTTGTTTATTTTGTGGAAAAAAGATACTAGATATGCCTTTATATATATATAATTTTAAATATATATTTTAAATTATATATATATATATATATATGAGAGTAGATATATATAATTTAAAATATATTATAAATTATAAAAAAATATTTATAAATATAAAAATATGTTTTTAAGTGATAAAAGTTATTATAACATTAACTAATGTATTAAATGAAGCATGGAAGGTGCCTTGTGTGCTTTGACTTGATTAATGTTAAGCATTGATGTAAGTTTGGTTAACTTTGAATACCTACTTAGTATGGTTAGGTGATCTTTCAAGATTGCAAGATATTAATAGTGTGCACTAATGATCTCAGTTAGAGTGGTTGTGTAATCTTTCATGGGGAGTTATCACTATGTATATTGAGTGTTGGTGTGGGGTCAATTGTGTATTGTAAATTAAGCATTGGTCACATGAAAGCAAGTGTAAATGTGATGACCTATGGGCTCTTGTACAAGTAATTAGAAGTGCTTCACATATACCAAAAGTAATTTAAAGCACAAATTTGTACTTTCATCCCCATCCTCCACCACTAAGTAGCAATGATCCCCATTACAACAAAGATATAAGTGCAAGTCCCCATTGCATTAAAGTGTTCTTCTAAAAGTTTGAGAGCATGCTGCAACAACTAAGGAAACTTATGGTGTCCTACTCTAGCATGAACTACTTGGCTTATATTGAGCACTAGCACGCTTTAACAATCATGAAGAAATTGGAGCCTTTGGAAATTGTGATGCGTTGTTCTATCAACAACCCAATAAGAGGGTGTTAATGCTCGTAGTTCCAAATCAATAAGGACTGGGAGAATTTGGTTGCATCGTACTTTGCTCAAGTATTCAAAGTTTGTAAGGTCATAGAGCTTTATATTGAATATTCTATGCATCCCAATGTATGACGGAAAGTCAAGCTTGAAGGCATTGTCACAACACTGCTCAATAATGGTGTATGGATCATATCTTAGTGAGTTACACTCACATGAATGCAAACCTATACAAATTATCCCACTACTGCTCCTCACCCTTATTGAAGTTGCAACGTTTAACATACATGCAACTATTATACGTGTACGGCTTTAGATTCTTATAAAGGACATGAAGTCTCTACAGGGACATTCCCTATTAATATTCTAAAAAGAGATGAAACATATGCAATACAGTTCAGTCGATTGCTGGATAGAGGGAATCAGCAATCGAAACAATATTTAGAATATATTTGTGCAAATGCATATAGTAGCATAGCATAGTCAATCCTTTGCACGGCGAACAAACAATCAATGAGGATATAATATGGTAGCATGAAGTAATGAACAATGCATTTCCCCCTGCACCCAAAGTTGAGATTCAGTGGTTAGAGCGAGCAGCACGTTGATGAGGTTACCTTGAAGATAAAGAATAATGGCTAATAATGATACTGCCGCTGTGATCGAAATGGAACCTGCAAAACTATTTTGCTTCCCCATTGCAACGAGCAGGCATCAACTAAAAAGACAATGAAATAGAAGAAGTGAAGTGAGGTAATGATGTTAAAGACGTGAAGTATCATGTGAGGCACTCACGACTAGCCCTAAATTTCCGAGGCATTTTAAAAAATTTAAGAAACAGTCCAAACACAAGAAAGGGCAAATGATTCTTTGTAACGTATTTTTGACGTTGCATTGTTTTTTCAAGCCGCCATTATTTTTATATTTATTTATCCGCCAGTTACCATATGTGTGAGATATATAAGTGGCCTGGGCGAGTAAGGAAGAGTCCAAGCTAAGGAGTCCAAAAAGCAAGGAAGATACGGCAACAAACCTATGAAAAAAAAAGGGCCAAGGTCGTGGATAATGAAGGAATTAACCCACTCATCCCCTTACCACCTTTGGTTTATAATGTATTTTGAAACCAAGCATAAGGTATGGAGTTGGAGCTATAAATCTTGGTCAGATGTCTTTTTTTCAAAAAATATTTTTGATTAATTTGATTAATTTAAAATTAAATTTTAATTAAATTATTATTATTATAATTTTTAAATATGGCATAGTTTACAATGGGTAAGATGTTTTTTTTGGCATTTTTTTTATAAATTTAAAATTAAATTTTAATGAAATTATTTCGGTTTTTTTTTTATAATATGGAATTGTTTACGTTATTTTGAACTACGTTAACATTTGTGTTTGAACAAAATCTATAATCTATAGAGGAATCTTAACTTTATCTTTATTTTGATTTTTTCTAAAAAAAACACATTGAGAATAAAATTGAATTTCATGGTTGTTAATTTCAATAGAAAAATTTATTCCATGGTTGTTAATTTTAATAGAAAAATATCACATATACATGCCACGTAAGTTTCACAAGCTCTATATTTGTGACCAGATATCAAATGTAATAAGAACATGTTTATTTTGATGAATTAGTAATACCACTAAAACTTAAATAAGTTCTATTATAGACACATGAGCTATTAAAAAATTTTATGTATTCAAATTACTATGTCATACTATATAAGTTTGGATCATTCTATTTTTATAAAATATAATAGAATGAATTACCTATATTACAATTAAAAAAAGAATTATAATACATAAGCAGCTCCACTTCCCTGAAAGTTAGTAATAGTTGAGGAATCCAAGGAATCAAAAACAACACATACCTCAAAAAAACGGCTTTAATAACCTTTTTTTGACAAATGTAGGACAGAACATCATAACACGGAATTGCAGTTTGTTTTTTTAATGAACCACCTCTACAAAGAGCCTATTATATTTATCTGGGTTTTCAACTCAATTCCTATTGCTGAAGTAATCCTTTGAAATAAAAGGTCACAACATTGATCATTTTCAAAGTAAATGATCAATGAAAAAATATGGGTAAATGAGTCTATTGTTACCTTTTAATTGGAAACAAACTCTTTAATAAAACATCATGTTATCTTTTAATAGTAAATTAAACTCAAACATCATTATTGATGGGTATTTTTTTTAATAAACTCCGTTGTTGAAGGGTTATTTTTTCACCAAAGGTTGTATAAAGAAGATGTTAAAAGTTCAAAACGCCAAATTTTTTTAGTCTGAAGGGCAGGGATGAAATGGAATTTCAACACTCAGCCTTGCGACTTGAGTCAACACACTCATATTTTTGGGAGTAAGTTAAAGGGTAGACGATTTGCACTTTTTCGACGATTTTTGCCAAAATTTGACGATGCAATTTTTGTTGAAATCACAATTTACATTGTTCAAATTTCAATTCTGATTGCAGAAATGGATTCAACGCTCTCAATTACCCTTGGGGCACCTAGTTTGTGCAATTCCAACAACCTAAAACTGTAATTTTAACAATTTCAACCTGATTTTGGCTGGAAAAATGGTCGGAAAGTGGGTGCAAATCATCGATCATTTAGTTTACACCATATTTTTGCCTCCACGGGTGACGCATTAAAGACAATTTTGTTGGTTTTCTTTTGTATATGGAGGAATGATAACTAGACGCGTTGATTCCAGTTTATTTCCACTATAACCTTCAAGAAAATCCACACCGCCCCTACATAAATGCAAATGCTATTTGAGGTTTGAACCCACGAAGTTGCAAGGAATACCTTAGTAGTGCACATTATCTCCAACTGGTCTACACCCCAAGGGTTGATTTTTCCAATCATTTTTCTGGGAATCCGGTGATTTTCATTGTTTAAATTGCATTTTTTATTGCAAAAGTGGATTCAGTACCCTCCAAATACCTCGGCACTAGATTATTCAATTCTAAGATAATATATATGCAATTCCAACAATTTTAGTTGATTTTGGCTAGAAACATTGTCGAAAAGATGGTCCAAACTTAGAACATTTAGCCTACTCTAGTCTTAAATATCTAGTTCTCCCCTCCGAACATTCAATATATTAGGCCTTAGTCAATTTTGTCTATTTTTCAACTCAATTTCCAAAAAAAAATTTCCAACATCCAATTGTAATTTTTCAAATCACAAATATAAGTTACTAAGATTACATAATTTTGATGGCACATAGGTATATGAGAATGTTGAATCCATTTCTACAATAAAAATTGGATTCCAAATGGATTCCAAGTGATAAAAAATTATGAGGATCTAACCACCATTTTTTAACAATAAATTTGTGTTGAAAATTCAAAATCGTCTAGAGAACTTATTTTAGTCATCCTCTCTTACATTAGAAATCACACCATGCCAAACCTTTTACACATTACTTTAACCTTCAATATTCCTTTATCTCTGAACTAGCTCTTGAATATGTACAAAATATGTAAAATGAAAGTGATGTATTTTAAAAATATTATTGGCTCTCGAATGTGTACAAAATATGTAAAATGAAAGTGATGTATTTTAAAAATATTATTGGCTCTCGAATGTGTACAAAATATATAAAATGAAAGTGATGTATTTTAAAAATAGTTTTGAGTGGAAAAAAGTGAGGTTCTATAATCATAAAAAATAATAATGTATTTGAAAATTTAATAAATTTAATGGAGTTTTTACATTTCAACAAATTTCTTAGAAAACAAGGATCCTAATGAAAAACTTAATAAATTAGATTTGCATAGTAATAAGTTGCTTGGATTGTTTCCAAGGGATAAGACATAAGGTCCTTTTATTATCCTAGTGAAAAATTTAATAAATTAGATTTGCATACTAATAAGTTGCTTGGATTGTTTCCGAGGGATAAGACATAAGGTCCTTTTTTTATTATTGAAACATAAGTAAACTTCTGCCTAAAAGTTATCCAAATGGATGTGGTGAATTGGTTACGACATTCTGGTTATATGTCCTCATTTGGCTCTTATATCTAGCACAGCTTAGTAAAAACTTTTCCGATCATCAATCACCATAACTGTTGGAATGTAGGGAGGGGCATTCAAGTTTTCATAGGGGTGGATCATATTGCTTGGATGCCAGAGAATTCTACTCTCTCGGTGGAGATGCTTGGTGCTTTACATAGCCAGAGCATACATGTGCTAAAACAAGTGGTCGGGGAACAAAATGTTGACATGGTGCATTGGAAGTCGCCAAGTGATTTGGGGCTATCCGGTTGTTTGGCTGAGGAATGGGACATTTTTGTTGGCAATTTGTAGCACGCTGACATTTCCTTGACCAATTCCTCCGATGGATTGGTTTGGAGTTTTAACAGGCATAATGGGATTGTTCGGGTAGATATGCATTATAAATATATCCTGGGTTCTAAAATTACTAAGGCTCCGTCATGGTGGAACCAGTGGTGTTGGAATGTTGCAGTCCCACTGAAAATTAAGTGCTTTCTCTGTCTTGCTTGTAGGAGAAAAATATTAACCTAGGATAATTTGCAGAAGTGTGGATTTGTTGGGCCCGGTCGGTGTTGACAAAGTTTGCAAAGACACAGAACAAGAACAAAAACACAAAGGGCATATTAATTGCCTTCTCATTATTAAAATCACATATATATAGTTTCACATAAGACCAAAACCACTGGCTAATACTATGGGCCAGTGAATACCATGGGACGACTAATGACTTAATCAAAAACTAGCTTAACTAACTTAGGACCATTGACTCAACTAACTAACCAATCGAGGACCATTGAGATTACAACTCTTAACAAAACCCCCTTAATCTGAAGTGGGATGGTGTGGTTAGCACTATCAATGCCTAAGTGTTGTGCATGTTGGTCTATGTCTCAGCTAGGCATACATTTCATTCAAATAAACTTAAGCTTTACTTTCTTCCTTGATGTGTACTTGGACTGCTTCTTCTTTGTCTTCTTGAACTTGATGCTAAGTAGGTGTTCTTCAGAGTCTTCTTTGGCTTCTGCAAAATAAACAGTTTTATTGCTTTTCATTTGTGTTGGAATATAGTGCATGTCTTCTTGTTATTCTTATTTTGTTTCAACATATTGTATGTTGCTGTCAATTTTACCCGCACACTCAAAAAAATTGTCAAAAAAAAGATGAATATATTTCATCTCTTCTTGGAGAGCATTCACATCTTCCTCTTCTGTTGTTTCAATGATTTTCAGCTCTTCTTGGAGAGATTTCACTTCTTCATGTTCCACATCTTCCTCTTCTGGTGTTTCAATGGCAGCTACATCATCATTCTCACTAATAGGTGCAGCTTGTACACAATGTGCATCATTCACTACTTCCTCAAAATTTGTGGGTTGATAGGGAAACAGAGCATACTCATACTGCTCATAAATAATGGGAGTTTGCTCATATAGCTCCCTCAAACTTATGGTTTTTTGGTTCTGTGATGAACAGGCTGCTACAACTTCTATGCTGCTATCAACTGTCTCTTTTTCTGAGAGACTATCACTCACGTCACCGGGGAATTCAACCTTGATAGGTTTGTTTTCACTTTCATCAACAAACAGAGCTAGATCAACAAGCTTTCCTGAGCTTACTTGATCATAAACACAATCTTCTATGCTATCTTCCACTTCACTGTGGGATGCCTGGTGCTTTGCATGGCTTGCAAAGTCATCTAGTTCATCTGCAATGAACTCGGCTTCATCTTCTCCTACATCAGGTTCCTCTTTACTAAACTCTGCTTCATCTTCTTCTACATCAGGTTCCTCTTCACTAAACTCTGCTTTCAATATATCCCAAGATTCTTTTGGAGTATAAACTTTTGTAATGTTATGAAAGATGGAATAATCTATACTATTTTGTATGATACTTAAGGAAACAACTTCCCTTCTTTCCTTTTGATACTCTGTCAAATTCTCAAATGCTTCTAGATCACTAGGATCCACTTCAGCTACAAAATGCCATGGATCTTGTGACCTTAACAGATCCCTAATTTTTAATGACCATAATTCATAAATTTTTCCATCAAAGGTTTGCCATGAACCTATTGAAATTAACATATTTCTTACCTCTTCGATTGCTTCTGGTAGCTCTTCTAGCACCATCTTCAAGATTCAATCTTCTTGGCCATTTCTTCTTCGATATCAGCAATCCTTGGAAACTGGCTAAAAACTCCATATCTTCTCCACCCTTTTCTACACAGGTTTTTCTTGGATCAATCTCTGAGAGACTCAATCTTTTGCAATCAAGGCTGGAACGTTGTCCAATATTTTGGCTCAGCGTCAACAATACTTTCACTCAAAATTGGATCTGAACAATGCTCGTACTTGCCATGGATTATGACAACTCTTAAACTGGTTGGTGCAAGATTCTAACTGACACAGTGCACCTCCGGTGTGCGTCGGACAAAATTTTATAGAGTAAAGGAAGACTGACGCAATTTTCCTTCTAGCAGGGTGAGCCATCGACGCAGTTTGTCTTCATTGAAGGTGCGTCGACCGATGCAGTTTACCTTAAGACAGACGCAATTTTCCTTCTAGCAGGGTGAGCCGTCGACTCAGTTTCCCTTCAGGAAGGGTGAACCAGCCGGCTCAGGTTTCCTTCAGGCAGGGTGCGCCAACCGGCTCAATTTGTCTTCAGGCAGGGTGGGCCAACTTAGAAGGTGGTGCAGTTTTTCTTCAGCAGGGGTGCGCCAGGGTCTCTTCAGGGGTTTTTGAGAGTGAGACTTTGTCAGATCGGGGTGCGACTTCACCGGATCGTGGGAAAAAACAAATGAGAGAATAATTGTCGCGGCTGGAGTGTTTTGGCTCCGTCTCGTGCTGCAACTTTCAGTCGAGTGTGTGCTCTCCAGCTTCTGAAGAGGCTTACCCCAAAATCACGATTTAAGGATTAGGCCATCAGCTCTGATACCATGATAAAGTTTGCAAAGACACATAATAAGAGTGAAAACACAAAGGGCATATTAATTTCCTTGTCATTATTAAACTCACATATATATAGTTTCACATAAGAGGTCATTTAAACAACTGGTTAATACTATGGGCCAGTGAATACCATGGGACGACTGATGACTTAGTCAACAACTAACTCAACTAACTTAGGACCATTGACTCAACTAACTAACAAACTTAGGACCATTGAGATTACAACTCTTAACAGGTACGTTCTGTGTGGTGCTTTCGGAGAATCTCTTGATCATCTTTTTGGGAACTGTATTTTCTTTCAACAGGTGTGGGGGGAATTGAGGGAGTATTTTCATTTCACTGTCAGTTGGGATGTGGATGACCTTGCGGCTAATTTAAATAAGTGGTGTTTGAGCAAATGTCAGTGGACAGATATCCCCTTACTTATTCTATAGCAGGTTTGGAAAGCCAGAAATCTCGGTATATTTGAAGGACTGTTGTAGAATTCAACCCAAGTTAGTATAAAAGTAATGGCTCAGGTCAAAGATTATTCCAAGTTTTCTGCTACTAGGCGGATTAGGAGGGTTCACTATCCGGTCCCGATGAAATCCTTATTGATCGGATTCTTTGATGGGGTGTCCCAACATGGTATGTGCGGGGATGGTATGGTCTTAAAGATGGAGTCTGGACATTTAATTAAACTTAAAAGAAGGCTGGGTTGGGATCTAATACCAGATTTGGGCTTCTTGCACTTTGGGGTCCGCTCTTTTTTGCCAAGAGGATGGAGTTAAATGCTCTTTGTATTGTGGGAGATGCAAAGGTTATCATTGACTAGGCAAAGGGGGCTTCTACTATTTCATCAATATCTTTGGGCCATTGGCTGCATCGTACCCGATCCCTGCTACAGGAGTTCCATCATATTACATTCCAACATGTTTATAGGGAGTTCAATACCTCGGTGGATGCATTATCGAAACTTGCTATTGGTTCAATGGATGGTCTTATCTTTTTTGAAGAGTACAACGACAGCATGATCCTCCAGTCGAGTTTCCTCAAACTGTTTTAGGAGCTGACCCAAACTCCCTGATTATGTGTTAGGAGCTTGCTCTTTGTCTTTTGAGGTATCTTTTGTGATCTAGTTTTTGGAGGTTTATATATTGTGAATACAATAGATCGGACTTTGGTATTGGCTTGGATTCTGATAAAGATGTTAATCTGGCATTTGTGGTTAGTTTTATTTGGGACATTAAGTTTTTTTGGAAAGTTAGCGTGACTTGCTATTGATGTAAATCTGATCCTTATCCTTTTTGCTTTTCTTTCTCTGTAAATAAAATCATTAAAATCATTTATTTATTAATTTTTTTATAATATTAAAATAATTAGATTTATGTTATTTTGGATATATAACCACGTGTACTTTATAACTAGTTTACTAAAACATATTGATTTGCTTATATACTTTTGATTCGCTCCATACAAGAGGATAGCAACCAAAACAACTCTGAATCATATTCACTAACATCATCTTTAATAAAATTAATTTATGAGTGAATATGAAGTTTATTTTTCCAACTAAATCAATCCATGTTTATGGTTTAAGGCTATTGGTAGTGCAATCCGTTCACAAATAGAAATAATAATGAATTAAGCATCTAATCCTTAAGCGCAACAAAGGCTAATAGGTCAATGATGACTTTTATAAGTTTACATGCAATTTAAAATATAGTTATATCAAATTTACAAACTATTTGCAAATTCGTTATTGACATAATAATTCATCAAGTAATTAAAAATTCTTCGGGGTTGACTATGGTGTTTTCTTCTTTCCTAAGTTATCAATATTCATCCACAAAATGAAAGTTGAGTTACTAAAATTTATGATATTATTTCATTTATAAATTCTTTGGGGTTGACTATGGTGTTTTCTTCTTTCCTAAGCTGTTAATATTCATCTGCAAAATGAAAGTTGAGTTACTAAAATATATGATATTATTTCATTTATAAATTCTTTGGGGTTGACTATGGTGTTTTCTTCTTTCCTAAGCTGTCAATATTCATTTGCAAAATGGAAGTTGAGTTACTAAAATTTATGATATCAATTAATAAAAAAATAGCATAAATATCTTGGTTTAGTGTAAATATATTACATACTCAAAAAATTATATATTTAGTATGTATATTGTGTTTTGCTTATTTGGAGTATACATCTCACATGACATAATTTATGTTAGTCTAGGAAGTAGCTCTTGTAGGATAGGGTTTTTGAGTATGCACTCTATGCTAGTGTTGTTTGTAGTTTTGATAGTGCCATTTAGAGAATGTATATAGGTAAAGGGGTATTTTTTATTACATTTGACATAATCAATCAATAAGTCAACTAATTTTTCGAGATCATGTATTGCTTTTGTTTTTAGTTCTATTATAAATGTTGATTGTGTTGTCCCAAATGTTTTTTTTTATCCCTTCTCTTTGTTATATTCTTGAACATAATTGTGTGGAATTCTCTTTTTTTGTAATCCTTGTTCCATTAAGATGAAAAATGTGAGAATGTTTCAAATAGCCAGAGCTATTATGTAAAAGGATTTAGAATGTTATAATTTTTAATTGATAAAATAAAGGTATTTTATAATAAAATAAGGAAAGATGAAGAATACTATAAATGCGATTTTACTATTCCTTTGTCGTCATCGGTGCTGCCATATTTTATTTGTAAAGTATAGTACATTTCCATTTTTCTAGCAGCTACCACAATTGCTCCAATTGTTCCAATTGAGTAGAAGTTGTTAGTTTTTCTATAATAACAACAATATAAATCAATTGTATGCAGCGGAAAAAAACATGGATCACAAAAAGAATAACCATGCATAAGAAGAAAAAGACACAGAGATTTATCCTAGGAAACCCTTCTAAAGGGAAGAAAACCCAACAACCTTCCTTACTCAGAGAAACAATTCAAGATCCAAATTACATTAGATATATAATAAAAGATAAAACCCCAGAAAATTCTTATACTATCCTCGTCTTCTCTGCCCTGCACTTGCGCATAAGATCAACTGACTTGAGCAAGAATTGGATGCCCAAATAAGTGAGAAGTCACTTCTATTTATACTTTCTTGATAGTTAACTATTCCATATTTCTTGAGGGCCAACTTGCACATTTAATATAAATAAATAATAAAATATTATTATTTCTTTGGGACGACTTGAGGATGAGACCTCCTGACGCTACAAACACCAACATAAGTTTGTCTTCTCTAAGAGTTGTTTGATTGTTGTAACTGGTATGAAATCGTACTCACTGCATATTGGAGAGATTGTTTCTACAATACTTGATTCATGTATGGATATGAAACAATCACAATCCCCAAGATCATAGTTTGTTTTTGGCAATGTTTCGAAGTTTGTAATGGAAATGCCATTGCTTGCTAGGATCTTGTTAAGATTTAATATGCTAAGATAGAAAATAGAAGCATTACATTCCATTTCACAATTATAGCATATACAGGATCACTGAAGAAACAACAAGCACATCATAAACACAAGAGACACAGATTTATCCTGGGAAACCCTCATGGGGTAGAAAACCCAACAAAGCTTCCTCAGTATAGATGGCCAGCAATATACAAATATGCAAACCAAAGACATGATCTCCTCCTCCACCATAGCAGACCTCTCCTCCACAAGTGCGCTACATTCTGAGTGAGGGAAGTGTGTGTATAATGAGGAACACACCTCCTCTATTTATACACATCTCCGACTTGTACTTTATATTAACTAGGTCGGCCCCAACTTTACCACTGGGTTAAACACCCCACTACAACTGACTGGGCCGAACCCACTAGGGTGTTCTAACAACCCTTTGACCTACATAACACATATAGGACCAACCCCCACTAGGGAAGTCTAATAACCCAAGTTACCACATTCCGACGGAGGAATAAACATCTTCGGATATACAATAAGATCTTCATGGAGGAATGAAACATCTTCGAAATAATAAGTACAAATATAATATTCTTAGAAGTTACAATATCTCAACACTCCCCCTTAACAAGAAGGATATTATAACAACATATGCAGGAGAAAGGAGCCATCAACATGATACATCTAAAAATCATTGGAAGCTTTCTCAACATCATCAGTAACTCAACCAGTTACTGGAACATCTTCAATACTGGAACATCAACATCTTTAGTACTAAGTCTTTATCTTCTGCAGTACTCAAACAGCTACAGCAACATCAACATCTGAATCCTCACAATTGTCAGCATCGTCATCACATGATCATTATCATCATCATCACACGATCATCGGCATCGTCATCACATGATCATCAGCATCGTCATCACACAATCATCAGCATCGTCATCACACGATACATGATCATCAGCATCTGTATCATCATCTCGATCTACATGATCAGCAACATCGTCATCTAGATCATCAGTATTAGTGTCCACACCAATACAAGTATACACATCATCAATACAAGTATCCTCATCAATACAAGTATCCTCATCAATACAAGTATACATACAAGTATCCTCATCAATACATATCATCAATACAAGTATACATACAAGTATATTCATCAATACATATCATCAATACAAGTATACATACAAGTATCCTCATCAATACAAGTATCCTCATCAGTCAAGTATGCATAGCAGCATACCCTGCAACACACATGATCATATTACAGGATGATCGATCCCGCTCTCTTTAGGACATAGGTCCATGGATGATACAATCCAGATCAAGTTCCAGGATGATCAATCCTTATCACTTTAAGACAAGTCTCATGTCTAGGGACGATGCAATCCCATCACATACATTTTGAACCCAGTTCATGGATGATGCAGTCCTCTCATGTACATCTTGAACCCAATTCATGGAGGATGCAGTCCTCTCACGTACATTTTGAACCCAGTTCATGGACAATGCAGTCCTCACGTACATTTTGAACCCAGTTCACGGATGATGCAGTCCTCTCACGTACATTTTGAATCCAGTTCATGGACGATGTAGTCCTCATGTACATTTTGAACCTAGTTCATGGACGATGCAGTCCTCTCACGTACATTTTGAACCCAGTTCATGGATGATGCAGTCCTCACGTACATTTTGAACCCAGTTCACGGACGATGCAGTCCTCTCACATAAATTTTGAACCCAGTTCATGGATGATGCAGTCCTCACGTACATTTTGAACCCGCTTCATGGACGATGTAGTCCTCTCACGTACATTTTGAACCCAATTCATGGACGATGCAGACCTCACATACATTTTGAACCCAGTTCACGGATGATGCAGTCCTCTCACGTACATTTTGAACCCAGTTCATGGACGATGCAGTCCTCATGTACATTTTGAACCGAGATCCAGGGACGATGCAGTCCTATCTTCAATTCTCGGAGACAACATTCTACGGATCAATTCTGGGACCGAATTCTAGGGAAGATACAATCCCCTACCTGTTCATTCAGGACTTCATTATCGGAGACCCAGTCTACGGCTCAATTCTGGGACTGAAGCCCAGGGAAGATACAATCTCCTACCTGTTCATTCAGGACTTTATTCTCGGAGACATCTTGTCTACGGATCAATTCTGGGACCGAAGTCCAGGGAAGATACAATCACCACATGTCCACTAAGGACTTCATTCTCGAAGACATACGTCTACGGCTCTCTTTAGGACTAAAGTCCAGGGATGATCCAATCCTCACATGTCCACCAAGGACTTCATTCTCGAAGACATACGTCTACGGCTCTCTTTAGGACTGAAGTCCAGGGATGATCCAATCCCCACATGTCCACCAAGGACTTCATTCTCGAAGACATACGTCTATGGCTCTCTTTAGGACTGAAGTCTAGGGATGATCCAATCCTCACATGTCCACCAAGGACTTCATTCTCGAAGATATACGTCTACGACTCTCTTTAGGACTGGAGTCCAGGGATGATCCAATCCCCACATGTCCACCAAGGACTTCATTCTCGAAGACATACGTCTACGGCTCTCTTTAGGACTGAAGTCCAGGGATGATCCATGTCGTGCTCACTATATGCCAGTTAATTAAAACATTAACATGCAGAGTGCTAAACATAAATTATCAACCCAAGGAAGTCTTTTATTTCAAAGCTATCGTGCAAAATATATGCAAGTACAATTTCTACCTGACATTGTTATCTATTGGTATGCAATAGTGATTGTTTGTAGACTAGATCACACATGCTTGAAAGTAAATCAATCCTCAGCCTATTCATAAAATCACACTGTAAATCTAATCACACTTTAACAAAATAAATTATCATGAAATAAGATCTAATTACATAAACCTGAAAGCAATGCTAAGTTGGCCAACGATCTATCAAAATGAATTAACAGAAAAACACTATGATAAATCAAATGAATAAAACATGAACTGAATAATAAAACAACTATGATAAATCTAATGAATGAAAGCATGAGTTAACAATTAACAGATCTACAAAATAAAACACTTAAAATTAACACTACCAGCATCTGCTCAGGGAAGAGGGCCCTTCCTCCACTGAGTAGATCTGGATCTCCACAATGAAAGTCTACAACTCCAGAATTAAGAAACTGGCAGCATGTATTATCATAATGGAAAAATTACAACAGATCTGGATCAAATCCTACATCATAACATTGTGTTCTCTCCTATCTTGCATCTCCTATCATCCATCTCCTATCCTGCCTAATATATCATGCTTAATCTCTATCAATCTATCCCCCCTCTCAATGAGATGGATTACATATTTATACATAAAATTATCTCCTGAAAATGAAGAACTGAACCCCCAACTTGTGATCTGCAACAGCTGAAACACGGCCGTAACTGCTGGCAATTTTGGAACCGGCCGCAACACCAAATCGGGAAAATACCCTCTCGAAGAACCACCTGCATATCGCAAACTGTAGCTTTGTTTGGCGATTTCCTCGCGTGTTAGGTAAATGAGGATGTTACGCACAAAACCCATGTCTCGGATTTGTGCGATTCGGTTCCATCTGCCCGCAAATCAAGACGCGAATCAGGGTGTTCTTATGTGGCACGCGTTTTTGGTTAAAGTTGTAACAGCTAGCTATGAGCGTCCTGTACATGACAACTCACTCCACAAACTATCATTAGTAAAATTATGCATAATAGTCTTTTAATTCATCAAAGATAAAGGAAAATAATCACTATTAACCACTTAAAACATCAATGGAAGTAGCAGGCCGTTCAACGCGCAGCGACAAGAAATGAATGAAAAATGGAATGATAAATGAGAAATAATGGTAAGAAAATGGATGAAAGGTATGTCGGTAAGTGATGGAAAAATGGACAATTCCAGGGCCCAACATCTCCCCCAAACTGAACTTGTTGCATGTCCTCATGCAACCCAATACCTGTGTAGCATCCAACTTGAAAATAAAATGCATTCACTTGTTCCTTCATTTTACCATTTGCACAACTGCAGCTAGAAGAAATAGAGAGTTTAACACAAATTGGCAGAGTCACTTAGCGGAGGATTTAGCAGAAAATTTGGCGGATTCGCAGCTCTTTAGTAGAAATTTGGCAAAGTCACAGCTTATTTTAGCAGAGAATTTGGCGAAGGTTTTAGCGAAGATTTTGGCGGAACAGCGCTAAATATAACGGCAAATTTGGCGGAGTGAGCTTATTTTAGCAGAGAAGTTGGCGAAGGTTTTAGCGGCGAATTTGGCGTAACAACGCTAAATTTAACGGCGTATTTGGCGGACTCGCAGCTGCCGGAAAAGATGTCGCAGCTGCCGAAAAACGGTTGCCGAAAAATATGTCACAGCCGCCGGAAAATATGACGTAGCTGCCGGAAAACGGGCAGCTGCCAGAAAACGGTCGCCGGAAAATATGTCGCAGCCGCCGGAAAATATGTCACAGCTGCCGGAAAACAGGCAGCTATTGGAAAACGGTCACCGGAAAATATGTCACAGCCGCCGGAAAATATGTCGCAGCTGCTGGAAAACGGGCAACTACCGGAAAATGGTCGCCGGAAAATATGTCGCAGCCGCCGGAAAATATGTCGCAGCTGCCGGAAAACGGGCAACTGCCGGAAAACGGTCGCTGGAAAAGATGTCGCAGCCGCCGGAAAAGATGTTGCAGCTGCCAGAAAGCAGTCACCAGAAAATATGTTGCAGCTGCCGGAAAAGATGTCGCAGATGCCGAAAAAGATGTTGCAGCTGCCGAAAAACGGGCAGCTGCCGGAAAACGGCAATATTTTACGGCGTTTTAGCCTTTTTGAACAAGAAACTTCTAAAGCCATTTTCTCCCAAACGACGAACTGGGTTGGGCTGAAATTTTGCAGGCAAGTAGCTACCACTATGATGCATCTCCACGCCAAAAATTAGACAAACCCACATCACGGATTTTGAGAAAAATGCGAATTGGCTGTAGGTGATTATGGCCATTTTCTCGAAAACAGCACACTGGATTGAGCTAAAACTTGCCACGGTTGTTCATCATGCTGTTATGCATTCCCAAAAATTAGATGAACCCACATCATGGATTTCGAGAAAAATGCAAATTGGCTGTAGGTGATGATGGTCATTTTCTCGAAACCCGTGCACTGGATTGAGTTGAAACTTGCCACGGTTGTTCATCATGTTGTTATGCATTCCCTGTCCAAATTTCATGAGGATTCAATTCGTGGTTTGTGAGATATGCTCAATTCAAATTAGGCATTTTATGTGAAGAACAATATGCATCCAAATTATGAATGTGAATGAAAAAGCAGCAAGCATAGTAGCTCCTCCCCCAAACTGAATAATTTTTCATGTCCTCATGGAAAGTAGGAGTTTGTTTCTTAGTTGGAAAGTAGCCATCTCCCCCAAACTTAACATATGCAGCATTCAATGATTCTCAAATTCTCACAAACATTTCATTTGTAACAGCTGGCCCATTGCTCCATGGAGAAGAATATAGCATAGATCTGTTTAGAATGTTGCTACATAAATGCATATATCAAATTGTTATGGCTCTCAATCACTCAACAATACTCATGCATATAACTTTGTGATAGCACCAAACATAATTCAAATCAGCTCATGGTATCAAAATGCCAATTTTACCATGTAATTAAGATGAAGTAGCAAAGATGTGGCTGCCCCAAGACAAAATATGGAAATTCCACTGAGTTTTGTAGCCCTCCAACCTTCATGTGGAGAAAGGAATGTCATAAAATTGTCTCATCTTTTACCTACAACACAATACTATTAAAGATGTGCTGTAATTACTGATTTTGAAATATGCCCATAAAAGATTAGAACCAGTTATAAATGCTATCATTCCTCTGCCTTGAATGTACAAGATAACGCTGGTATGCACTGCTACAGGAATGTTGTGATTTCCATCCCTCACAATTACAGTAATAAGACTTGATATTATTACTTTCAAACTTTCCTTCTATCTTGTATATACTGAAAATGATGATATGTGGTTTTTTATAGAAGAGCCATTCATGTAACTTGCAACTGAGTCCCCTATATTCTTCTTCAGCCACAACATCCATGCGTTTGAACCGATTTATGTATTAGGTGAACCAAGAAACACATACCTTTGAAACACATCCTCTGTTGTAGGTTCTTGTGTCCAGCCTATCCTTCTCCTTCAAGATGTGTATCAGCTGCTTTATTTGTCCTCATTATTTTTTTATATGGCAACAGAGCACCGTTTCTTACTGCTGGTTCTTGTGTGGCAGCAGCAAGACTTATTTTCTTACTGCTGGTTCTTGTGTGGTAGCAGCAATGATTCTTTTCTTACTGCTGGTTCTTGTGTGGCAATAGCAAAACTTCCTATTGTTGGTTCTTGTGTGACAACAATAAGGTATCCCTTTTTTTGTATGCTTGGTCAGTTCGGTTGGTGAGATGTTGGGTTGGAATCTGAAGGGGATGTGCAGGAATGATGAAGTGTTAGAATTGAATGGGAAATGATGGGAATGGATGGACATATAAAATGCTATATGGAAAATGGAAATGGCTAATGCTTAGTGGTTCTTCATGACATTTCCCTAAATCTTTAATAAATAAATAAACTCATGCTATTTTACCTCAAGTTTTACCTCCATGGAAGCATTAGTTTCCATGAATGGACTGGTGTATGCTGGAGCTATGTGGCTGATCTGATGCTGAGACATATGTATATGAGAGCTGAAACTGGATGAGACTGAATTTGATCCATGATATTGTGCTGGTTGCTTGTAAGACTAACTACTGAGACAATTGATGAGCATAAATTCTACCATAGAAGCAGAAAGTCCTTTCTCTTATTCTGAAAATTAACTGTTGAACTGAAAATGGAAAGGAATTGCAAAACTACTAAACAAATGATGCTGCAAATCATTGTTGAAACCATTAGATCACATAATCTTCAGCTGCTACAAACCCTAGGTACAATTCTTACCATGCGAATGAATGTGCTGAAGTCGAGCATGGAAAGAAATCATTGGATTACCGGCCATTAATGTATGCCGTTAACCAATGTGAAGAAACTCACCTTTGATGACAATGAACTCTAAAGTACCTTAGTGCATCTTGACACGTACGAATGGATGCGCTGGAGTCGAGTCACCTGCAAGATTTGTCAATCAAGAGGCATGGATGAATCCCCATGATTAACAACAAGGAAATCTACCATTGATTCATGCAGATACCAGGGCACTATAAAAACTCTAATCTTGATCCCAGAGGATGTGTCGGAGTCGATGGGACAAGACCATTGGAAGGTGGACCTTAATGCATTCCACATCATCCAATACGAGTACAAATTAAATGATTGTGAAGAATCATAGTGAAAAATAGGACCAACATGAAACTCATAAGCGGAAAGTATATGTGAAGTCATGATGTAGTAGTGATGGGAAATAAAATGGTTATGGTGACTACATAAGCAGTGGAAAATGGGACTTCGACATGAATGGATTTTTGGGGTTTTGAAATGAGGAGGGTGAATGAATCTACCATAGGGAAATTGGCTTCTTGAGGGGTTTCTTTTAGCAACAAGTGGGATGAAAGGTGTCTAAAAATGATTCTTGGAATATAGCAATGGGACTTTACTTCGGAAACATTGGACTCTGTATGGTTTTCACATCAATCTCTCCATTTTTTTTTTATGTTCTCAATCCATTTGCAAATCGATAAAAAGTCTTCAAGAGTCACTCGTGCATGCATTGACCTTTTTCTTCCAAGGACCTGCAAAACCTAGCATTTGCCTGCAATAAAACATGAGATGATGGAAGAAGAGAGATGATTGGTCTCTCTTCACCCAACACTTATGAAAAAAACAACAAGCAATTACTTATAAAACAAATCCAAAGAAAAATGAACAAAGCAAAATCCATTTTATACCTGCAGGAGAGCAATGTCCATCTAGACTCACCAATGGTATTCTGATCATAGCTTCTTCGTTCCTTGTCCAATTTGAGTGATTCCAAAGCCAAATGAAATTAAATTCATAGGTATATTTCCATTAGAAACAGGTTTTTAAAATTCTATGCAATGATCTTCCAAATCACTCAGTAACAGCCTGCATGACAAGGTGTTTTTTTTCGAATTCTAAACTAGACCAACAGTCACGGTTTTAGGCTTAACTTTTTCGTTTGATAACGGATTGATGTGATTCCAATTGGAGATGAAATTAGATTCATGTAGGTATCTCCATTCGAAACAGGTTTTGAATCCAACATGAATTGATGGGTCAAATAAGCCAATGAACAGTCTAGAAAATAGAGTTTTAGGAATGCAGGTTTGTGATAGGCAGTCAGTACTTTGGTCATAAAATTTACATAAAATATCGGAACGGAGTGATTCAAATTGAATTGTAAACTAGATTCATAGGGGAATATACCAATGAAACAGGTTTGCAAAATATGTCCAATAAGGCATCCAAAAATGGACTATCCCAGCTCTGTTCCTAAGCTGCCAGCTTGACACCCTGTTAGTATTTTGGCCATAAAATTTTCGTTTGACACCCAATCGTAAAAATTCAAATTGTTTTGTAAACTAGATTCAAAGGGATACTTGGGGTATAAACAGGT
Organism: Larix kaempferi; assembly: GCA_027924585.1. Lineage (NCBI taxonomy): Eukaryota > Viridiplantae > Streptophyta > Pinopsida > Pinales > Pinaceae > Larix > Larix kaempferi. The sequence continues at coordinate 4,901,503 of BSBM01000961.1, read as the reverse complement.
TTTTAAAAATAAGTTCATTTGGTCTCCCAAAAATGGACTGTCCCGTCTATGTTTCAGTAAAATTTTCAAGCCAAAATGTCACAAAAATCCAATAAATTAAATTCAACCCCCCAAAAGTGATCGAAATAGGTGTGAATGATTTTAATGATGTAAATTTAAATATCACACACATCCATACCAAAAATTTCAAGCATTGAGCACCTAGATTGTCTTACACGGTTTGTTGCAGCCACAGCTGCAACTCTTAAAAAATGACATAATGTTGAAATAAAGCATGTGAATTTTTATGGAAAATAAAAACTAAAGACATATCATGATGTGCAACACACACATATCTCAAACTCATAAATTTTTACCTGTAGCACAATCACAGCTGGGTGTTGCAGCTCCCTGTCATAGCGAGTGTTGCAGCTCATTGTTGTAGCTGAGAGTAATCACTCACAGCTGGGTGTTGCGGCTAACAAATTCATGTCAAATTTCAAGCTTGAAGTGTTCCATAATCATGGGCTCATTTTCCTGTGGATCGTCCATTCACTTTCTATAATTACTGTAATTTTGTTTTCATGATATTTTTATTTTTATTTGTAACAAATAGAGACAAATTGGGAAATTGATGACAAAAATGACTTAAGCATTCATGAAAACATCTCATACCCATTCCTCATATTTCGACTTTCTGATCTTCCAGATCGCAACAAGGCGCAGGAAGAGAGCATACTTATTCAAAAATAAAAACTTAAAAAAACAAAAGCATGGTTTTATTATGTTATTCTACCCTACCCTATTCTACTTGGAAAAAAAACTGTTCAAGTGTATGAATATTTCCAATGGAGCCATTTTCGAAAAAGTGACTCAAGTATGCTCATACTCCCAATAGAAAAATATAACTTTATGAATTCTAGGATATGAGAAATCAACTTCCCTTCAAATGATAGTGCCAAGAATTGGTGAAGTATGAAATGATGCTGTAGACCGATGACAGTTTGAAACCAAGCTTCAATATAGTCTTTGTTCCCTTGATTGCTCATGGATGTTACACCATGAAGATCCTTATTAAACTGATCTTCCTCAATGCATAAGATTTCTAGATCTAATGATGTGAATGATGCTTCTGGTTCCAATGGTTGTTCTCCATCAAATATTACGTGTGTATTGTTGATCTTGTATGTTTGCTTATGAGGACTAGAAGAAACTCCATCTGCAAAACTTGGATCTAAAACATGTTCAGGCCTCGTATGGATTTTCTGCAACAACGCACAGCCTTTTTGCAGTGGTGTAGATGAGGTAGAATAAGAGGGAAGTGTAGGAACATTTTGCAGTTCAGCATTGTAAGCATACTGTACTGCTTTATTATGGTTAGGGTGGAGGGTGGATTGGACAGGAAATTGTGTTGGATACCAAGGAGTTTGATGAGAAGATAGATGTGGCTGATGTAGATGATTGATTTGTGAGGTTGATATTGAAGGACCAACTTGTGTTGCAGCATGAGGGAGAGTGGCCATATGATCATAAAATAGGCCATTCCAACCTTGTGGGTAAGGTAGGTAAGAGTTAAATTGAGGCTGCAACAGCTGCCATGGTAGAAGAGTATTCAATGACTGAGTATGAAAGTAAGGAAATGGAGGGATAGAATTTCGAACCATAGATGTAGGCCATGGTTGACATGACTGTTGCAATGATTTGGCTGCAACTCCCGGATCTCTTTGATATGTTTCTTTCATCCTTGGTAAGGAGGGGCAATGATCTGTGGAATGATTTAAGTCACATATACCACAACTTTCAAGACTATCCAAAGGGAAATCCCTTGCTTCTCTTATTTCCTCCTGCTTTCCCTTATCCTGCAAAACACCCAATTGTAAATCAGCTTTAGAAATGTCAAATAAATTGCTGATTTCAGTTCATAAAACTCTTTTTTTTGCAGCAGATTTCAAAAATAGAGATAAAAGTTCCTTAGAATTCTTACCAATCTTGAAGTTTCCTCTTGAATGCCTTCTACATAACTCACAAATATCATCATATGCTAACTGAAATACATTACCTGTTCCGATCAGATTCAATATTTCTAAACATTCAGCTTGGATTCCCTTGAGTAGAAGTGTTTTTAAGATTTCCTTCCCCAGTTTCCTCTGTTTGGATCTTTGGAGGTTATATTGAAATCGTTCTATGTATTCCTCCAGACTCTCTTCTTCTCCTTGTGTCATTTCGAAGATGTCTTCATTGACCCTGCAATAATCTTGGTACCTTTTCAAGAACACATGTTTCATGTCTTCCCAAGTTTGTATACAATTCCCACCGAGGCTCATGAACCATCGGAGGGCTGTTCCTTTTAGAGTAAGGGGAAATACATTCAACTTTTGATCATTAGCACAATAACCATATCCTCTACAAAGTATTTCAAATTGAAATAAAAATACATCAGGGTCTTCGTTTTCCAAACCGTGAAAATTTGGTAGAACATGTGAGGGAATTCTTTTCGTTGGTGCCACTCCTCTCGAATCTTTGATGGGAAATTTGAAGGTAACAACTTCTCCATCTTTTTCATCTGCCATCTCTTCATTAGATTCTTTGTGCGCTATCTTGAGGCTCCTCCTTCGAATGTTCCTGTCAACTTGTTAGTAGAATGGGTGGTGCTTACAACACCACTAAGGGGAATGATAAGATTTATGCTGCAAAGATTGAAAATGAAATAAAACTGAATGTAAAGACAGAAAATTAACACTCAAAATAAATTCAATAAACTGAAATGTAATTATGCAAACTACATGCCCTATTTTAACAATGTCAGATGTACTATTGCACAATTGATAATTTCCCCGGCAACGGCGCCAAAATGACGTGCTCACTATATGTCAGTTAATTAAAACGTTAACATGCAGAGTGCTAAACATAAATTATCAACCCAAGGAAGTCTTTTATTTCAAAGCTATCGTGCAAAATATATGCGAGTACAATTTCTACCTGACATTGTTATCTATTGGTATGCAATCGTGATTGTTTGTAGACTAGATCACACATGCTTGAAAGTAAAGCAATCCTCAGCCTATTCATAAAATTACACTGTAAATCTAATCACACTTTAACAAAATAAATTATCATGAAATAAGATCTAATTACATAAACCTGAAAGCAATGCTAAGTTGGCCAACGATCTATCAAAATGAATTAACAGAAGAACACTATGATAAATCAAATGAATAAAACATGAACTGAATAATAAAACAACTATGATAAATCTAATGAATGAAAGCATGAGTTAACAATTAACAGATCTACAAAATAAAACACTTAAAATTAACACTACCAGCATCTGCTCAGGGAAGAGGGCCCTTCCTCCACTAAGCAGATCTGGATCTCCACAATGAAAGTCTACAACTCCAGAATTAAGAAACTGCCAGCATGTATTATTATAATGGAAAAATTACAACAGATCTGGATCAAATCCTACATCATAACATTGTGTTCTCTCCTATCATGCATCTCCTATCATCCATCTCCTATCCTGCCTAATCTATCATGCTTAATCTCTATCAATCTATCCCCCCTCTCAATGAGATGGATTGCATATTTATACATAAAATTATCTCCTGGAAATGAAGAACTGAACCCCCAACTTGTGATCTGCAACAGCTGAAACACGGCCGTAACTGCTGGCAATTTTGGAACCGGCCGCAACACCAAATCGGGAAAATACCCTCTCAAAGAACCACCTGCATATCGCAAACTGTAGCTTTGTTTGGCAATTTCCTCGCTTTGTTTGGCAATTTCCTCGCGATTCAGGTAAATGAGGATGTTACGCACAAAACCCATGTCTCGGATTTTTGCAATTCGGTTCCATCTGCCCGCAAATCAAGACACGAATCAGGGTGTTCTTATGTGGCACGCGTTTTTGGTTAAAGCTGTAACGGCTAGCTATGAGCGTCCTGTACATGACAACTCACTCCACAAACTATCATTAGTAAAATTATGCATAATAGTCTTTTAATTCATCAAAGATAAAGGAAAATAATCACTATTAACCACTTAAAACATCAATGGAAGTAGCAGGTTGTTCAACGCGCAGCTACAACAAATGAATGAAAAATGGAATGATAAATGAGAAATAATGGTAAGAAAATGGATGAAAGGTATGTCGGTAAGTGATGGAAAAATGGACAATTCCAGAGCCCAACAATCCAATCCCCACATGTCCACCAAGGACTTCATTCTCGAAGACATACATCTATGACTCTCTTTAAGACTAAAGTCCAGGGATGATCCAATCCCCACATGTCCACCAAGGACTTCATTCTTGAAGACATATGTCTACGGATCCTTTTAGAACATGTGTTCAAGGATGATGCAATCCCCTTGTCAACTTAGACCCTATCTAAGGACCATCCACCAACCTCTTTGTTGGCATCACCAATATATGTATCCACATCATCGACCTCTCTGTCGATGCATGCAATCTCATCATAAGTGACCACATCACACCCCCTTTTGAGGAGGGTCCTATCAGGCTTGTCTCGAAAATACTCAAACTTTACTTGAGGTAGAGGTTTGGTTAGTATATCGGTAACTTGTTCACTTAAGGTAGAGGTTTGGTTAGTACATCGGTAACTTGTTCACTTGAGGTAGAGTTTTGGTTAGTGCATCGATAACTTGTTACAAATTCGAACTTTAATTCCTTTCTGCACCATATCTCGTATATAGAAATATCAGATCTCTATGTGCTTTGAATTATCATGGAACACTGGATTCTTTGTCATTTTGGTACAACTCTGTTTGTCACATAGGATCACAGTTGAGTCCATCTCTAATTCAAAAAATTATGAAGCCATACTGCTTCCTAACTTAGCAGAGCAAGTAACCATATATTCTGCTTGTGCTAAGAGACACACTAGATTGTTTCCTGCTAAACCACGAGATCATGGCTGATCCCAGACAATAACATCCTCTCGATGTGCTCTTCCTGTCTGATACACTTCCTTCCCAATCAACATCTGTGTAGCCATCTGAAGTCATGATCTCCAAGATAACATAGATCAAAGTCTATCGTATCCTTTAGGTACCACATCACATGATTTGCAACTTATCAGGTGAACACATCTAGTTTCCACTAGATACCGACTCAAGGTGTTCACAGCAAAGCATATATCTGACCTAGTATTTGTTAGATACATCAATGACTCAATAATTTGTCTATACAGAGTTATATCCACTAACTCTGATGAGTCATCCGCTAACAGCTTCAAGTTGGAATCCATGAGAGTGGCCATTCCAACACATCAAGTCCTTTTAATATTTATCGGCATATTTTCCCTGGTTGAGAAAGATTCCTTCTAAGCCTTGCCATACTTCCATACCTAGGAAGTAATGCATCAATCTGAGATCTTTCATTTTCATTTCTGTAGCCATCTTCTTCTTTCTTTTCATGATCTGTTTCTCATTCCTTGTCAGAAAGAGATCATCCTCATACAATAATGGTATGATAGGTTCATCATCCACAACCTTAAGGTAAAGGTTAGGATCAGCTTTACTTCTAGTAAAGCCCAAGCTTTGTCAAGAAGTTGTCAATTCTCCATCATTCACACTCTGCATTGAGTGATCTTCTGCATATCTATCTATGCCATCTCTCGTCAGATGGGTCTACTGATATGAGCCTCAATATCATTCGAACTCTATGGTGAGTTCCTTCTTGCATCCATGTCATCTGTGTATAGAAGCCATATTCAACCTTGTAGCAAAGGTTGAGATCCACATCACCCATGATGATCATTAAGCTCATCAATTGACTACCAATCCTGGGTACCCATACAGAACCTGATTCACACTTCTTCTTTAATTACACCATTAAGAGAATGGTCTTATCTATCCACTTGGAGCAAACATATTGTCATGATTCTCTTCCTCTTTCTAAGAGAATCTTCTAGCCATGAGCCTTCTATATTTTGTTTGATTTGTAAATATTCTTGTTGAACATCCATCACTTGTTCGGTGTTCATCATTCTTCATGATATTTCCTACAAAACAAAATTAAGTACATGATTAGTAATACTTCATAATCATGAAATCATGTTGACATGATAACCTATTATGCATACAGATATCATTTACATAGTTATGCAACTATCTTGACCAATACTTTGGCACAACACTTTTCCATATCCTGTATGCATACAGTGACTATCTAGATGCCTTCCATCTCTACCAAAGCATACTATCGAGAGTGTGCACAACTCTCAGCATGTCAGCAAAGAGGTTTCATTCTAGACAAGCAACAATGGAATGTTTGTCCAGCTTACCAATCATAAGCATATTAATAGTATATTGTTCAATGCTCTATGAATGTTTACACTCAGCATGATATATTCTAGGAATACAAATATGCATACAAGCAATACCATTTACTATTTCAAATAACAACTCAAATACTTATCTTTTATGTTTGTGTGGTTGCCTCCCGCTTGATCTTCTATATGTATTTTGAACTTCTATTCATTCTGTACCACTGTGCATGCTCAAGTGTTCACTAGTGTCATCCTCATGATCTCATACACAAACATACATTCATTAGTATATTCTCAATATTATCAAAACATTATAATTCTAAATAATCTTGAATATGTATAGTCATGATCATTAGTATTCAGGGATTCAAGGAAGTCTTCTTTTACTCATGCATATTCTTGTTTGATCATAGTACTCTTCTGGTTAGTTAAATCATCAAGATATGAGACATAATATGCATAAAACCTTGATTACTAACTTTATGAATAAGCATAACCAATCATACCAAGTATACTTATATAAGGGATCCTAACACAAGGTAAGATTCTAACTTGACATAGGAAAACATACCTGGATTAGTATACCTGCTTAGTTATGTCTAACATACCTAAACAATATCTTCTTTGTTCTCTTCAATGATTTAGAGATCCTATCATAGAACCTGCATATCTCATAGGTTAAGCATAATATAACAAAGTCATACATACCTCGTAAGTAGAACAAAGATTATGGATGAGTCTTTGTCTTCATGTTGTCATGGTCATGGAACTTGATTTGTCTTTCGTGATGTACCTGTGTCTTGTTAGCAAACAACATCAACCTCATACAACACCATAATGCATTAGTACAATCATATAGCCCTAATCAATGAATGTCTTCGATCATTCACATGCATTCATACTGTTACTAGGGTGATAAGACAATTCTAACATTAATCAAGATTGTACTAATAAATAATATGAAGACAAACACATTATGAACTTAATCAGGAATCAGATTTCAAGACATACCTGAACCTCCTTAAGTCATACCTGTCGAGACTTCTTGTAGTCTTCTTATGTAATGCCTTAGCCTCAACTCCCTCTGAAACTTGATCTAGAGCTTGATTAGGGTTTGCTAGAGAAACCCTAAAAATTCAATCTTTGACTTTCACACTTTTGAATGGATGGAAGGATGTGTCTTGCTGAGCTGATCAAACTAGCATACTTCAATTTTGAAATCTCCAAAATTTGACCCCTCAAAATTGCATTCAAAACTTATGGATCTTCTGGACACGATCCCAAACTAGGGTTTGATGAAGCCCACCCTTCTTCCCAATCAAAAGGTTCGATCCAAGGCTCTAAACTCTTATTTTTATGAGGAGCTTCTAGCCGTGGTCACATACTTCAAAAATTCCAACTTTTGCTGAAGCCCTAATTTTCCATCTTTCCGATCAAAATCCCGAACTAGGGTTTGATCAAGCTCGGTCTTCTACCCAACCAAAAAAATCAATATTGGTCTCTAAATTTCAATTTTCCTGAGTATCATTCAGCCGTGGACTCCAATTCCAAAAATTCTAACTTTCTCCGAAACCCTAAATTCCGGAAGCCATGAATGAAGGTGCTCCAAAAATAATTCTGTTTTGACAGAAATATCTACATGATTGTTTCTACTGTAACTCTGAACTTTTTTATCCATAGGGTCTGAAAACGTTTTTTGTGGTATCCTGACCTGTCATCTTTCCATCCTGAAAGGTCTGACCTCAATTGGATTTTCGGAGAGAGAGTTATGCCAAGTGTCGCAACGTGACCTGTTTATGGGATAAAACAGGAGAGCGAACTTGTACGGATTTCCACGTGTCACTGGTTCAACTTCGGATTTCATTTGGAGCTTCCTAGCCCAAGTTGTGACATTTTTCCCTAGATCACTTGATTTTGACTGAGATCTGGAAGAGGCAGAAACCCTAACTAGTACTGATTATAACTCACAAAGTACAACGAATCTGAGGGTTTCCTTTGGACACAAGGTACCTGGGGATGTTAGCTACGACCTGTAAATGTTTGAGATCCTGAAACTTCGCCAAAATGGATTTATAGCGAAAGTTCCACGATGACTAGTTTTTGCTATACAAAACCCAAACCTTGAAATTGTTGCAAGTGAAGCAAGTGTCGTAAGTGCCATACATTGCCTTCCTTTAGGTTAGATCTGATACCATGCTAAGATTTAATATTCTAATATAGAAAATAGAAGCATTACATTCCATTTCACAATAATAGCATATACAGGATCACTAAAGAAACAACAAGCACAGCATAAACACAAGAGACACAGATTTATCCTGGGAAACCCCCATGGGGTAGAAAACCCAGCAAATCTTCCTCAATATAGATGACCAGAAATATACAAATATGCAAACCAAAGAAATGATCTCCTCCTCCACCATAGCAGACCTTTTCTCCACAAGTGCGCTACATTCTGAGTGAGGGAAGTGTGTGTATAATGAGGAACACACCTCCTCTATTTATACACATCTCTGACTTGTACTTTATATTAACTAGGTCGGCCCCAACTTTACCACTGGGTTAGAAACCCCACTACAACTGACTGGGCCGACCCCACTAGGGTGGTATAACAACCCTTTGACCCACATAACACATACAGGGCCAACCCCCACTAGGGAAGTCTAATAACCCAAGTTACCACATTCTGACGGATGAATAAACATCTCCGGATATACAATAAGATCTTCACAGAGGAATGAAACATATTCAGAATAATAAAGTACAAATATAATATTCTTAGAAGTTACAATATCTCAACAAATATTTCGTTGATGGAATTGAACAAGGGGTGTAGGGATAGTAAATGTAATTTTCATCATTCCTTTGTCACCAATCATATTAGCACGTAATATCTATTGTGCTTTATGTTTTTTGTCTAAGTATGTACTATTTACAACCATGATATCAACAATGAAAACTTGTCCAGTTCTATGACTGTTTAGGTCCTCAATTGATACTATGCTTGGGGATGAAAATCTAGCCCTATATGTAAGCATTGATCATAGGATGATAATGCATACCTATACATAAACATTGGCAATAAGAGAAAGCAACATTGACACAACTCTTTATTTGTTTTTGTTTTGTTGTTTTCGGCGTCCCACTCGTGCTCTTTGGAATTTCCTTTGAGCTTATATATATATATATATAAAAGCATTGATCATAGGATGATAATGCATACCTATACATAAGAATTGGTAATAAGAGAAAAGAACATAGACACACCTATTTATTTGTTTTTTTTTTGTTTTGTTGTTTCCGGTGTCTCACTTGTGCTCTTTGGAATTTCCTTTGAGCTTATATATATATATATATTTCAAATGAAAAAATTTCATATTTCATATATACTGACCCTTATGATGTTTGTGATCCTTGATTGCTAATGCTTTTTTCACTTGTCCAAAATTTCTTGATTTCAATATTCAAGAAAATTTTCCAGGTTTATAGTTTGTACTTGATAGAGAAAAGAAATTGTATTGAATATGGACATGAATATACATTTTGGACTTGGCATGTTGAACTGCTTCTTGTATGTCGCTCACAACGTCTTTCCTTCGTCTATATATATTTGTCCATGATCTGTAAATTTGTTTATGTTTTTATGAATTTTCATATCATCGGTTATAACATAGAACAATAAAAATACCAATATCAATATATATATATATATATATTGATATTGGTATTTTTATTGTTCTATGTTATAACCGATGATATGAAAATTCATAAAAACATAAACAAATTTACAGATCATGGACAAATCTAGATAGAGGTTTAAAATTTAAACATACTTACCTTCTAGTTTTAGTTTCCATATTTGTCTGATATATTCAAATATGGAAAAATTATATATATAGGCAACTAAATTTCATGGAATGCAATGGAAAATATGAAATAGATTACTATATATCAAAATGATATACCATACTAACATTTTGAACACTGATATATTTTTTTAATTCAATACAAGAAATATGAGAATTTGAAAATACAGAAGTATATAAAAATCTCTATCACCATCTATTTGAATTAGAGACCAATAATTTAATGCATATGGTGGTTGGTAGGAAATCCCACCATTTATAGTTATGTGGACATTGGGTTGAATACTGTTAGTTTTTCAGCATTTAATTCAATATGATATAGGATCTTAACTGAGAGAACAACATGTACATTATATCAAACACGAGAGACAAGAGACACAAAGAATATCAAACACAAGAGACAAGAGACACAAAGCATTTCACCGGGGAAAACCAAGAAGGTGAAAAACCCCACAACTTCCTTAGAGATAGAATAAGAACCAATACAAAGATCACCAAGATGAAACCCCAAAACAAGAGATAATCTCCTAGCAGAATATCCTCCTCCACGTGTGTGCACTCCTCCTCTCTCTCACTAAGGTGAAGTGAGTGTGTGTGAATGAATAAATGAGAGAATCACACTCTCTATTTATACTTTAATTCACTTGAATTTAACCTTAACTAGGTCGGCCCCAAATTAACCACTTAACATAATGTAAACTGGGCCGACCCCACTAGGGGACTTAAACACCCCATCACAACTGACTCTAGGATGACCTCCCTTAGGAGATTCTAATAACCCACTACCACTTGACACTGGGCTGACCCCACTAGGGTGGTATAATAACCCTTTAACCCACATGACTCATACAAGGCCGACCCCACCAAGGTGGTCTAATAACCCATCAAATATAAGTTACGACACTTACAATATAACTTGTGACACTTACAAGTACAAATGATGATACTTCCAATCGGAGGAATAATACATCTTTGTTGGGGATACAATAAAGTACAAATGTAATACATACAATATACAAGTGAATATCTTCTGAAGTTACAAATACATCAACACTCCCTCTTAACTAGGAAGGTATTCTCTTAACATAGGTCATCAATACATATAGGCACAAGTCTTAAATTCTGGAGCTGGATCATCGTCACTGGATCATGGAGGATCATCGTCATTGCTGTTGTACTCGTCATCTTGATCACTGGTGCTATCTCTCAATTCTTCTCGTCATAGGAAGTTCTACAGAGCCAGTCCTTTTTCATTCTGGTTGTAGGCCTAGCCTCCTGTAGGTATTCATCATCTCTGCGAGCGGCCATCTTGTGGAATCCTTAGGACTCATTACGTGCATCAACAAAACCTCGAAAGAGCATCCCAGGATTGATTACGATCTTACTACTAAACCTATCGGATCTCCCAGGGAGCTATTAAATGTGACCACCACAAAACGTTAAAAGAGTGTCCCAGGAATGTTTATGTGCATAGCATGACTGGAAAGAACTCTAAAGATAATCCCAAGACTTTTACGTGCCTAGCACAACCTATTGGATCTCCAGGACTGATTACATGTGGTCTGGAAAAACCTCGAAAGAGCATCCCGGGACTGATTACAAGCTTACTTCTCAACCAATCAGATCTCCCACGGAAATATTATATGCCAAGGACAAAACCTCGAAAGAGCATTTTCCAGATCTCCCAGGGAGCTATTATATGCCATAGGCAAAACCTCGCAAGAGTATATGAAAATCTCCCAAGGCAAGATTATATGTCCTCCCAAGCAAAACCTCGAAAGAGCATTTGGCAGATCTCCCAGGGAGCTATTATATGCCATAGGCAAAACCTCGCAAGAGTATTTGCAAATATCCCAGGGCAAGATTATATGCTTATTGCACAACCTTTCCATGGCCATGGAGTATCATCCTGATACTCAATATAAACCAGATCATCCTCACATGGAGCATCATCCTGATGCTCATGATCATACTGATCATCATAGTACATCATCCTAATGCACATCATCATCGCATGATCATCCTGATCATCATTATAGCATCATCCTGATGCATATCATCATCACATGATCATCCTGATCATCATCATATCATCCTCCTAATGCATATCATCATCGCATGACCATCCTGATAATCGCCATAGCATCATCCTGATGCATATCATCTAGAGCACCATCCTGATGCTCATCACACATGATAATCCTGATCATAGAACATCATCTGTAGCATCGTCCTGATGCGCTTACATCCACAGCCATGGGAAGGATCCTCCTACCACCATGCTTGGAATGGCTCCTGCAAATGTGTCCCATCACTTCTTCCTCGAAGTATCTTCTATCTGAAGAACACCAAGCCTCTCTCTAAAGTACTCGAACTTCACTCTGGCTAGTGGTTTGGTCAACACATTTGCAATCTGCTCATCTGTCGCAACGTACTGGAGATTCACTGCTCCTCTCTACACCATATCCCTGATATAGTGATATTTGATCTCAATGTGCTTCGACCTATCATGGAACACCAAGTTCTATGACAACTTCACACAACTCTGGTTGTCACAATATATACAGATAGCATCCAACTGGAGATCAAATAAATCAGACAGTAACTTCTTTAGCCATACTGCCTCACAACTAGCCGAACAAGCTACAGCATACTCTAATTCGGATGTACTCAGTGCTACACAGGATTGCTTCCTGCTAAACCAAGATATCACACCTGATACCATACTGAAGCAGCACCGCGAAGTGCTCTTCCTATCTGGAGCACTGCCTGCCCAATCTGAATCAACATAGCCCTCTAGGTTAAAATTTTTATTCGCATCATACTTGATCCCATAATAAATTATACCCTTTAGGTACCTCAGAATATGCTTTACAACAATCAGGTGAACATGTCTAGGATCTGTCAAAAACTTGCTCAAGGTGTTCACCGCAAAGCAAATATCTAGTCTCATGTTCCTTAGGTACATCAAGGACCCAATCATCTGACAATACATTGTGGCATCAACTGACTCTGATGAAGTATCACTCAATATATTCAAGTTCGATGCCATAGGTGTGGCCATGGCCTTCCAGTCCATCATCCCGAACTGCTTCAGGATCTCTATTGCATACTTGCCTTGTCCAAGGAAGATTCCATCTGCACTCTGCCACACCTCCATACCTAGAAAGTAATACATCATACCCAAGTCCTTCATCTCGAACTTGGAAGCAAGCTTCCTCTTCGTATCGGCAATCAACCTAACCTCTCCTACAAAAAAAAGTCATCCACATACAATAGGAGTATCGTGCTGGATTGCCTTCCTGAACCTTGTAGTAAAGGTTGGTATCTGCTTTACTTTTGGTAAAGCCCAAACTAGACAGGAAGTTGTCTATCCTACTGTACCATGTCCTAGGTGCTTGCTTCAATCCATACAAGTATTTCTTCAATCTACACACATATGACTCCCTGTCATGTGTCTCAAAACCAAGTGGCTGCTCCACATACACTTCCTCTTCGACTACACCGTTCAAGGAAGTTGTCTTGACATCCATATGGTGTATCTTCCATTTCATCATTGTAGCCAGAGAAAGCACTGTTCTGATGGAAGTGCATCTGGATACAGGTTCAAATGTCTCTTTCATAATCATTCCCTTCTTTCCACAAGCTACAAATCTTTCCTTGTATTTCTCTATGCTTCCATCTGCAGCATGCTTGATCTTCTAGATCTCCTTGGAAGTCACAACAAACTTACCTTATGGTCTTGGGACCACATCCCAAACATCATTCTTCACGACCGACTGGTACTCATTAATCATGGCATCCTTTCATTACTGCATCCCAGATCCTGGGAACTTCAGATTCTTCAATATCTTCAATAGGTAGTTTTCTTGAACTTCGTTGCTAGAACAAATGTTGTTGTTGAGTCAAGTCTCTCTTGTAGGTGATGGTACACAGTCTTTCCTACAAGATAAGTTCAATTGCATGATTAGAAACATATCATAGATTTCAGAACAAATTCTTACACATAAAGATATATGTCATACAGTCATGCAATTATCTTAGCCAATGCTTTAATACAACATTTATCCATATCCCGTAACTTTCTAGATGCCTTCCATCTCTACCAGAACATTGTTAAGAGTGTGCACAACTCCCAACATGTCAACAAAGAGGTTTCATTCTAGATAAGTAGCAATGGAAAGTTGTACAGTACCATAGGCCACTTACCCATTACTTGCATATTAGTAGTATCTTGTTCATTAATGCAACTTTTCTAAAATGCATAATATACATCCTAAATCTAGGAACATAAGTATGTACATGACTGAACAACATCATTTCAGTAATCAAATATATAATAAATGACAATTCAAATACTCATCTTTGTTTGGTTGTTGGATGGACTCCCTCTCAATCTTTGATTCCTTATAGGAATTACTGAAGTGTGCTCCCTCTTGATATTTGCTTCCCGGATTATCTGTCTTTGAACTTATATCCATGCTGGACCACTATGCACGCTTAAGTGTGCACTAGTGTCATCATTGTGTCATCCTCAAGATCTTATACATAATCATACATGCAATAGTATAATCTCAATACTATTATGATAATCTTAAACATCTATGTTCATGGTCATTTCATATGTAGGTAATTTGTCACAAGTGTTAGTATTCAATGTTTCAGGGACTACTTCTTTCACTCATGCATATTCGCATTTGACCATAGGACTCTTCTAGTTTGTCATATCATCAATCAAAGTAAGAAGCATAATATGCATAAACCCATCATTACTCAAACTTATAACTTCATGAAGAATCATTATCAATCATAGAAAAGTATGCTTATCTAATATCCTAACACAAAGTAGGATTTTAACTCGATATAGGAAAACATACCTGGATTATCATGCTTGTCTAACATACCCAAACAATGTCTTATTTGTTCTCTTAGAGACCTTGTGCTAGAACCTGCATATCTCATAAGTTAATAATTGTAGAACCAAGTTATACATACCTTGTAAGTAGAGCTTCTATGTGATCCATGACTATGAATGAGTCTTTGTCTTCGTGTCACCATGGTCATATGTTCTTGATCTAGAACTTGATTTGTCTTTCTTGATGTACCCTTCATGTTAGTGGACAACATCATCCTCATACAACACTACAGTGTATTAGTACAAGCATAAGTGTCATACGCCTAATTAATGAATGTCTTCTATCATTCACATGCATTCATACTTTTACTAGGGTGATAAGACAAGTCTAAAATTAATCAAGATTGTACTAACCTCAATAATATGAAGACAAACATATCATAAACTTAATCATGAACAAATTTCAAAACATACCTGTATCTCCTCAAGTCATACCTGTAGTCTTCTTATGTAAGGCCTTAGCCTCATCTCCCTTTGAAACTGGAATCTCTTCACTTATGTAGGTGTCCAAATCATTCTCTTCTAGGATTAACCCAATCCATTTTTATTTGATGAAGCTCGATCTGGAGTTGGCTAGGGTTTGACAGAGAAACCCTAAAAATCCAAACTTTGAATTTCAAGCTTCTAGTGGATGAAAAGACGCGCCTTACTGAGCTGATCAAGATGTTATACTTCAATTTTGAAATCTGCAAAATTTGACCCCTCAAAATTGCCTTTGAAACATTCGGATCTGTAATTTCTAGTTTTCTAGTTTTCTGGTCAAAATCCCGAACTAGGGTTTGATAATTCTCGGGGTTCTACCCAACCAAAAAGTTCAATCTTGTGCTCTAAACTTTGATTTTTCTGAGGAGCGTCCATCCGTGGTCTCAGATTCAAAAAATTCCAACTTTACAGAAACCCTAATTTTCCACCTTTCCGATCAACATCTCGAACTAGGGTTTGATGATGCTTGGGGTTTTTCCCAACCAAAACATTTGATCTTGGTCTCTAAACTTTGATTTTCTTGAGGAGCATCCAGCCATGGTCTTGGATTCCAAAAATTCCAACTTTCTCTGAAACCCTAATTTCCTGCAATAGTGACAAACCAAAAATGAAAGTGCTCAGAATCCAATTCGGTTTGGACAGAAATATATGCCATATTGTTTCTTATGTATCTCTGAAATTTCGGATCCTCAGGGTCTGAAACTTCGGCCTGTGCTAGAATGATCTGTCATCTTTCCAACCCCATAGATTTGAGCTCAAATGGATTCTCTGAGAGAGAGATATGCCAAGTTTCGCAACATGAATTGTTTATGGAATGAAATAGTATAGCGAACTTGTGCGACTTGCCACATGTCACTGTTTCAACTTCGGCCTCTGAAACCCGAACCTGTGCTACTAAAGTCCATTCCCTAATTGTCACTTTTTATGGAATTCCATTTGGAGCTCCCTATCCCTAGATATGACCTTTTTTCCTAGGTCACCTGTTTAGGACTGCATTCTGGAAGAGGCAGAAACCCCAACTTGTACGGATCATATCTCACAAAGTAAAACGAATCTGAGGCTTTCCTTCAGACACAAGCTACATGGACATTTCATCTTTGACCTATAAAAGTTTCACATCCTAAACCTTTGCAAAACAAATTTATAGCGAAATCTCCACGATGTTTGGTTTTTACTATACCAAGCCCTAGCTTCCAATTTGTCGCAAGTGCAACAAGTGTCATAAATGCCATACCATGCCTTCCTTCAAGCTAGCTCTGATACCATGTTATTTTTCAGCATTTAATTCATTATGATCTAGGATCTTAACTGAGAGAACAACATGTACATCATATCAAACACAAGAGACAAGAGACACAAAGCATTTCACCAGGGAAAACCAAGAAGGTGAAAAATCCCGCAACTTCCTCGGAGATAGAATAAGCACCAATACAAAGATCACCAAGATGAAACCCCAAAACAAGAGATAGTCTCCAAGCAGCATCTCCTCCTCCACTTGTGTGCACTCCTCCTCTCTCTCACTAATGCGAAGTGAGTGAGTGTGTGAATGAATAAATGAGAGAGTCACACTCTCTATTTATACTTTACTTTCACTTTAATTTTAACTCTAACTAGGTCGGCCCCAACTTAACCACTTAACATAATGCAAACTGGGCCGACCCCACTAGGGGACTTAAACACCCCATCACAATTGACTCTGGGCCGACCTCCCTTAGGAGAGTCTAATAACCCACTACCACTTGACACTAGGCCAACCCCACTAGGGTGATCTAATAACCCTTTAACCCACATGACTCATACAGGGCCGACCCCACCAAGGTGGTCTAATAACCCATCAAATATAAGTTACGACACATACAATATAACTTGTGATACTTGCAAGTACAAATGAAGACACTTACAATCGGAGGAATAATACATCTCCGTTGGGGATAAAATAAAGTACAAATGTAATACATACAATATACAAGTGAATATCTTCCGAAGTTACAAATACATCAACAAATACATGCCATTAGGAGTGTAAGAGACTCCATCCTCATAGGAATTTAAACCTTCTATATTTCCTTTCACTCCCTTTCTCACACAAATTCAAATTCGCTAATACTCTCCTCATTCTTACCATTAGTAACCATTCTTTTCACAATTGGAGCCATATCCTCTCATGCCAAAGACACTAGAGAAGTGAATTGGGATTTGCATTCAAATTTGGAAGTAACCAAATTGAGTTAAGAAAGAGGATATGGTGAATTTGAGAAGTGTAACATCTCCATTAATTGCATGTTAGTATTTTGGTGAAAAAAATAAAAAAATTCTTCCATTAGATATCCTCACAATAAAAATGTCTATGATCGAATTCAATAAACTAGATAACATTTATTTAAGATTTATTGACAAGACATAACCATTAAGACATAAACATGCGAAACTGTAACTTACCCCTCACGGTACAGGATAAAGATAAGTAACTCCACTTCAATTATAATTGAAAACATTACAATTACCCTATGCCCATGCTCCATCATTCAAACATGTAATCATATACTCGAATGTCGCCATCATTACCTTTAAAATACATCTTCATACAATTCATAATCATTGGTCATAACTATTTATATTTCCATCCTTAAGTATGCTTATAAAACGACAACTTGTTACTATATTCAACATATTTATATGACGGACCATATAATAATCATTCACTACATTTTAACAATAAGTCACATGACAACAATACACGAACCATCATACACCATATGTAAACGTGGTTCACCCAGAAATCTCTGGGCTACGTCCACCAAACTGTCGCATCATTTATTCATCCGAAATTCGGTTACATCCAGCAAATCCCGTTATTTGCTATTTGAAAGCCTCTTTTCCTAGAGCACTTCAACAACCAAACTTAAAAATGTTACCAAGATTCTTTCCAATGACTATTCAATAAGAATGAATTACGGGGATTAATAACCCCAAAACTTTACACAGCAACCAAAAAAAATTGTTAAAATATCCATATATTGTACCCTACACGGGACAAAACATTTCAAGGATTCCCATTCATAATCTTTACAATATTATACCCATTTAAAATATACCAAAAGGGATGCAAAGATCGCATCTCTGACCCAAACAATACAGAGCTTACAAATCTAAACTAAAGAGAAGTGCATATATCTCATGTATATTTATACCGAATCTATCAATATGCAGAAATCACATACATTATACTAAGTTTATCAAACTCAAAGATAGTATAATAATTATATCCAACGATGAAAACTAACGTAGAATACCTATCGTAAGGTATAATATCTGTAAAATATTTAGGATTAGATCCACCGCGATGATGCTAAGATCGAATATTATAAGGGAAATATAATCTCTGTACAACATTCTAAACAGAGATATTCAACCATGATGCTGAGATTTAAACCGAAGCTAAGCATTAAATATGTATAGTATTTAAACTAATATCCTCGACAATGATGCTAGGATCGAATACCATAAGATATAAGAATTTCAACGATCAATTAATTCCCAAACTCTGTACACTCGCAACATCTGAACTCGTGTATCCCAATATGAATACCTATACCGAAAAATATACATGAACTACAAGTTTATATTAGATCCACCGTGATGATGCTAAGATCGAATAATATAATCTCTATACAACATTCTAAACAAAGATATTCAACGACCTCGGGTTTAGTTTAACAAAGGACAAGAATAAATATGAGACCGACAACTCTAATTTTATTGAATGTATGACTGCTGGACGCAGGGTCTGCACTAAACAAAGTTGTAGTTACCAATTTTGTTTTAGACGAGATCTTAATCCTTCGGGCACTATACTAATTGAGACAAGGATCGATCCTAAACAATGTAAGGATACCAAAAGGAAACTATACAATCTCTGCTTTATCTGGTATTCACCTATTATACAGCACTAACATTTCCAAACATACAATCACGTGTAAGCAAGTGGTTAATGTCTTTGTTTCTACAGAGGTTCTACATTTCTGGATGTTTATCCCCTGTTAACAACATTCCAAAATTTAATCATTGTCATGGAACAGAGTTATACAATCTCTCTGCCCTATCGCGGCATTCGTCGATCATACAACGTTAACATCTAAACCATACAAAGGTGTGTAAAATGAAAAACCTTAAAATACTCTATCCAGAAAATATAGAGAAGAAGGACTTATCTTTATTTCGCAGAGTAGCTGGCGGTTTTAGGGCCGTCGAGTTATCGCCTAGCTGAAACAAGACCGTAATCCCCTTCCTATAACTTCTTCTTCGGTATGAGTCACATTCCACTATTGTGATTAACAGGGAATCTCCTTTCTCATAAATCAAAACCGTGAGCACCCTCCTCTCCCCAATCTGCCGCATTGAGTTTTCCGATCTCAACTCTAGATCGATCCTCCAACGAGATTTTCCGATCCCTATTTTAGATCGATTTATCCATTTATATTTCGATCTCCAGAATAGATCACCTCTTCTCCAGATATCGAAACCTCCTTCTTTTTCCTTCCACGGATGGCAGCTGGATCCATATCTAAAATTTCCAGTTCGCAATCGTGTGCATCAGCGCAAGGATATCGCCATAGACAGTGAATATCACGGTGTTGTCAACAACATACATAGTTGCGATAGGGTGTACTGCTCTCGCTAAATTGTTCACATGTCGCCATTGTACCGTCCCCCTAAAATTGTTCACTTCCCATTTTAAAATACAGTTCGATCCAGACCCTATCAGAGAGATCCTCCACATGCCGCTAACGCCGAGGCAGAGACGTAGAGCATTGGAGAGTCCGCCTTGAAGCAAGAATTAGAGATTCCGGTGCCAAGTGGAGTGTCACGCTCAGATCGTGGATCCGTCCATCATATTAAGTGAAGTAAGGAACAAATGGCAGTCTTCGGGATTTGGATATGCAGCACGTGGTGGAGGTTAGGGTTCGGGTGCTCCACTAAGGAGACACCCTCCCAACATTTTCGATGCCAAACCATTTTTTTATTGAATGCAAGCATTCAACAACACCGAAATAGCAAGCAGACAATTAATCGACACTATCTCTTATCTCAAGAGATTTATTAACTAGATAATCACCAAGATTCGTTTCATTATTATACACCTATATTTCCTTTAACTGATACCTTATAAGTGTATGTTAAAAGAATGCACATATCCTTTATAAATGCATGTTAGACCCTATTCCCCATACATATATATAACTATAAAGGTACTAATATCCTTTCCAAGAATATTATAGTAATTTAGACTATAATATATATGAATATAACTCAAAGAATATTAACGTCTAATTTAATTTACACTTCCTCCTTCCCTATACACCTATGAGTGTATATATGTACATGTTAGATGGTTAATAATCTTATAGATATATTTTGTTCACATACCAATATCTATATATATATATTTTCCCTTCTTAAGGGTACCAATATATATATCTTGGAGGTGTCCACCCGACCAACAGTAATAAAAGATTTCATAGTACTAACCTAGTGTAAATGGTTAGCTTATGACGATTGCTAGATGGTGGGGTTTTGTTTTAACACTGTGATTCGGTTGGCGTCGTGTGCCGGAGTCATTCCAAGCATATTTTACATAATAATAAAGGGAAGGTAAGGAGGGATATCACATCCTCATCCCCTTTAAAAATAACACCGTCCTCGGTGTTCGCTCTTCTCTTGTAGCAATCATTTGTATCACGAAACTGGAATTCAAAGAAACAATGTTTAGTAATAACCTGTCATCGACTTCATAATCAAACTCACGAACATAAATCATGAGTTTTTTTATTGTATATATCACTTGCAACATATGGAATAAATCTAGTGTTCCCTGATTGTATACTGTTGACAAAATCAACAACAAACAACATTCATTTGATCCAGGAGATTCTTGCCTAAAACCTTAGTGCTCACGCAGCAATCCTTTTTCTCATGCCTTGCCTAACACCTTAGTCCTCACGCAACAAACATTTCATTCATGTCTTGCCTAACACATTAGTGCTCACGCAGCAAACATTTCTTTCATGTCTTGCCTAACACCTTAGTGCTCACGCAGCAAACATTTCTTTCATGTATACTAAGCAGCGTCCTGCCTCCCACATATACATTTTCTTATAGCTTGCCTAGGTCTTACAGCCAGCCGATTCTCCGAGAATCCTAGTGGCTGTTCAATCCCTGTTTTTAGGGAGTATTTCAATGCCATTATAACACTCTTTACACAATTCCCCTCAAGCCTTCTCGCTTGAGTCCCGGAATTTATTTTCCCAAGCCGCCTTGCTTGAGTCTAGGAAAATCTCATTCAAATTCATCAATTATTTCGTCATATTACATTTTGTAACCCTACAATTTCTCGGACCAATTTGGTCTCGTTCTTTATTCAACAATAATTAACAATAATAAAAGCTGCAATGTGGATCTTTCATCCTCACCCCTTTATTGTACCATGCATATTATATTAAACTTTTGTCTTTCAACAAGTTCCACCGAGTTTTTGGCCATCTTCCAAATTCAATTGTTAGTAACAATTTATATAACCAAATCAAATATCGTAAATAAGAAAATAATTCATTCTTCAAACTACCATATCCATACTTGATCATCTGAAGTAAACATTTTTCTCCTTCCAAAGCATAACTCACTTACTTAATAGGATTACATAATCCCTTGAAAAAATAATAATAATAATAATATTATTCCTATGATGACCCGTGGACATTATGATTTCTTATCCTCGAATGTTATCCTTCACCATTCAAACACACTTCCTATTTTAGTTATACAACTTCTCTTTTGTATATACTAATATCACATAGGAATAACCAATTTTCTAAAACATACTTGCATACCTTATAATCATAACCATATACCTTTGCAAAGGCGACCGCATAGCTCCCTTCATCTGCCGAGGGTCCAGTTTACCTCGATTACTGTCTCAAAGATCACTTCCGATTCTACCCTGCAAATTCCATGTCAGCAATGTTTTCCTTAACACATAATAAATAAAAACAGTCATTCCTTGTGGCAACATAAGGACGTCAGAAGATTACCGCATCCTACTAACCTGTATTTATTTCATGTTGGTTCCAGGTTTCCAATAATCTATCCGTTTTTAACAAAATAATCAATTTGAGAAAACATATAGCTGTACATGAATAGCAAGTCGGCATAATTATTGAGCAGAATTAAAAGTATCACTATTACTCATTGTTTCCCACGTCTATCTTAGTAGAAATTACTGAAGTAAGAGGTATATATATAAAAGGTACTCATGCATTCTTTAACGGATTTTCAAGTATCCATACAT
The DNA here is from genome assembly GCA_027924585.1 of Larix kaempferi. NCBI lineage: Eukaryota > Viridiplantae > Streptophyta > Pinopsida > Pinales > Pinaceae > Larix > Larix kaempferi. The sequence continues at coordinate 4,878,625 of BSBM01000961.1, read as the reverse complement.
ATAACACAAAGCTTTGACCACATGAAGGTATAATCCTTCTGTCAACCACTTCCAGTATCCCAACATTCCTAGTAAGGATTCCTGAAAATAGAATATACAAAAATGAAATCATAACATTTCATCATAAGCATCTTTTTAACTACTTTGAATACACATGTATACTTCTTGAGTAATTATAACCATCATCCTTTTGAACCTTCAAGCAAGGCTACCAGCGTGTTCCCATGTCACACATTTATACTTCATTATTATATACAATCCTATACTGCAAAGAGACAAGGGGATTCTTAACAATTATTCTCTTTTATCCCTTGAAGTCTTCAGATAAGGTTATAATGACGAAGGATACTCGTTTGTGGAAGTAGAGTTAAGTCCAAGGTCATGAAAATCATTCACAAGGATGGCAATTTCCTAGTCCTAGAAAATTTCTCACAGTAGAATGTCCATTTAAACCGAATGAAGTTAATTCCTATCCTTTCAATCTTTTACCTTGAGGATGACCCTTTGTTAATCATTCATAAAAGTTTTACAATTCTTCTAACCATCTATGGTTTGGATAGTAACATTACTTACATTAACCTTGAATATTATATATTTATAAAATCAACTAATAATTCTTTTCTACCATGTCACATAACAATGAAGGAAGAACACAAAACTAATATTCTATATCGAAACCATTACATGTAATATTCAATATGATGTACAAACATCTTCTACACCTTCTCTCAATAACATTTAGCCAATAAGGAGAATTTCAGGAGTTACTCCTTAGTACAATTTATGCATTTTTCTAACATGATAAGGATCCCTGCACCCTACAATCTCGTGCACATACTTTAATACAATCGTCCCAACATAAATGCGTGAAATCAATAACTAGGTAATTCCTGACAATTTTCCAATCCTTCTCATAATGACCTAACCATCATTCATTCAATCCTTATGATTCAATATGTTTGCTATCCTGTCTTCTTTTGTATAGTCACCTTTCCAAGCCTAGAACTTTTCTTATCCTCATAAATATGATTGAAGCAATCAAGTACCTATGATGAATGTCTATGAATTGACTTATATATGTACTAAAGCCCTACCAAAGGCATCAATCGACCAGATATGAATGTACATCTTTCATTAGATACATAATCCTAATTATGTTTATGAACTTTTGAACATGCAAATGCTCCTATGATTCTCATTACTATCATTGCGATCAACGTATATGAAAATATTAAGAAGATCACCAAGGTAAATATAGGAACATATTCCAACTATTTTAATCATTTTTTAAAGAATACTTTCTTATCCTTTAATGAAACTAATTGTAGAGCATGAGGAGATATTCATAAAATAGAAGATCATTCAATCTTCGGGAGGAACATATAAATGCCCACATATAGACAATGCTTTTCCTTTAGAATGCTTCAACAAGTGAAGTATACTTACTTGCGATTTAAAAGACATCTTGTCGATTACCTCTTGCTGATTCTTTGGAACATAAATCCTTTGTTTGCGTATTATCGATGGAGTTCCCTTGACCAGCTTATATTATCTCCTCAACTGAGCCCAACTATGCCCGAGTGTTTGCAACCTGTGCTCTGATACCATATGTAACATCTCCATTAATTGCATGTTAGTATTTTGGTGAAAAAAATAAAAAAATTCTTCCATTAGATATCCTCACAATAAAAATGTCTATGATCGAATTCAATAAACTAGATAACATTTATTTAAGATTTATTGACAAGACATAACCATTAAGACATAAACATGCGAAACTGTAACTTACCCCTCACGGTACAGGATAAAGATAAGTAACTCCACTTCAATTATAATTGAAAACATTACACTTACCCTATGCCCATGCTCCATCATTCAAACATGTAATCATATACTCGAATGTCGCCATCATTACCTTTAAAATACATCTTCATACAATTCATAATCATTGGTCATAACTATTTATATTTCCATCCTTAAGTATGCTTATAAAACGACAACTTGTTACTATATTCAACATATTTATATGACGGACCATATAATAATCATTCACTACATTTTAACAATAAGTCACATGACAACAATACATGAACCATCATACACCATATGTAAACGTGGTTCACCCAGAAATCTCTGGGCTACGTCCACCAAACTGTCGCATCATTTATTCATCCGAAATTCAGTTACATCCAGCAAATCCCGTTATTTGCTATTTGAAAGCCTCTTTTCCTAGAGCACTTCAACAACCAAACTTAGAAATGTTACCAAGATTCTTCCCAATGACTATTCAATAAGAATGAATTACGGGGATTAATAACCCCAGAACTTTACACAGCAACCAAACAAAATTGTTAAAATATCCATATATTGTACCCTACACGGGACAAAACATTTCAAGGATTCCCATTCATAATCTTTACAATATTATACCCATTTAAAATATACCAAAAGGGATGCAAAGATCGCATCTCTGACCCAAACAATACAGAGCTTACAAATCTAAACTAAAGAGAAGTGCATATATCTCATGTATATTTATACCGAATCTATCAATATGCAGAAATCACATACATTATACTAAGTTTATCAAACTCAAAGATAGTATAATAATTATATCCAACGATGAAAACTAACGTAGAATACCTATCGTAAGGTATAATATCTGTAAAATATTTAGGATTAGATCCACCGCGATGATGCTAAGATCGAATATTATAAGGGAAAGATAATCTCTGTACAACATTCTAAATAGAGATATTCAACCATGATGCTGAGATTTAAACCGAAGCTAAGCATTAAATATGTATAGTATTTAAACTAAGATCCTCGACAATGATGCTAGGATCGAATACCATAAGATATAAGAATTTCAGCGATCAATTAATTCCCAATCTCTGTACACTCGCAACATCTGAACTCGTGTATTTCAATATGAATACCTATACCGAAAAATATACATGAACTACAAGTTTATATTAGATCCACCGTGATGATGCCAAGATCGAATAATATAATCTCTATACAACATTCTAAACAGAGATATTCAACGACCTCGGGTTCAGTTTAACAAACGCCAAGAATAAATATGAGACCGACAACTCTAATTTTATTGAATGTATGACTTCTGGACGCAGGGTCTGCACTAAACAAAGTTGTAGTTACCAATTTTGTTTTAGACGAGATCTTAATCCTTCGGGCACTATACTAATTGTGACAAGGATCGATCCTAAACAATGTAAGGATACCAAAAGGAAACTATACAATCTCTGCTTTATCTGGTATTCACCTATTATACAGCACTAACATTTCCAAACATACAATCACGTGTAAGCAAGTGGTTAATGTCTTTGTTTCTACAGAGGTTCTACATTTCTGGATGTTTATCCCTTGTTAACAACATTCCAAAATTTAATCATTGTCATGGAACAGAGTTATACAATCTCTCTGCCCTATCGCGGCATTCGTCGATCATACAACGTTAACATCTAAACCATACAAAGGTGTGTAAAATGAAAAACCTTAAAATACTCTATCCAGAAAATATAGAGAAGAAGGACTTATCTTTATTTCGCAGAGTAGCTGGCGGTTTTAGGGCTGTCGAGTTATCGCCTAGCTGAAACAAGACCGTAATCCCCTTCCTATAACTTCTTCTTCGGTATAAGTCACATTCCACTATTGTGATTAACAGGGAATCTCCTTTCTCATAAATCAAAACCGTGAGCACCCTCCTCTCCCCAATCTTCCGCATTGAGTTTTCCGATCTCAACTCTAGATCGATCCTCCAACGAAATTTTCCGATCCCTATTTTAGATCGATTTATCCATTGATATTTCGATCTCCAGAATAGATCACCTCTTCTCCAGATATCGAAACCTCCTTCTTTTTCCTTCCACGGATGGCAGCTGGATCCATATCTAAAATTTCCAGTTCGCAATCGTGTGCATCAGCGCAAGGATATCGCCATAGACAGTGAATATCACGGTGCTGTCAACAACATACATAGTTGCGATAGGATGTACTGCTCTTGCTAAATTGTTCACATGTCGCCATTGTACCGTCCCCCTAAAATTGTTCACTTCCCATTTTAAAATACAGTTCGATCCAGACCCTATCAGAGAGATCCTCCACATGCCGCTAACGCCGAGGCAGAGACGTAGAGCATTGGAGAGTCCGCCTTGAAGCAAGAATCAGAGATTCCGGTGCCAAGTGGATTGTCACGCTCAGATCGTGGATCCGTCCATCATATTAAGTGAAGTAAGGAACAAATGGCAGTCTTCAGGATTTGGATATGCAGCACGTGGTGGAGGTTAGGGTTCGGGTGCTCCACTAAGGAGACACCCTCCCAACATTTTCGATGCCAAACCATTTTTTTATTGAATGCAAGCATTCAACAACACCGAAATAGCAAGCAGACAATTAATCGACACTATCTCTTATCTCAAGAGATTTATTAACTAGATAATCACCAAGATTCGTTTCATTATTATACACCTATATTTCCTTTAACTGATACCTTATAAGTGTATGTTAAAAGAATGCACATATCCTTTATAAATGCATGTTAGACCCTATTCCCCATACATATATATAACTATAAAGGTACTAATATCCTTTCCAAGAATATTATAGTAATTTAGACTATAATATATATGAATATAACTCAAAGAATATTAACGTCTAATTTAATTTACACTTCCTCCTTCCCTATACACCTATGAGTGTATATATGTACATGTTAGATTGTAACATCTCCGAGGTTTTCGAGTTAGTATTTTGGTGAAAATTAAAATTTCTTCCCTTAAAGATCTTTACAATACAACATAAAAGAAAAATAACGGCCAACATGTAATTAATCCTTGTACATACACTTGACATTCTTATAAAGGTCAATTTACTTATATTATTAAGTATTACCATTGCGGCTTTCAACCATACATTTTAATCTCATGACAAGGTGCAATCTTATTTCCTTCAATAATTTCGTATGTAAAGCACAATATAATTTAACTACATAAAAATCCAGCGATCACCATTATCACATATTCCTATCCAACTAACTTTACCAAAGATCGCAGCGATCACTACTATCACTTACTTTTCCTTTCCATCCATATTTTTTACCCATATTTTAAACATCTTTTAACTAAACCTAACAATACAATTCACATTTGTCATTAATATTTGTTACACGTATATTTAAACCTCTTTTATCTAAACATAACAATACAATTCACATTTGTCATTCATATTTGTTACACATATATTTAAACATCTTTTATCTACCATGATACCTTCATGCAAAGTTTAAACATAGTATAAGGAAACCAATAAAACAATAGTACATAACCAACATTTTACAAAGAAGCATTCGCCACATCATAATCATCATGATCATACAAGAGAGAGAGAGACGAGATTTCACGTGGTTCGCCCAGGAGGGGCTACGTCCACCAAAGGGGGTCATGTCTTATTCTTATCAATTCACGGGTTACAGTCTGCCATATAACCATGGCTTTCTTCCTGCTCGGGTCTCTCTTTTAGATAGAGAGCATATTCAAAACTTCCAAAGGTCTAACTTAGACAATACAGGAGTTTCCTAAGTCTATGTATGTAATAGCTTATTACATATTAAAAACTATAACTTTCAATCCACTAAGAGTAGAATGTCCATTTCTACTCGACAATGTATGTCCATTAAATACTTATTCTCTTTTCTCATAACAAAACATATGTTATATTGTTTCCACTAAAATAAAAAGATAACACTATCACCTTTCTTAGTTCATGAAATAAACACTTATAATTCCACTTATAAATGAACTACTGACGGAACTTTCCTCTATTAGCTCATCAAAGTTTTGACATATAAATATATATGCAGACTTTAATCCAGAAAAATACTAATATAATACACTCTATGCTACCATCTTGAGCCATCCCTCATATTTGTAGCATATACATAATACATATAATATATATAAGGTAATATATATTACATACGAATGAACCATTAGAGTTGAAATTGCTTGTAGTTTTAAATGCTCAAACTCAACACTGTGAGTTACTATCGAAAACCCAGAAAAAATAAAGACTCTAAAACTGGATCAAACCGAGTTTGGTGGTAGTATAAATATATAATTAACAAAGATCCCAACAGAGATCGATGTGAATTCATAACAGCATTATAAGGCACCAGGAGTCTAGTGATTTCGGCTTAGCAACATTATATAAATATATAACAAAACGTTAACCGGTTTAAACTTATTTAACTAACCCTTCCTTCACTCTCCCGGGATTCACTGTGGATGGTAAGATATATAACACATAAGAAATAGCTTTCAGCAGCAGAGGAGTTGTGATAGCCCCACGCATTCAACATACAACTGTAGGGTATATCAAAAAATAGAACTGGAATAATACACGGATCAGAAGGTAAAAGAAAATCACAACACTAAATCTGTTCTACAGCGATTTCACCCCACCTAGTGTTACCTGCTAATTACAGGGATCTCTTCACCAAACATGCACCCCGCAGAGATTCAAGATTATGACTCTAATAAGTGATACACCAACTGGTATGCATCAGTAAAATGGAAGGTGGAGGTCGATGGTAAAAATTAGTGGCAGCGATCGCTGGGAAGAATCGATGACAGGGATCGACTCTGATTATCGTGAGATTGGAATCTCCCAAAAGGAATAGATGGCAAACAAAAACCGAAAAACTCTAAAAAACAAATCGCAGAGATTCTAGTCTCTGAATATCAACACTGAGATTGGGCGGTTTGTAGAGATCCATTCTCAATAACACACACAGATTTTTTTTTTGCATTTCGCAGAGATCAAAAATATGAATTCAACTAAGTAGTAATCACAGCGTTGTGCAAGAATATTAGACACTAAAGAAACACATAGAATATAAAACCTACAGGTTTCTGTACGAATTGGAAAACCAACGCAACCATAGGCTTAGGTGACCCATGATATCTGTTTCCATAGAGATCCGTGGTCACTCGGCTCATCACGAGTTAAACAAACAAATAATACCTTCACTACAGAAATCTACAAACCAGATTGCACAACGACGGAGATCATAAATTATAAAACCTGGATATTTACGCCATGACCAACGAAGGAAATTGACGCAAAGAATTACGGTTGAATATATCGTCACGCCTTCAATCAACAAGGAGAATCGATGCAGAGCATAGGGATTGGATCCTCGTTTCTCACGCCAATCTCTCTCCTTCGTATGGAGTTCCAACTTTCCTTTTCTACCATTGTAGTGGTCGCTCCCCCTTTTCTTGTTGATGCAGAACAAATATAAACAACCATCGTGCTTTCTCCAACCATTAGGTAGGTGGCATGTTTATCAGCTCATCACCCTACGCGTGGAGGAGACAACTCCCAAACAAAACGTGAATCCCTTGCCAATTGTGTTTGCTAAAGGCAGATGGCACTCGCATGGTGAGAGGCGTCTTAATAGAGGAGACAAGACTCCTTAAATCTCTCAAACAGTATCAACACGTTTCCCACTCCTTATGTTAATTGAGAATCTTAAATTAGAAACCACGCCAAGTGGTAAGCTCAGCATAACTACATGGCTCAACTTCCTCAAAGAAAAGTGGCCGACAACAAATCCCATAAAAATGGTTCGTGTCCCCTCCTCTTATGATCGAGATGAAAATGGGTTGTTATAAACTTAAAGGTCGATTATTACATCTATTTCCAAATATAAACCTCCCACTTAAAGGCTATACTCTTTCGTTGTTTATTCATACTTTATAATGTTGGGAAATACAACATTTGTATTTGATATAATGATGGTAATCATAATGTATTATGCTTTTATAATGTTATTGTCATGTAATAGATATGTTAGAGTGTAAAATTTTCTTTATCAAAACTTTATACAATAATTTAGGTGCATATAAAGTTGCCCCTCATTATAAATAATTACTATGGTGAAGCTCTTTTTTTAGAATTTTATTCAATTCAAAGAGTATCTTTCTTTTAGTATTACTCCTAATAATTCCTTCGTTTCATCCTATATATATATATAATATATATATATGAATAATTACTTTATAAGTATCATTCTCAATAACCCTTTCTTACATCTATATTTGACACAAAAAATATATATATAAGATCCTTCTAATTGTTTAGTTTATAATTGATTTTTCTTAGGTGGGCATTCTTAGAAATTTGTGTTTTAACGAGGGTCTTTACTAGTTCCTTTTTCCCAAGTATTTATGGTTACCAAGGTGTCATAGGTTGTCATAGACGTCTCGCCCCTAGTGCATTTCATTGGCCCGTCATGTAGTTGTATTACAATTCCCAATGCCCTAGGTCTACAACTTTAAGAAATAGATACCATTACATACAACGGTTACCAGTGGGGCCTTGGCCTTGAGCTCCTCACCAGAAACGTTTACAATTATGTTTACAAAAATAATAACAATAGGGATTAAATATGTGGGTGTTAGATCAAAATAGGTCATAAAGGAGGGATATCACATCCTCATCCCCTTTAAAATAACACCGTCCTCGGTGTTCACTCTTCTCTTGGAGTAATCATTTGTACCACAAAAAAAACTGGAATTCGAAAGAAACAAGGTTTAGTAACAACTTGTCATCAATTTCCTAATCCAACTCAGAAACATGAATTCTTTATTGCACATATCAATATTTAGAATAGATCTAGCGCTCCTTGATTGTATACTTTTTGACAAAATCAACAACCAGTATTCACTTGATCCAGGGAATTCTTGCCTAACACCTTAGTGCTCAAACAGCAATCTTTTCTCTCATGTTTTGCCTAACACCTTAGTGCTCACGCAGCAAATATTTCATTCATGTTTTGCCTAACACCTTAGTGCTCACACAGCAAACATTTCTTTCATGTCTTGCCTAACACCTTAGTGCTCACGCAGCAAACATTTCCTTCATGCATACTAAGCAGCGTCCTGCCTCCCACGTATACATTTTCTTATAGCTTGCCTAGGTCTTATAGCCAGCCGATTCTCCGAGAATCCTAGTGGCTGTTCAATCCCTGATTTTGAGGGAGTATTTCAAATGTCATTACGACACTCTTTACATAATTCCCCTCAAGCCTTCTCGCTTGAGTCCCAGAATTTATTTCGATAACCAATCATTTATTAATTCTTACAATTTTTGTAAATTACAATATGTCTTGTAATAACGGTAAGTAGTTTCACTTATTTGCTTATCATTCATGATATGTAGCACACATCAATCACCAAATCAGGTTTTGTGCCATACTGTAATCCATGCTATAATAAAAGGTAATCACTTTCTCTTGAGCGATTTTGTTCTGCTCACCTTCACCAATGGACTTATAATCCACGTTTCTTTTTGTCTATCACATTGGTCGTAATTATGATAACATCCTGAAAATGTTAGTGACTAAACAACATAATCCAATGTTAATCCCTAGTTATAAGTGTCTCGAAATATGACCAGTAAATAAGATGCATTTAAGTGAATCATCACTTACTCTTGAGTGGTTAACTCAGCTATTAATCCGCGCGAATAGTCACTTCCATTTTGATTTGTTATACTCATAGCGAAAACCTGCAATATTAGTTCATAACCACTATACCACATTTATTTATAGGAATATTAATAGCATTGACACGTCTTTCACTTGTATATTCCTTATCGACTCCTACTAAAAATAAAATAAAATAAAATCATTCGAGTTTTACACAAATGCTCATGAGTGATAAGCTAGATATGTATGGACTCAAGTTGTGATTCTACCTATAGTGTCATCAGTGCAATAATATAATTTAACCACCCAACATTTATAACTTGCGTCGAGGTCTTGTTGACAAGGCGACATATACCCGCATAATATATTACGCTCTTCCACAAGCTCAACCGAGTTTTTGACCATCTGTCATAATAACATAACCAAATATTGTAAGGAGGTTTTTCTTCTATGTATAAAAATAAGAAAGTCATCCTTCATACTACAATCTCCGCATGTGGTTATCTAACATAAACATTATTTCCTCACTAAGCATAACCAACTCAATTAATAGGACTACATAATGTCTTAAAATACATTCTTCCTTATTATGGGCATTACGATCACTTCACCTCAATCCTTTTCCTTCACTGTATTAAGCACCCATTCTTCTTGCATATGCCAACATCATGTGAGTAACAATAAATCGTCTACATATATACTTGCATATATTTTTCTAAGGATAATCACATACCTTTATGGGGGAGACCGCATATCGCTTTATCGTATGGCCCTCATATGCCAAGGTGCACGTTTAACTTACATTAATACACATTAGTAATCCTCTCCATATCATATAATCTATATGTCAAAGCGAAACAGATTATCAAGGTATCCATGCATATAACATAAGTCTTAATCACACAAAAGTATAATCCTTCTGTCAACCACTCCCAGTATCCCAACATTCTTAGTAAGGATTGCCGAGATAGAATATATATATAAAAATAGAATCCTACAGTTTCATCACTTACAATAACTTTGAATATCTAGTGCGTATTCAATATTAACCATCTTATCTACCATATCATCTGTTTCGTACGTAAAATAAAGCATAGAAGTAAGGACACATAACTAACATTTTAAATTGGAACCATCGCCTATAACATTCAATATAATGCACCAACATCTTCCATATCTTCTACTTATCAAGGGCTAAGATCAATATAGCTCCCTCAATAACATTTTGTCAATTCTTATATTCGTTTTTCGATCAATCCTCCACTGTAAGACGTCTATTATTCTAATTCCGAGATCGTTAATAAAAATGAAAATTTTCTTTCTATATAACAGATAGCCTACATAGAGAATTTCAGGGCTTACTCCCTTAGTACAATTTATGTATCTTCTAACATGATAAGGATTATCTCAATCCTACAATCTCATGTACATAATTAATACAATCATTTCAAAATAAGTGCGAGAAATCAATAACCAAGTAATTCATGACCAATTTATAGTCATTCATATAATGACCTAATTGCACCTTACTCATTTCATAATTCATATACTATATCAACTTTTCTAAGTGCTTCAACCCTTTAACCTATACCTACATATTTTTATATGTCCTAACCATTGTCCATTCAACCCTTATAATTCGATATACTTGCTATCATGCCTTCATTTGTACACTCACATTTCCAAGCCTTAAAACCTTTCTAATCATCATAATACACAATTAAAGCAATCAAGTACTTATGATGAATGTCTATGACTTGACTCATATAAGTACTAAAACCTTACTCATGGCATCAATCGACCGGGTAGGAGTGTACATCTTTCATAGGGTGAATGATCCTAATTATGCTTATACAGCCCTCATAAACTTATGAACATTCAAGGCTCCTATGTTACTATCGTTTTGATCAATATACATGAAAATATTAACAAGATCACTAAGATAAAGATAGGAACATAGTCCAATTAGTATAATCATTTTCAAATAATACTTTCTTGTCATTCAATGGAATTGCATGAGAAGATATTCATCCTCTAGTATTTATTAATACAGGATCATTTTAGATACGAAATAAAACATACAAACTGCTCACTCATCGACAATGCCTTTCCTTTAGAATGCTTCAACAAGTGGAGTATACTTACTTGCGATTTAGAAGACATCTTGTCGATTACCTTCTGCTGATTCTTTAGAACATAAATCCTTTGTTTGCGTCTTATCGATGGAGTTCCCTTGACCAGCTTATATTTATTTCTTCAACTGAGCCCAACTAAGCCCGAGTGTTTGCAACCTGTGCTCTGATACCATATGTAACATCTCCGAGGTTTTCGAGTTAGTATTTTGGTGAAAACTAAAATTTCTTCCCTTAAAGATCTTTACAATACAACATAAAAGAAAAATAACGGCCAACATGTAATTAATCCTTGTACATACACTTGACATTCTTATAAAGGTCAATTTACTTATATTATTAAGTATTACCATTGCGGCTTTCAACCATACATTTTAATCTCATGACAAGGTGCAATCTTATTTCCTTCAATAATTTCGTATGTAAAGCACAATATAATTTAACTAAATAAAAATCCAGCGATCACCATTATCACATATTCCTATCCAGCTAACTTTACCAAAGATCGCAGCGATCACTACTATCACTTACTTTTCCTTTCCATCCATATTTCTTACCCATATTTTAAACATCTTTTAACTAAACCTAACAATACAATTCACATTTGTCATTCATATTTGTTACACGTATATTTAAACCTCTTTTATCTAAACATAACAATACAATTCACATTTGTCATTCATATTTGTTACACATATATTTAAACATCTTTTATCTACCATGATACCTTCATGCAAAGTTTAAACATAGTATAAGGAAACCAATAAAACAATAGTACATAACCAACATTTTACAAAGAAGCATTCGCCACATCATAACCATCATGATCATACAAGAGAGAGAGAGACGAGATTTCACGTGGTTCGCCCAGGAGGGGCTACGTCCACAAAAGGGGGTCATGTCTTATTCTTATCAATTCACGGGTTACAGTCTGCCATATAACCATGGCTTTCTTCCTGCTCGGGTCTCTCTTTTATATAGAGAGCATATTCAAAACTTCCAAAGGTCTAACTTAGACAATACAGGAGTTTCCTAAGTCTATGTATGTAATAGCTTATTACATATTAAAAACTATAACTTTCAATCCACTAAGAGTAGAATGTCCATTTCTACTCGACAATGTATGTCCATTAAATACTTATTCTCTTTTCTCATAACAAAACATATGTTATATTGTTTCCACTAAAATAAAAAGATAACACTATCACCTTTCTTAGTTCATGAAATAAACACTTATAATTCCACTTATAAATGAACTACTGACGGAACTTTCCTCTATTAGCTCATCAAAGTTTTGACATATAAATATATATGCAGACTTTAATCCAGAAAAATACTAATATAATACACTCTATGCTACCATCTTGAGCCATCCCTCATATTTGTAGCATATACATAATACATATAATATATATAAGGTAATATATATTACATACGAATGAACCATTAGAGTTGAAATTGCTTGTAGTTTTAAATGCTCAAACTCAACACTGTGAGTTACTATCGAAAACCCAGAAAAAATAAAGACTCTAAAACTGGATCAAACCGAGTTTGGTGGTAGTATAAATATATAATTAACAAAGATCCCAACAGAGATCGATGTGAATTCGTAACAGCATTATAAGGCACCAGGAGTCTAGTGATTTTGGCTTAGCAACATTATATAAATATATAACAAAACGTTAACCGGTTTAAACTTATTTAACTAACCCTTCCTTCACTCTCCCGGGATTCACTGTGGATGGTAAGATATATAACACATAAGAAATAGCTTTCGGGAGCAGAGGAGTTGTGATAGCCCCACGCATTCAACATACAACTGTAGGGTATATCAAAAAATAGAACTGGAATAATACACGGATCAGAAGGTAAAAGAAAATCACAACACTAAATCTGTTCTACAGCGATTTCACCCCACCTAGTGTTACCTGCTAATTACAGGGATCTCTTCACCAAACATGCACCCCGCAGAGATTCAAGATTATGACTCTAATAAGTGATACACCAACTGGTATGCATCAGTAAAATGGAAGGTGGAGGTCGATGGTAAAAATTAGTGGCAGCGATCGCTGGGAAGAATCGATGACAGGGATCGACGCTGATTATCGTGAGATTGGAATCTCCCAAAAGGAATAGATGGCAAACAAAAACCGAAAAACTCTAAAAAACAAATCGCAGAGATTCTAGTCTCCGAATATCAACACTGAGATTGGGCGGTTTGTAGAGATCCATTCTCAATAACACACACAAATTTTTTTTTTGCATTTCGCAGAGATCAAAAATATGAATTCAACTAAGTAGTAATCACAACGTTGTGCAAGAATATTAGAAACTAAAGAAACACATAGAATATAAAACCTACAGGTTTCTATACGAATTGGAAAACCAACGCAACCATAGGCTTAGGTGACCCATGATCTCTGTTTCCATAGAGATCCGTGGTCACTCGGCTCATCACGAGTTAAACAAACAAATAATACCTTCACTACAGAAATCTACAAACCAGATTGCACAAAGACGGAGATCATAAATTATAAAACCTGGATATTTACGCCATGACCAACGAAGGAAATTGACGCAGAGAATTACGGTTGAATATCTTGTCACGCCTTCAATCAACAAGGAGAAGCGATGCAGAGCATAGGGATTGGATCCTCGTTTCTCACGCCAATCTCTCTCCTTCGTATGGAGTTCCAACTTTCCTTTTCTACCATTGTAGTGGTCGCTCCCCCCTTTTCTTGTTGATGCAGAACAAATATAAACAACCATCGTGCTTTCTCCAACCATTAGGTAGGTGGCATGTTTATCAGCTCATCACCCTACGCGTGGAGGAGACAACTCCCAAACAAAACGTGAATCCCTTGCCAATTGTGTTTGCTAAAGGCAGATGGCACTCGCATGGTGAGAGGCGTCTTAATAGAGGAGACAAGACTCCTTAAATCTCTCAAACAGTATCAACACGTTTCCCACTCCTTATGTTAATTGAGAATCTTAAATTAGAAACCACGCCAAGTGGTAAGCTCAGCATAACTACATGGCTCAACTTCCTCAAAGAAAAGTGGCCGACAACAAATCCCATAAAAATGGTTCGTGTCCCCTCCTCTTATGATCGAGATGAAAATGGGTTGTTATAAACTTAAAGGTCGATTATTACATCTATTTCCAAATATAAACCTCCCACTTAAAGGCTATACTCTTTCGTTGTTTATTCATACTTTATAATGTTGGGAAATACAACATTTGTATTTGATATAATGATGGTAATCATAATGTATTATGCTTTTATAATGTTATTGTCATGTAATAGATATGTTAGAGTGTAAAATTTTCTTTATCAAAACTTTATACAATAATTTAGGTGCATATAAAGTTGCCCCTCATTATAAATAATTACTATGGTGAAGCTCTTTTTTTAGAATTTTATTCAATTCAAAGAGTATCTTTCTTTTAGTATTACTCCTAATAATTCCTTCGTTTCATCCTATATATATAATATATATATATGAATAATTACTTTATAAGTATCATTCTCAATAACCCTTTCTTACATCTATATTTGACACAAAAAATATATATATAAGATCCTTCTAATTGTTTAGTTTATAATTGATTTTTCTTAGGTGGGCATTCTTAGAAATTTGTGTTTTAACGAGGGTCTTTACTAGTTCCTTTTTCCCAAGTATTTATGGTTACCAAGGTGTCATAGGTTGTCATAGACGTCTCGCCCCTAGTGCATTTCATTGGCCCGTCATGTAGTTGTATTACAATTCCCAATGCCCTAGGTCTACAACTTTAAGAAATAGATACCATTACATCAACGGTTACCAGTGGGGCCTTGGCCTTGAGCTCCTCACCAGAAACGTTTACAATTATGTTTACAAAAATAATAACAATAGGGATTAAATATGTGGGTGTTAGATCAAAATAGGTCATAAAGGAGGGATATCACATAGATGGTTAATAATCTTATAGATATATTTTGTTCACATACCAATATCTATATATATATATTTTCCCTTCTTAAGGGTACCAATATATATATCTTGGAGGTGTCCACCCGACCAAGAGTAATAAAAGATTTCATAGTACTAACCTAGTGTAAATGGTTAGCTTATGATGATTGCTAGATGGTGGGGTTTTGTTTTAACACTGTGATTCGGTTGGCGTCGTGTGCCGGAGTCATTCCAAGCATATTTTACATAATAATAAAGGGAAGGTAAGGAGGGATATCACATCCTCATCCCCATTAAAAATAACACCATCCTCGGTGTTCGCTCTTCTCTTATAGCAATCATTTGTATCACGAAACTGGAATTCAAAGAAACAATGTTTAGTAATAACCTGTCATCGACTTCATAATCAAACTCACGAACATAAATCATGAGTTTTTTTATTGTATATATCACTTGCAACATATGGAATAAATCTAGTGTTCCCTGATTGGATACTGTTGACAAAATCAACAACAAACAACATTCATTTGATCCAGGAGATTCTTGCCTAACACCTTAGTGCTCACGCAGCAATCCTTTTTCTCATGCCTTGCCTAACACCTTAGTGCTCACGCAACAAACATTTCATTCATGTCTTGCCTAACACATTAGTGCTCACGCAGCAAACATTTCTTTCATGTCTTGCCTAACACCTTAGTGCTCACGCAGCAAACATTTCTTTCATGTATACTAAGCAGCGTCCTACCTCCCACATATACATTTTCTTATAGCTTGCCTACGTCTTACAGCCAGCCGATTCTCCGAGAATCCTAGTGGTTGTTCAATCCCTGTTTTTAGGGAGTATTTCAATGCCATTATAACACTCTTTACACAATTCCCCTCAAGCCTTCTCGCTTGAGTCCCGAAATTTATTTTCCCAAGCCGCCTTGCTTGAGTCTAGGAAAATCTCATTCAAATTCATCAATTATTTCGTCATATTTGTAATGCCCCTAGAATGACTGTGGACCTTAAGGGAACCTGTCAAGGAACCCGACTGAACAACTTCGATAATAGTGGTCTCTTGAGCCTTGTTTTATATGTGTGGAGTGGTATAATTGATTGATTACATCATGCTTAATGATTAGCCCTGTTTGATCAAGTCATAGTATAGTAGGACAGCTACAACCCTAGCTTTGTGACTTGGGAGGACGCAACTGAGATGCGTCATAACTTTCCATTTTTATTCTGAACTTCGGGACGAAGTTCTAAATAAGTAGGGGTGTATGTAGTGCCCCTAGACTACTGTAGACATTGAGGGCACCTACTGAGTCACCCGACTGTTTGAAACATTAATAAAATAACCCTATGATTTTATTTTGAGTATATTTATGATTACGATTGATTGATATATGTGCATTTGGGTAGTTATTGTGAATGGACGATTTCATGTTGTTTAACGATTAACTTTGATATGAAAATTGTACACATGAATACTGCTTAACGACTAGCTGTATGGTGATTATGTATTCGGCGACTAAATGTATATTTGATAAGATGAATGAGCAGTTTGAATAAATCATAAATGTTTAACAATGCTAGAGTTAGAAACCAGATGATGATTGTTGAGAACAGTGCTACTGATAATTTGTTGTGAGAAGTGTGTGTAGAAACAAGTGAGACGATTCACCAACGGACACACAAGGGAACATGGAGGGTCGTAGAGTACGGGTAAATCACACATAAGGGGAGCGACGACGATGTCGACTCCCGACGAGAATACCACGCATGAGCAGATAAGCACTGATCCGCTTGCTCAAGAGGAATGCGTGAGGGCGTACGAGGTGGGCCACGACGGAGCTGGTCACGTACGAGTTGAGGGGCGCGCAGTGAGAACGGACTCACTCCTCAGCGCCATTAGTCCCTAGATAGCATGTAGACGGAGGATGGATGGTAACGATTCCTAAAAATCCCTACAAGAGTTCCCGCAAGTCAAAACGGAAATATGGTGGCAGAAGGGCCCAACGACGCGGTACCCTGTCGAGAACGGAAAGAATGGACGCAAGGACCCAACGAGGGGTACCATGCCAAGGAATGGAAACCATGGATGATTGGACCCGACGGAGTGGTGCCATGTCAGAGAATTAAAAATTAAGGAACCAGGAGCCCAACGACGCGGCACCGTGATCCTAGTGAATTTGATTGTTAAATTAAAATGCATAGAAACTTAGGAGAATAACTCTAGATTATTACTTAGCAAATGCATAACAATAGCTTAGACATTTGCACATGATTAGTTACTTTTGTTGAGCATTTAAAATAATAGAAATTATTATTTAGGAGCAAAATAGATTAGACACCTAGTCAACTAAAAGCTAGGAGCTGATTAAAATATCTAGGGGACAAACTAGAGCAAACTTAGGGATGTAGGTGCACTTCCTTGAGAAACTGACACTTGGATGGGTGAGTGTTTTAAATAATTAAATAATTAAAAATATTTAATTATGCATGAAGCGACATGTGTCGCAAGAGATTTCCCTTTATAAGGAAAGCTTAAGGAATGGGTAAGGGCCCCCCCATAATTTGGACGATTGTCGTAATTTTCGAATGCCTCAAAGACTTGCTGCTATCTAAGGGTTTGGCCTAGAAATCCTGGTGGGAAGGGAAGCCCAAGCTGAATTTCTGAAATACTTGTGTGAGCTCTACGACCCAAAGCTCGGGGGAGGCCATGCGACTGAAAGCATGAGCCTATGGTTGGGTGGCGAAGCTAACGGTTGCTTCGCCAATGGTTAAACGAGCTTTGCTGGAGGGACCCTACGGAAGAAGAAGGCGACAATGGACTAACTGGATCGGGTTGACAGGTTAAGGTTTGCTTATTTTTGTTAAGTTATTCACGTTTTTTTATTTTATTTTTCCAATAACTATGATGGCTAATTTGTTTGTATGAAGTTGTTAAAGTTTCAGGTCCATTTCAAGGGGACCCCAAAATAGGGGTCCTACATTTGGTATCAGAGCCAGTCGAGCCTTGAGGGCACCGAACTCATATTTTTATCAGGGGTCTACGGTAAAAATCTTGAAGGTTGGAGGGATCGACAACAAATTCCTCATTCTCGAGGAGGCATCACCAACAGCTGGAAACAACTATTCATGCAGGTTTTATTCAGTTTGATTGTATTTTGTTTATTAAAAATCTGCGTGATTGGTTCAATTAAGATTGTTTTAATATTTAGGAAAGAACTGTGAAAATCCACAGAGGCACTTCTCAGCCAATTCAACCCAATCCATCTGCCATCTATTCCAATTTAACCATATGCGATGTTTAACCAGGATGCTACAGATCGTGGCCATTGGGATCTCGGTAAAATTTGATTTAGATCGCTACTCCTTTTATTTTCAGACATTGCGAATGATGTAACATCTGGATCTCTGTGGAAACCAATTTGGATCGCTACTCTTTTATTTCAGCCATTTTGATTATGTTTGAACTGTGTAAACAATAAATTACCGCGACCGTCCAAATGTCTTAGACATCTGTCATTTGAGAACAAACTTGATTCAAGACCTTACCAATAGAGATCGAGATCTGAACTAGCCTACCGCCTAGATCTGGTCCTTCTAAAAGAAATTTTCAGACAAGGTTTGAGGATTTTGAATCAGGCGTCCACAAGGGAGACTATACTCTATTTCGATTTTCATTAAATTTCTGTTTGCTCTCCCTTGGATTGTACCAGCGTGTACAAATCTCCATTGAATTTATAGCTTGAATTTGTTTATGAATTTGAACCCCGGACTATATACTCTGTAGTTTCCTTTTGAATCTAGATCCGTGTTGTCGTTTTATATTTAATACAGTCGATACTCTGTTTCAAATCTTTATGAAACCTTTTCTTTCCCCTTAAGATTGCTCATCGTATACTTGATCTCTGCTGAGATTTTAGTTGATTTGTTTCTACAATCGAATTCTGTCAAGTTGCGTTGCAGACCGTCCTAAATCACCTGGTCCGAAGTTATACCCTATCTCCATCAAGATCCGTCTCCTAACCCAGGGTGTGCGTTCTGATGCGTTGAATGCCCTACTTACCTTCTGAGTAGCATTCCTGGAATGCTTTCAGGTATAAGTTAATCTTGGGAGGAAATTAATTTCCAGAAGTTCTTCTTGTCTCTGCCAGGAAAGCTAAAGCAGGTCGAACCTCTGTCTTAATTTGATTAATTTCCAAGTTTGTTGTTTCTCTACTTGGGAAGTTTAAACCGAGATAGAATCCCTTTTTCTTAAGCATCGAATCTCAGATTGTACTTTATTTTTATTCACTATGGAAAGTTTTTAAGAGATTGAATCTCTGTAAATCGAATTGTGATAGGGAAACGTTTCCAGATTTTGATTTCGAATTGTAAATTGTCATTTCACCTCTGCACACCGATTTTCCTCCCAGATGCATAAAACGATCGACAATTCCACCTTTAGAACTCTCTCTGCGTGTATACGATTCGAAAATGGTTTGGCGTTTATAAAGTAGGATCAATCCTGAGATCATGTTATGATCAGCGCGGTCTATTAATTTGAATTTCTTTAAAAAAATGGGTATATCCTCATCATGTCGAAGAGCATTTGGTATGCCATCAAATTACTGTGTTGAAACAGAATGCCGATCCGAGTTTCTCTGCCAACTGCCACAAGCCCTCTTGAACTGACATTTGGACACATACACCCGATTAGCCCAACTGCCAGTCGATTCCATCTTCCGCGGTGGTATATGTGATGGCCATTAATGAATTGGTTGGACTTGTAGAGAAGTGTCACAATCTCGTGGTTAGTGACTAACTGCGTGAGCTTGGTCTTCCATGAGCGCTGTCATCTTGTGACTAAACGCTCGGTGACACTCGCTGATGGTTACCAATTATTCAATTGCTTCACTAATGGGAATCGATACTCCCGGAGTTGCTGCATGGACTATTAAGTGCAGGTTTACCTTTTATGTTAACCATCAGAGATTCAGAAGACGTTGTCTTCCCTATGGTGTCAGTCATCTGAGTATCAATTGACATGTGTCCAACAGATGACTTGCAAATAATCCACGCCGATGCGACCTGTCCGCTTCCGGGCGATCTCATCCGCGGACTGAATGAATCACATCGTGCGTCACCTCAAGAGGAGTTAACTCTGGTCGTTCACCTCCACTCTTGACGGAACAATTGACAGCTGCATTGTCCAACTTACCCTTAATCGGATGAAGAGTGCCACGAAGCTAGGGATGGTATCTTTCCGCTCTAGCGTGAGTAGAGTTCGTGGCATACTTTTATGTAAACTAACACTTTGTCATCTGATAGAAGTCCTGCCATAAAATAAATTGTTACGTAAATACCGAGATGACTCATGTCTTAGATCCAGACTTCACTTTTTAAAAATGATGACTTATATTGATCATGCCGTTAGTACAATATCGGCGGTTGTAATCTCTATACACGTTATGTTGGCTAAATGAGAGAGAGAGTAATCTGGACACGTAGATGCATTATTATTAATTAAGCAATTAGAGGAGTTAACTACAACTACATGTCATTAAAATAAACACTTAACGAATTGTGACATCTTCTATATATCAATATTGCCATCAAAATGGTAGCGGATACAAATGAGGAATGAAGGATTAGTGTAGTTATCTATTTAATGAAATTGACTTTTTAGGAATAAGATGAAGGATGAGAATTATTATGTATGGATATAAATATATATACACCTTGGAAACTACCCACTAATTGTATTTTGTATACTATATTCTTTTTGTATTACTCTCTATAGTTAGAAATAAAATAAAAAGTCATGTAAACTTTGACAAGGGTTATATATATATATATATATATATATATATATATATATATATATATATATAGTTGACAAGGGTATTTATATATTTAGGCACTTGTGGAGTATAGGTTTGAAATTAATAAATGATTTGCTAGACTTCATAAAATAATAAAGTTCATTACAATGTTAAAGTAATGTTTCCATCAGTTCTTTATTACAAAGGAGTTGTAATACTTACAAGCTCTTTCATTTCAAATAAAAAGGCAGTCAAAGTTAAATAATTTAACATGGAATGAATTACGACCTTTGTATTTGGATTAGAAATTGTACACAATTACGAACTAGGTTTTATACATGGTAAAAAAAATTTATAATTTTTATTTATTAAAAAAAATTTTGGATATTGATGAAGGTTATATAATTTGCTGGAATTTGTTATCATGGAAGTATAGATAATAGGTATATATATAAATATGTTTGAGTGTGAAAAGAAAAAGGTATGTTTAAGTCTAGTTTTGAAAAGAAATTGTTATTATTGTTATATCAATATATATAAATGTGCTAGAGCTAGAAAAAAAAAATTGGTATACATAAGAGTTATTTATAAAATTGTTATTATTGAAATGGAGAACATAATTTATTATTTAATGGTGTGTAGAGTTATGGATTAGGAGAAGTATGTTATAACTTGAAGAACATGGAAGCATTATAAATTAGATGAATTTAAACAATTGAGATGGTCCTTAACTAACAAGACACCATGATGCTTAGATTGACAAGACTTTGAAAGATCGTCGAGGAAGTGAAACATACCTAAAATTTGAAAGGAGAAATGCCAATGTTACTAGCAGGAAGAGCTAAGCCCAACAAAATCGACTTTCTAGCAGGACTATAATGTTATTGACAACGAAAAAGTACAACCTCGACATGACCATGGATACGGTAAATGATGAACTATTAATGGGGAAAGTTCCCCAAAAGGCCAAATCATAGAAATTTTTATAAAATGAAGTATTGGAACGATGACCTAAACGCAATTATGTTAACCTCATGACATGAAGAGACAAATATGAAAATATGGCTAGACCTTAAGACAAGACTCGATGAGACTATATAGATACATAAGATGAAACTTGGAAAGTCCATCGGAGGGACCGAACGAAGATGATTTTAGTAAAACGATGTATGGAGATGATCAACACAATGAACTAAACGTAATAAGGATAACCCAAGGACATAGTCAACCATTGATGAAAATGTGACTAACCCAAGATGGAACTCTAAGAGGTCAAGAAAACACACCTAGTACAACTTAATGAGTCTGTCGAAGTAGTCCTATGACAACAATGATGAAATGAGGTAAGGAGGTGACAAGCTCATTGACTTGGACATGATGCTACCAATGAAAGGACCAAGGGTTAAATCTCAATATGTTCGACTAAGTCACTAAAATTCAACGACTCGAATCCTATCTTATTAAGAACCAACATTATTATAAACATTTAGAGGTATTTGGAAGTAGTCTTACGGAATTTGGTTGTTGGTAGTTATTTTAGGGTCTCTCCTGATTTGTAAACCGTGATTATATCTTACCGAATATTTTATGATGTTTACCTTCTCGTCTTGGAGGGAGGATAACCAATTAGATTTAGATCCTTGCTCGGATTTGTTATGCTTTGATAAAATTCTGGGTGGTTATTGATGCAGTGCAGCTTGTAGATAATTTGGACATTGTAAACCTTCGCAAATGACTAGAAGGTATAGAAAATCTGATTTGGTACTGACAATTATGGAATGTATTATCAGATTGATATGAGATGAAGTTACGACTAAGTTCCTGAGGGTGTATTGTAACCCTACTAGATGATATAGGAACTAATGCTTAGAACCACTTGTGCTTATGGCCATGATTATTGGAGAAAACTAAAATTCAATGATGATAGGGATGTATGAATCTCTTTATTATATACATGTATTGTGTATCAATATAATGTCTTTTTAAATCTTTTTGAGAATGACTCTTACACTATTGAATTAAATAGATTATGTTCAAATAGAGTGTAAAACATGGTTATTGTGGATGTATTTAATGATAAAGGACAAGTAATGACCATATACCAATTTAAAGAAAGAAGTGCTTAGATAATTTTGAAGGTGGGATGCTTATGATTTACTATCAAGAATGAATGAATATATATAATGTTTAATAATGAGAGATTGTGACTTACGATGAGCGATGCATGGAGATCGACGCGAAAAATTTAGAGCTGTGGTTTTACTTCTTCTCCTTCAGTAAGGATACTCCCAGCTTCTCGAACAGGTTAGAATTATTCTCCTCTAAATTGGCTAGTATGTAAGATTGAATTGCATTCAGGGTTTGTATACTTTTTGATAAAGGGTTTGCGTAAATAATTTTGTCGATTAATTGTAAATGCTTAGTTTCTAAATCAAGGCGATGACTTCACGGGTATGCACTACTAGTTTGTAATCATGCTTGGATTGTGAAAGGAGAGAAGTTATACTTGTGATGAACTATAGAATTTTAGCTGTACTTGAGCTAGGAAGAGGAGAAAACTTCACATAAACGTTATTTATAAAAAAAATAAAATTGAGATTATACTTTTAACTATACTAAGTAAATGGCACGCCAGTATTTAAATATATTTTGGATTATGATAAGAGAGAGGTTGCATGTCATATTAGCTTATGAATGGTTAAGGTATGTATTGAAGAATAGAATTTGGAAGGGATAATTCTTAATTTGAAAATCAAAATATTTATTTAAATATATGACAGTTATGCATAACTATAGAAAAGGGAGAAATTGGAATTGAAGGTTTTATCCCTTATGTTGAAATGTGTTAGAGATTTAAGGATCTTCATAAATGATACATTTATAGTTTTGTTGAACGAAAAGAATTTGTTGTGGACGATTTCAATTCCGGTTACAATTAGTGAGTCAAGAGAAAACTGTTGTGGGGATTGCAACACTGTGAAAAGTATAATTTAGATATATTCTTAGTCATAGATTTACATTTATATGATGGTAGAGAAGAAGAAATGGAATTTTATTATCAATTGTGGTTATGTTGAAGAAATGAATGTGAAAAGAAAGTGAAAACTTACCATAGAAGTACACTAGACTTAAATTCGGGATGAATTTTTAATAAGAGGGGGTGTATGTAATGCCCGCCTCGGTACTTTAACTGATTAGACTAATGAGGGTACTAGTTTTGAAATGAACCGACTAAGTAAAACACAAACCATTTGAATTTACTTTGAAAATGCTTATAATGAAAATGATGAATGATGAGAATAGAAATTAAGTAAAGCCTAGCATTGGAAGCATGAGAACAAAAATTAACTTCGGAACGAAGTTCTATTTAAGGGGGGGTGTATGTAATGCCCCTAGAATGACTGTGGACCTTAAGGGAACCTGTCAAGGAACCCGACTGAACAACTTCGATAATAGTGGTCTCTTGAGCCTTGTTTTATATGTGTGGAGTGGTATAATTGATTGATTACATCATGCTTAATGATTAGCCCTGTTTGATCAAGTCATAGTATAGTAGGACAGCTACAACCCTAGCTTTGTGACTTGGGAGGACGCAACTGAGATGCGTCATAACTTTCCATTTTTATTCTGAACTTCGGGACGAAGTTCTAAATAAGTAGGGGTGTATGTAGTGCCCCTAGACTACTGTAGACATTGAGGGCACCTACTGAGTCACCTGACTGTTTGAAACATTAATAAAATAACCCTATGATTTTATTTTGAGTATATTTATGATTACGATTGATTGATATATGTGCATTTGGGTAGTTATTGTGAATGGACGATTTCATGTTGTTTAACGATTAACTTTGATATGAAAATTGTACACATGAATACTGCTTAACGACTAGCTGTATGGTGATTATGTATTCGGCGACGAAATGTATATTTGATAAGATGAATGAGCAGTTTGAATAAATCATAAATGTTTAACAATGCTAGAGTTAGAAACCAGATGATGATTGTTGAGAACAGTGCTACTGATAATTTGTTGTGAGAAGTGTGTGTAGAAACAAGTGAGATGGTTCACCAACGGACACACAAGGGAACATGGAGGGTCGTAGAGTACGGGTAAATCACACATAAGGGGAGCGACGACGATGTCGACTCCCGACGAGAATACCACGCATGAGCAGATAAGCACTGATCCGCTTGCTCAAGAGGAATGCGTGAGGGCGTACGAGGTGGGCCACGATGGAGCTGGTCACGTACGAGTTGAGGGGCGCGCAGTGAGAACGGACTCACTCCTCAGCGCCATTAGTCCCTAGATAGCATGTAGACGGAGGATGGATGGTAACGATTCCTAAAAATCCCTACAAGAGTTCCCGCAAGTCAAAACGAAAATATGGTGGCAGAAGGGCCCAACGACGCGGTACCTTGTCGAGAACGGAAAGAATGGACGCAAGGACCCAACGAGGGGTACCATGCCAAGGAATGGAAACCATGGATGATTGGACCCGATGGAGTGGTGCCATGTCAAAGAATTAAAAATTAAGGAACCAGGAGCCCAACGACGCGGCACCGTGATCCTAGTGAATTTGATTGTTAAATTAAAATGCATAGAAACTTAGGAGAATAACTCTAGATTATTACTTAGCAAATGCATAACAATAGCTTAGACATTTGCACATGATTAGTTACTTTTGTTGAGCATTTAAAATAATAGAAATTATTATTTAGGAGCAAAATAGATTAGACACCTAGTCAACTAAAAGCTAGGAGCTGATTAAAATATCTGGGGGACAAACTAGAGCAAACTTAGGGATGTAGGTGCACTTCCTTGAGAAACTGACACTTGGATGGGTGAGTGTTTTAAATAATTAAATAATTAAAAATATTTAATTATGCATGAAGCGACATGTGTCGCAAGAGATTTCCCTTTATAAGGAAAGCTTAAGGAATGGGTAAGGGCCCCCCCATAATTTGGACGATTGTCATAATTTTCGAATGCCTCAAAGACTTGCTGCTATCTAAGGGTTTGGCCTAGAAATCCTGGTGGGAAGGGAAGCCCAAGCTGAATTTCTGAAATACTTGTGTGAGCTCTACGACCCAAAGCTCGGGGGAGGCCATGCGACTGAAAGCATGAGCCTATGGTTGGGTGGCGAAGCTAACGGTTGCTTCGCCAATGGTTAAACGAGCTTTGCTGGAGGGACCCTACGGAAGAAGAAGGCGACAATGGACTAACTGGATCGGGTTGACAGGTTAAGGTTTGCTTATTTTTGTTAAGTTATTCACGTTTTTTTATTTTATTTTTCCAATAACTATGATGGCTAATTTGTTTGTATGAAGTTGTTAAAGTTTCAGGTCCATTTCAAGGGGACCCCAAAATAGGGGTCCTACAATATTACATTTTGTAACCCTACAATTTTTCGGACCAATTTGGTCTGGTTCTTTATTCAACAATAATTAACAATAATAAAAGCTGCAATGTGGATCTTTCATCCTCACCCCTTTATTGTACCATGCATATTATATTAAACTTTTGTCTTTCAACAAGTTCCACCGAGTTTTTGGCCATCTGCCAAATTCAATTGTTAGTAACAATTTATATAACCAAATCAAATATCGTAAATAAGAAAATCATTCATTCTTCAAACTACCATATCCATACTTGATCATCTGAAGTAAACGTTTTTCTCCTTCCAAAGCATAACTCACTTACTTAATAGGATTACATAATCCCTTGAAAAAAAAAAAAAAAAAATATTATTCCTATGATGACCCGTGGACATTATGATTTCTTATCCTCGAATGTTATCCTTCACCATTCAAACACACTTCATATTTTAGTTATACAACTTCTCTTTTGTATATACTAATATCACATAGGAATAACCAATTTTCTAAAACATACTTGCATACCTTATAATGATAACCATATACCTTTGCAAAGGCGACCACATAGCTCCCTTCATCTGCCGAGGGTCCAGTTTACCTCGATTACTGTCTCAAAGATCACTTCCGATTCTACCCTGCAAATTCCATGTCAGCAATGTTTTCTTTAACACATAATAAATAAAAACAGTCATTCCTTGTGGCAACATAAGGACGTCAGAAGATTACCGCATCCTACTAACCTGTATTTATTTCATGTTGGTTCCAGGTTTCCAATAATCTATCCGTTTTTAACAAAATAATCAATTTGAGAAAACATATAGCTATACATGAATAGCAAGTCGGCATAATTATTGAGCAGAATTAAAAGTATCACTATTACTCATTGTTTCCCACGTCTATCTTAGTAGAAATTACTGAAGTAAGAGGTATATATATAAAAGGTACTCATGCATTCTTTAACGGATTTTCAAGTATCCATACATATAACACAAAGCTTTGACCACATGAAGGTATAATCCTTCTGTCAACCACTTCCAGTATCCCAACATTCCTAGTAAGGATTCCTGAAAATAGAATATACAAAAATGAAATCATAACATTTCATCATAAGCATCTTTTTAACTACTTTGAATACACATGTATACTTCTTGAGTAATTATAACCATCATCCTTTTGAACCTTCAAGCAAGGCTACCAGCGTGTTCCCATGTCACACATTTATACTTCATTATTATATACAATCCTATACTGCAAAGAGACAAGGGGATTCTTAACAATTATTCTCTTTTATCCCTTGAAGTCTTCAGATAAGGTTATAATGACGAAGGATACTCGTTTGTGGAAGTAGAGTTAAGTCCAAGGTCATGAAAATCATTCACAAGGATGGCAATTTCCTAGTCCTAGAAAATTTCTCACAGTAGAATGTCCATTTAAACCAAATGAAGTTAATTCCTATCCTTTCAATCTTTTACCTTGAGGATGACCCTTTGTTAATCATTCATAAAAGTTTTACAATTCTTCTAACCATCTATGGTTTGGATAGTAACATTACTTACATTAACCTTGAAGATTATATATTTATAAAATCAACTAATCATTCTTTTCTACCATGTCACATAACAATGAAGGAAGAACACAAAACTAATATTCTATATCGAAACCATTACATGTAATATTCAATATGATGTACAAACATCTTCTACACCTTCTCTCAATAACATTTAGCCAATAAGGAGAATTTCAGAAGCTACTCCTTAGTACAATTTATGCATTTTTCTAACATGATAAGGATCCCTGCACCCTACAATCTCGTGCACATACTTTAATACAATCGTCCCAACATAAATGCGTGAAATCAATAACTAGGTAATTCCTGACAATTTTCCAATCCTTCTCATAATGACCTAACCATCATTCATTCAATCCTTATGATTCAATATGTTTGCTATCCTGTCTTCTTTTGTATAGTCACCTTTCCAAGCCTAGAACTTTTCTTATCCTCATAAATATGATTGAAGCAATCAAGTACCTATGATGAATGTCTATGAATTGACTTATATATGTACTAAAGCCCTACCAAAGGCATCAATCGACCAGATATGAATGTACATCTTTCATTAGATACATAATCCTAATTATGTTTATGAACTTTTGAACATGCAAATGCTCCTATGATTCTCATTACTATCATTGCGATCAACGTATATGAAAATATTAACAAGATCACCAAGGTAAATATAGGAACATATTCCAACTATTTTAATCATTTTTTAAAGAATACTTTCTTATCCTTTAATGAAACTAATTGTAGAGCATGAGGAGATATTCATAAAATAGAAGATCATTCAATCCTCGGGAGGAACATATAAATGCCCACATATAGACAATGCTTTTCCTTTAGAATGCTTCAACAAGTGAAGTATACTTACTTGCGATTTAAAATACATCTTGTCGATTACCTCTTGCTGATTCTTTGGAACATAAATCCTTTGTTTGCGTATTATCGATGGAGTTCCCTTGACCAGCTTATATTATCTCCTCAATTGAGCCCAACTATGCCCGAGTGTTTGCAACCTGTGCTCTGATACCATATGTAACATCTCCATTAATTGCATGTTAGTATTTTGGTGAAAAAAATAAAAAAAATCTTCCATTAGATATCCTCACAACAAAAATGTCTATGATCGAATTCAATAAACTAGATAACATTTATTTAAGATTTATTGACAAGACATAACCATTAAGACATAAACATGCGAAACTGTAACTTACCCCTCACGGTACAGGATAAAGATAAGTAACTCCACTTCAATTATAATTGAAAACATTACACTTACCCTATGCCCATGCTCCATCATTCAAACATGTAATCATATACTCGAATGTCGCCATCATTACCTTTAAAATACATCTTCATACAATTCATAATCATTGGTCATAACTATTTATATTTCCATCCTTAAGTATGCTTATAAAACGACAACTTGTTACTATATTCAACATATTTATATGACGGACCATATAATAATCATTCACTACATTTTAACAATAATTCACATGACAACAATACACGAACCATCATACACCATATGTAAACGTGGTTCACCCAGAAATCTCTGGGCTACGTCCACCAAACTGTCGCATCATTTATTCATCCGAAATTCGGTTACATCCAGCAAATCCCGTTATTTGCTATTTGAAAGCCTCTTTTCCTAGAGCACTTCAACAACCAAACTTAGAAATGTTACCAAGATTCTTTCCAATGACTATTCAATAAGAATGAATTACGGGGATTAATAACCCCAGAACTTTACACAGCAACCAAACAAAATTGTTAAAATATCCATATATTGTACCCTACACGGGACAAAACATTTCAAGGATTCCCATTCATAATCTTTACAATATTATACCCATTTAAAATATACCAAAAGGGATGCAAAG
Source organism: Larix kaempferi (assembly GCA_027924585.1). Lineage (NCBI taxonomy): Eukaryota > Viridiplantae > Streptophyta > Pinopsida > Pinales > Pinaceae > Larix > Larix kaempferi. Next base: position 4,848,411 of record BSBM01000961.1, on the reverse strand, counting down.
ATCGCATCTCTGACCCAAACAATAAAGAGCTTACAAATCTAAACTAAAGAGAAGTGCATATATCTCATGTATATTTATACCGAATCTATCAATATGCAGAAATCACATACATTATACTAAGTTTATCAAACTCAAAGATAGTATAATAATTATATCCAACGATGAAAACTAACGTAGAATACCTATCGTAAGGTATAATATCTGTAAAATATTTAGGATTAGATCCACCGCGATGATGCTAAGATCGAATATTATAAGGGAAAGATAATCTCTGTACAACATTCTAAACAGAGATATTCAACCATGATGCTGAGATTTAAACCGAAGCTAAGCATTAAATATGTATAGTATTTAAACTAAGATCCTCGACAATGATGCTAGGATCGAATACCATAAGATATAAGAATTTCAGCGATCAATTAGTTCCCAAACTCTGTACACTCGCAACATCTGAACTCGTGTATCCCAATATGAATACCTATACCGAAAAATATACATGAACTACAAGTTTATATTAGATCCACCGTGATGATGCTAAGATCGAATAATATAATTTCTATACAACATTCTAAACAGAGATATTCAACGACCTCGGGTTCAGTTTAACAAAGGCCAAGAATAAATATGAGACCGACAACTCTAATTTTATTGAATGTATGACTTCTGGACGCAGGGTCTGCACTAAACAAAGTTGTAGTTACCAATTTTGTTTTAGACGAGATCTAAATCCTTCGGGCACTATACTAATTGTGACAAGGATCGATCCTAAACAATGTAAGGATACCAAAAGGAAACTATACAATCTCTGCTTTATCTGGTATTCACCTATTATACAGCACTAACATTTCCAAACATACAATCACGTGTAAGCAAGTGGTTACTGTCTTTGTTTCTACAGAGGTTCTACATTTCTGGATGTTTATCCCTTGTTAACAACATTCCAAAATTTAATCATTGTCATGGAACAGAGTTATACAATCTCTCTGCCCTATTGCGGCATTCGTCGATCATACAACGTTAACATCTAAACCATACAAAGGTGTGTAAAATGAAAAACCTTAAAATACTCTATCCAAAAAATATAGAGAAGAAGGACTTATCTTTATTTCACAGAGTAGCTGGCGGTTTTAGGGCCGTCGAGTTATCGCCTAGCTGAAACAAGACCGTAATCCCCTTCCCATAACTTCTTCTTCGGTATGAGTCACATTCCACTATTGTGATTAACACGGAATCTCCTTCCTCATAAATCAAAACCGTGAGCACCCTCCTCTCCCCAATCTGCCGCATTGAGTTTTCCGATCTCAACTCTAGATCGATCCTCCAACGAGATTTTTCGATCCCTATTTTAGATCGATTTATCCATTGATATTTCGATCTCCAGAATAGATCACCTCTTCTCTAGATATCGAAACCTCCTTCTTTTTCCTTCCACGGATGGCAGCTGGATCCATATCTAAAATTTCCAGTTCGCAATCGTGTGCATCAGCCCAAGGATATCGCCATAGACAGTCAATATCACAGTGCTGTCAACAACATACATAGTTGCGATAGGGTGTACTGCTCTCGCTAAATTGTTCACATGTCGCCATTGTACCGTCCCCCTAAAATTGTTCACTTCCCATTTTAAAATACAGTTCGATCCAGACCCTATTAGAGAGATCCTCCACATGCCGCTAACGCCGAGGCAGAGACGTAGAGCATTGGAGAGTCCGCCTTGAAGCAAGAATCAGAGATTCCGGTGCCAAGTGGAGTGTCACACACAGATCGTGGATCCGTCCATCATATTAAGTGAAGTAAAGAACAAATGGAAGTCTTCAGGATTTGGATATGCAGCACGTGGTGGATGTTAGGGTTCGGGTGCTCCACTAAGGAGACACCCTCCCAACATTTTCGATGCCAAACCATTTTTTTATTGAATGCAAGCATTCAACAACACCAAAATAGCAAGCAGACAATTAATCGACACTATCTCTTATCTCAAGAGATTTATTAACTAGATAATCACCAAGATTCGTTTCATTATTATACACCTATATTTCCTTTAACTGATACCTTATAAGTGTATGTTAAAAGAATGCACATATCCTTTATAAATGCATGTTAGACCCTATTCCCCATACATATATATAACTATAAAGGTACTAATATCCTTTCCAAGAATATTATAGTAATTTAGACTATAATATATATGAATATAACTCAAAGAATATTAACGTCTAATTTAATTTACACTTCCTCCTTCCCTATACACCTATGAGTGTATATATGTACATGTTAGATGGTTAATAATCTTATAGATATATTTTGTTCACATACCAATATCTATATATATATATATTTTCCCTTCTTAAGGGTACCAATATATATATCTTGGAGGTGTCCACCCGACCAAGAGTAATAAAAGATTTCATAGTACTAACCTAGTGTAAATGGTTAGCTTATGACGATTGCTAGATGGTGGGGTTTTGTTTTAACACTGTGATTCGGTTGGCGTCGTGTGCCGGAGTCATTCCAAGCATATTTTACATAATAATAAAGGGAAGGTAAGGAGGGATATCACAAGAAGAGATATGGATGGTTTCACAAGCATAAAGGTTTGAATCAACTTAATAAACCATTCCTTTCCATGTAGCTTATTTCTCATGGAGTCCTCAAGAGCCAAGATATAACTCTGTTGGGTTGTTCTCGAAGGAAAACCACAAATCATACTTTGTCTTCACACATTGAAGTGTTGTAGGGAAGAAGATTCATGAGGCCCTTGTTGAGCAGATAAGGGAAATATCTTCTTTATGCTATATGGGGCAATGAAAGGGACTTCCATGGACGGGCTGGTTGATTATGAGAGTAATTGGGTTGAGTAAGTGACTTGAGAGAGTCTTTATATTGTTGTTGGGCCCAAGTTGGGGAAAATTTTTGGTAACAGTTTTGATAAGTAGGAAAAGCTGAGCTGAGCGTAGCTCAGAAAAAAGATAAAATTTTGTCTAAGTGTTGAGGGTGCTACGAAGTTGTGTGCAGCATCCAATTTTTGACCATGCTGCGAAGTTGTGCGCAGCATCTGAATTTTGGCAGTACCGCGAAGACCAGCGCTGCAAGGAAGCAGTCAGGCCACATGGAGCCAGCAAAGCGGAGTGCTGGACAAGGATAAGATACAGGTACCGGATGGACCAATAGTGGTCTAATTTTGGAAAGATGCTCCAGGAGTGTCGAGTGGCGGGCACGAGCAATTCAGGAAGGTGGCCAATACACGAGTTTGTTAATAAAAGGACAGCTCGGGGAAAGCGATGGCTTGGCATGCCTAGTGGGAGAGACCGTTAGAGATGAACGGTTCAGTGAAAGTGACCTGTTGGCATGCGTGCGACAGGAAGGCTGATAGCGGCATAATGAAGACGTGGAGAACCGCCACGATGAAGCAGACGCTACCAAATGCCAGCAAGTCGGTTTAGGGAAACCGACACAGTTTTGTAAACCCTAAGGGTTTTGGGTTTAGGTCTTAGGCATTGTAAAGACATGACCTTTGGGCATGGTCTATTTAAGAAGACAATTTTGTATGGGATTGGGTTGTTGTTGTTTTTGTTTTGGGTTCTAAGGTTCTCTCAGAGTTGTTGAATAAGTTGAGTGGCTGTATTGTAAAATCACTTTGATTTGAGAAGATTGTAAAGGATCTGCAGCTGTGTGCACAGAGACCTATCTGAGAGGAAGGAGAGTTTGTAGCTGAGTGAACAGACTAAGAACGGTTGTCCCCATCCCCTTTAAAGATATATATTACCAATCGTTCTTGAGGACATAGCTTCCCATCCGAGGGAGTGAACCACTTTAAATATTGTGTTGTGCGTTTGTGTTTTGTGGATGGATGCTTATCTATGTTTTATGTAAATGAATGTCTAGATGTTTCCTTGCATGCTTTTATGAGAGAACTATTGTATGCATTTGCCATCAGAAGAAGTATGGGAATGATATGTTAAGTTCTGCATGAATAGATGAATGGTGAACATTTATCTTGTGTTTGAGAATAGTCAATCAGTTAGTTGGTTAAGTGTTAAGGGATCACTTAGGTACTTCCTTATGCACAATAGAAAAAATGCATAACAATTATATTGTATCAATAGAATATGCTCAAATCGTAACCATACCAAGTGGATAAATGAATAGCAGATGGATAATTGGCTGAGTAGTTGAATGAGTGGATGAGTGATACGCATGTTAGTTCCTTAAGCGTTTTCGAACACCTCAAGTATAAATCCGAATGGTATTGTTCGCAGTCCCAATAGAAGTCCTGCAGTAGAAGAACTTAGTGGTGCGAACTGCGGCGTTGTCCATCTCTACGCAGTCTCACCTCGCAATGCATACCCCCTGTTGCGCTGCAAAGTACGTCTGTCCAAGCAACTCGTCACTTATTGTGGAAACCTGATTCCGTAGTACCCCATAGATACACCTCGGGTGAGACCTCAACTTGCTCACAGGTTGTTGCTGAAAGGGCCGGTGCGAAGGGGTTTTGTTGGTCAAAGGGAAACCGCGAAGAACCTGGGTCTTATAGAAAAAATATGGGTCAGTTATAGCCAACAAATGGTTCCGTTGCCGCGCTAGAATCTGTGATGAGTTGCAATCATGATGTGTGACAAAGAATATCATTTCCCACAAGGCTTTGACAAATGGCATCCTGAAAAGACAAAAATCCAAGCTTGGTGGGGCAAGACCATAAGAGACTTTCCAAGGCAAGAGAATAGACATGCACGTCTATGTGACACACAGTGGTCGGATAGATATCTGTGGAAAGATATTCACGATATTTTCTGGGCATCGTTTCCAAACGAGCTGCACGGGTGGATCTCGCGGCTTGTAGAAAATAAAACCTGTTTTCAAGGAGGAGTTCCAACAGAGTGGACTCCCGATCTCACAGCACAGCTCAAAGCGATAGACAGCCCATTGTCACGCGTAGTTGACTTCTGGGTCGATCATATGCTAGAAGGCTTCATAACAAAATTTTCTATAGACACACTCAAATCCTACAGCCAAGCAAAAGCATACTTTTTCGAAGGATTCCAAGGCAAGTTGCTGAACAATCTCAGTCTATACATTAAGATGTTGTTAGCTGAGAAAGGTGTTTTAAGAAAGCAGTAATATTATCAAGTCTGTCATGGTAAACAGTATATATAGTGATTCTGACAAAGATACCCATAATCTTAGAAGTGGCAAGAGATATAAATTTAATCAGAATCTTGGAGGCACTGCGCTCCACATAGACACTGAGATCCCTTGTGACCTTAACAACGAAGCCGCACCACCATTCACCCCTCAGAATCTGCCGGTTGCAGAAACCGTGCCACCTTTGCATAAAAGCCCTCCCGTTACAGAGCCCACCCCACAGCATAGTCCGATACCCCCATTTTTTTTTGCTGCGCAGAGCCCCCATAGCAGCCGCGCGCTAATCCGGGCGCCCCACCACCTAATAGAACAATGGCGAACACTGATATGAAGCTCCCAATATTCAAAGGAACTGGCCTAGAAGACCCTAATCAGCATTGGTTTCTCTATGAAGCCGTATGGAGTGTAAGACAGTTCCAGGATGATGTCATAAAGAGAGCACAGCTCATCACCACTTTCAGGGAGAGAGCTTTACATTGGTTCATGAAGTACTCTAACACACAGCCGAGAACCCTCGCAGAAATTAAAGCTGCGCTTGTGGCAGAGTTTAAGAAACCCAAATCTGAATCTCAGTGTATAACTGAGTTGAAATAAATAAAGTACAAACCGACTGAAACAGTTTGGGAGTTTGATCAGAAGTTCAAGACCCTATTGGACCAAGTAAGCTTTGTTATAGCTCTGGAACAGCACAAGGAATGGTTTATTGCTGCGTTGTAGCCACATATTAGATTACCATTGATGCAGCAAAAGGTTACGTCGCAAGCAGAGGCCTTGAAAATCACAATGAAGCTAGAGGCTTCGCCGATTGGTGAGACTAGTTTTGAGATGTCTCAGATCCAGAACTAGCTGACCACCCTGACACTAGAACTGCAAAGCATGAAGAATGGAAAAGAACAAAGGTATGAACCTAGACATGATGTCTGGTGTACAAGTTGCAAAGGAGAAGGCCATGACTGGGAACACTGCCTTGTGTTCCGCGACTATCTTAATAGTGGTGCGCCCAACCCAATAAATCAGAATCAGGCCCCATGGTGTGAAATTTGTAGAACCACAGGACACAGACCTAAAGACTGTTATCCCATACAAAAGTATGTGAAAACACCTAAAAATTTATACTGCACTTTCTGTAAATCAGTTGGACATGATGAATCCAACTGCCACGCATATGAGCTAATGAATGAGAGAAAACAAGATATGGACTCAATGAGAGGTGTTGGCTTGTACCGCGTACAAGAAGATAACCAGCCGAAACAAGAGAATGCACAATATGACCAAGGAGGATACAGAGGTCGTGGTGTTGGATACCGCGGCAGAGGAAGAAATGCTGGCCCGACACAGGGAAGAGGCCGCGGCCAGGTTATTTGCTATAATTGTTTCCAGCCAGGTCACGTATCTAGATATTGTGTTAACCCATGCACTACATGAAATTACTGTAAATCATTCAAGCATGTTATTGAAGATTTCCCAGTGCTAGAGGTGGAAATGCAGAAAAGAAGACAGACGGATGCACCAAACACGAACGTCCAGTGGATCGCAGTGGAGAGCAGACCAGTAGACCCGAGCATCAATGTGGTCACGCGCAGTGGCGCTCAGACAGGTCGCGATAGGGGAGCAGAAGCTTCCACATCAAGGGAGGCTCACACAAAGCAGATCCCTCTTGAGACAGTATGGATAAGGAAAGCTCCGGGAAAAATACCTGCTCTCGACCTATGAAAGAACAAGGAAGTCTTCATCGACGCGCAGGATACCTTCAGAGAACCGACAACAGAATCACGGAGGATCCCGTTGCGTAGTGAAGCACCACATGTTGAATACATGCCAGCGGCGTATGACAAAACAAGCACTGTAACGAATGTCAGCACCTCCGTTGAGCAGTTCCTGCGAAGCTGCATGAAGTTACTAAAAAGTGAAAATTCCATAGTAGAGCTACAGAAGCTCATAAACCAATATGAACCACAAACAGGAACAAAAATTTCTCATAGAGTTGTGCATCACATAAGGAAGCATAAAAGAACAGGCCGAGAAATGAGGCTTACTACGCAGATAGGAGATTTTGAAATGGATGAAGTCATCCTTGATCTGGGATCTGAAGTAAATGTCCTGACTAAGCAGGAATGGAAGCAGATGGGTCGATCGAAGGTTTCATGGTCACCTATCCAGTTGAGAATGGCTAACCAAAATAAAATCATACCTTTTGGACGATTAGCTGATGTGGTGGTCAACATCGATGGAGTCCAAAGTCATGCAAACTTTGAAGTTATCGAGATTGTGGATGATAGTCAACCTTTTCCTGCACTGCTAGGAATTGACTGGGCTATTGATAACTTGGCTATCATAAATCTTAAGACAAAGAAGATGATATTTGAAAGAAATCATCTTAGGGTCATCGCACCGTTGGATCCTGCAGATGGTGACAGATACAGCGAGCCGATTCAGGAGGAATCCAAGGCTCAAGAGTTGGACCAATTATACCAGCTTACAGCGAACCAGGATTACATTAATCCTACTGCAAATGGTACACTCAGCTGGAATGTGACAACTCCTGTGTCTCTGATTCGGAGGCAGGACTAGAAAATTGGCAAAGCCGGATGCATGAAGTATCAGCAAGAAGGTGCATGCAGGTTACGAAATCACTGCACTGGATCGGGAAGGAGGTAAGTCCTATTCCCACATATGATGGTTCTGTTAATGTTTACAATTTCATCTAGGAATATACTGCAGCCATTACATATGAGCACAGATTACAAGCATTGGATATGGAACTGCGCGACACACCCGCCAAATGGTGAAATGCACACAAGAAGACATTGACCACTTGGGATCAATGCCGAATTAAGATGCAGATCCGATTTGCAGGAAGGGTTACCTTACCCTTTGAAAATATTAATGGACAGACATATCCTAGTCAACACATTGAATTCTGTTCACAGGCATGGGTGGAAAGGCCACACACAGAATGGGTGCATCTATTTGTACATACGCTGGATGATGACATCCAAAGAAATGGTACCTAGACCTGGAATTACGCAGGGAAACCACTGATTGGGACATGGTGACTGCGAACTTCGAAAGGGACTTCAGCTTTGATGATGAGAACCCTTTGATCCATGATGCGTTGCATATAATTAAGGAACGCATATTCAGGGAAGACTGTCCTCACAGAAATATGACATTGGAGGAATTCTTTGGGGAAGATCGCGTTCCTATGCACCTACAGTCAAAATGGAAGGAACACGAGAACACCCAATCGAGTGTTACAACCTAGATGAAGACATCTATGATAGAAATGAAGACAATGAGGATGACCCGCGCAACATAGCCATACCTGAATCAGAGGGCGCGTGTGATGTAGAAGGACCTCTGCTAGAAATCCCAGATATGAGTGGGCCAGTAAAGATGCAGAAGGTGAATATTGGCACAAGCAAAGAACCGAAGTTCACAGCAATAGGATACTATTGGGACGATCAGACTGTTGCAGAGATCGCAGACACCTTACATGAGTATCAGGAGTTGTTTCCGACAAAATTTATAGAAATGAAAGGAATTCTGGGAGACCTAGGGGTCATGAAAATACCTTTGAAGCCAAGCGCCAAGCCTATGAAGCAGAGACCATACAGATTAAATCCACGCTATAAAGAAAGAGTACGCGCAGAGCTGGATAAGATGCTTGAAGCAGGAATCATTGAACCTGTCGAGGAATCAGAGTGGATTAGTCCCATGGTCGTTCAAGACAAGAAAGTGAAGGGTGAGATCAGGATTTGTGTGGATCTCAGAAAACTGAATGATGCTTCCATGCACGACCCATTCCCTACTCCTTTCACGGACGAAGTGCTTGATAATGTTGGAGGGAATGAGGCCTATTCTTTTACTGATGGTTTTTCGGGGTATCATCAGATAAGGATTGATCCCGCAGACAGGCATAAGACAACTTTTGCTATAGAATGGGGGTCGTTCCAGTACACAGTAATTCCTTTTGGCCTAAAGAACGCACTTGCCATATTCTCCAGAGTGGTCATCGTAGCATTCAAAGAGTTTATGCATAAGTTTCTCAAAGCCTATTTTGATGATTGGACTATGTTTGGTATATTGAAGAACCATTATGCGAACCTCAGAATGATGCTTGAGAAGTGTCGATAACATCAGATCTCTTTAAATCTAAAGAAGTGTATTTTTTGTGTTCCTTATGGGATTCTACTTGGGCACATTGTTTGTAAGCAGGGATTGATGGTGGACCCTGCGAAGATTGCCATTATTGTGAATTTTCCAACACCAAATTCAGTCAAGATGTTGTGCTCTACCTTAGGTTATACTGGATACTACAGGAAATTTATAAAGGGTTATGCACAGATAACCACAGCAATGGAGAAGCTGCTAAAGAAATACGCACCGTTCATTTGGAACGCGGAATGCGAACAAGGTTTTGACACACTTAAAGAAAAGATGGTTACTGCACCGATCCTAATCTTCCCAGATTGGGAAAAGTTGTTCCATGTTCATGTTGATGCATCATGCATTGCCCTGGGAATTGTATTAGCTCATCCAGGAGAAGGAGGTATTTACCATCCCATTGCATTTTCAAGTAGAAAGCTCTCAGCAACGGAGAAAAGTTATACTATTACTGAGAGGGAAGGCCTTGAGATGGTATACGTTCTCCAGAAATTCAGACAGTACTTGCTTGGTGCGCACTTCCTTATGTTCACTGACCATTCTGCGTTGAAATACTTGGTCAATAATCCAGTGTTAGGGGGGTGCATATGCAGATGGCTGTTGCTATTCCAGGAATATGATTTTGAAATTGTTGTCAAGCCCGACAAGCTGAACTTGGGACCTGACCATCTCTCTAGGATTGAGTTAGGAGAAGAGTCGACGAACATTGAAGACAGTCTGCCCGATGCGCAGTTATTTTCTATACAGATTTCCGATGATTATTATAAGGACATCATCGAGTTCTTAACAACAGGATTGGCACCGCAGAAGTTCTTCGTCCAGCAAAAGAAGCAGCTGGTAGTGAGAGCCGCAGACTTCACTATTATTGCAGGTCAGTTATACAAACTCAGACCAGATGAAGTCTTGCGCAGATGTGTACTAGACCATGAGAGACCATTCATCTTAGCAGATGCGCACTCAGGGATCGCAGGAGGACATTCTGCAGGAAGGGCTACCGCGCAGAAGATACTATGCACAGGGCTATGGTGGCCTACGATCCATAAAGACTCTAAAGAACACTGTTGGAACTGCGATGTCTGTCAGAAGAAAGGAAAACCTTCGCACAGGGATGAGATTCCATTGAATCCGTAGTTGACCTTGCAGGAATTTGAAAAATGGGACATTGATTTTGTGGGACCTATAAACCCACCAGGGAAAAGAAATGGTGTGAGGTACATCATTACTGCTACTAATTACCTCACCAGATGGGCAGAAGCAAAACCGATGAAGGACTGCAGCGCAGGCACTGCCATGCAGTTCATTTTTGAAGAAATATTATCAAGATTCGGGTGCCCAAAGATTTTGATGAGTGGTCAAGGCACTCACTTTTTAAACAAGACTATTGAAGCTCTCACAGAGGAATTCCATATCCATCATTAACGCAATACACCATATCACCCACAGGTGAATGGCACTGTTGAGGCTTTCAATAAAATACTGGAGAATGCGCTGACTAAAGTTTGCAATGTGAATAGAGATGATTGGGACCTGCGCATCTCATCTGTGTTATGGGCATACAGGACCACTTGCAAGAAATTGATGGGGCACACACCCTTTTGGTTGGCTTATGGATAGGAAGCTATAATGCCAATGGAGTACATTGTCCCCAGCTTAAGAATCGCTGCATTCACGGGGATGGTAGACCCTGCAGCACTAGAAAAAAGACTGCTACACTTAGTTGGGTTGGAGGAAGATCGCGTCATCACTGGCTTCCACCAGCAAGTCCAAAAAGACCACGAGAAAGCATGGCATGATCGCCATATAAAGAACAAGTGCTTTCAAGTAGGTGACCTAGTCCTCCTGTATGATAGCAAATTCATGAAGTTTCCTGGTAAATTTAAGATGCATTGGCTTGGTCCATATACTATGATACATGTTACTAACACTGGTGCAATCCAGTTAGCCAATTTAGCTGGCGATACCCTACCAACTTTGATAAATGGAAGAAGGATAAAACTATACCATGACAGCACTGCTTCGCAGAATCCTGCATGATAAGCAGAGGGAGAAATTTCTAAGTGTCAAGTACAGTTGAAATTGGACACTGGAAATGTAAAGGAGCCTGTACATGTACGATAACTAGAACAATGTGTGTACCGTGCAACACTGTTGAAGCTGCGCGGAAGGAAAAAAAAAATGGGGGGAAAGAAAAAGGGAGATGCGCAGTTCAAACACCGACACCACAAAGTAACTGCGCAGGATCAGAGATGCACTGCCGCGCAGTTTGGCGTAGTACTAAGAAAAATAGCCATTACCCTACTTTTGAGGAAAATATAGTCGTTAGGTGACCGTTGCAAGCACTCGCTTAAGCATTTAATGAAAAGATAACCATTCTAAACATGCTGACAACGGAAGGGACTGAAGGATTTGCTCAAATTGGCCAACAGACACCTATAAATAATGCCACATCAGGTCTTGTGGGCATTACAAGACACTTAGAATTTTCATGCTTTCCATATTGTGTTAGCAATCCTTTGCCATATTCCTGAAACAATTTCCTACTCTCGCCAGTGAATGTCCAAATCACCAGACAGAGAACAAGAGCTTACACTTCAAGAAGCAATCTGAGTCTTTCATCATGGGGGGATTGCAGAGTTAATGAAATCCCCTGCCAAGAAGGTTGTACTCGAACTCGGTCAAGCATCTAGAAGGTCACCTTGACATAATCCAGCAATGCAGGACAAAGGGAAAGCCAGAACTGGACCACGAAGCAAGACTCCCAAGACAGGCCAGGCGGCGCAAAGATCGTCGGTCTTTCAGAAGGAACCTTTGAAGTTGACACCAGAGTACATATCACCTTGGATGCTGGATGCCCCTATTTTTAATCTGGTCAAGAGTACCCGTTATGAAATTCCCTTGTCGCCCATTTCGAAGCACGTAGAGGTTGCCAAGAACCTACTAGGAAAGATCCCAGAGTGTAAATGGGAAGACTATGACCTCCTAGGCATACAGAAGGAAGAGCCCCACGATCCCAAGTACCCACAGTTCCATCCTGACCAGTACATGTGCTGGAAGAAATATGCTAAGGGCATATTTAACTTGGTCGCCAAAAGTTGGTTGACGCCGGTAGTAGAGTCTGGATTGTTGAACCTACTCCAACTACCTCATTTTGATCGTTCACCAGAACTTAATGCAGTGGTTCGCACTCTGATGGCGCGAATTCACCATGGATACCTATGGCTGGACCGAAATGTGGATTTGAACATTGACTTAATCCACCGCATAATAGGACTAAGCAAGCATGGCAAGGATCCCAAGTAGTTCTTCCAAGGGAAGGGTAAGGAAAAAGAAGTTGTCGCAAAAATGAAGCAGAGCCATGCATTGGTGAAGGGAAAAAGAGGGTTTCCCACAGAAGAAATTGAAGATAGAGCGACAATATTTGTCACCCAGTTGCTCATAGGAAAAATCATAAGAACAGCCAGGCCTCTGGAGGTGCCTGCCGGCGTAATACTACTCGGTGTCGTAGCGGCTGAAGGGACCCAATTCAATTGGTTTCAGTACCTTCTAAATGAGTTCCTGGACGAACTCAATGATACCGAGGAGAATGGCGGACAGTTCCACTTTGCATGGCTGATCATCCTCATCACCTTTTCCAGATGGATGGAGCCAAAGGACTATGTGGGTGTCATTACAGAAAGCAACGATCCTAGAGGGTTTCGTTTTGCCAACCTCTGGGAAAATATAAATGTAGAGTGACAGCACGTGACAACTGAAGTTTTCTATCAGTATTACACTCAGCTATGCGATGTGATCACCCGTACATCCCACATTTCAAAGCAGGTAATGACGAAGTATATTCACGTTATTGATTTTATGGGGGATATGCGATGTATCTTTATTTCACCCAAAGCGAGAATGAAGAATCCAGAATGGTACGCGGGTAACTACCATATGTATGAGGGGTACATTGACATCCTCATGAAGGACTGGCCGGCCGAATTTGGTGTTGAAGTCATGGATGTGGAAACTAGCTCAGAAGAAGATGAACCCATCCCGCTATCATGGCCTATTGTCGAAGAAAAAGGAAAGAAGAAGGAACATGAAACCTCGTAGAAGCCAAAGGCACGGAAGAAAATGAAAGCAACAAAGATTCAATCTGAGACAGTGCTGAACGAAGAAGACTTCGACATAATTGCGGAAAAGGTCTCAGAGCAGATGGGGGAGCTAATGACAGAAAAATATAAGAAGGACAAGGTCATCTAGGATGACCTGCAAAAGACTAGGCTCGCACTGCAAGGTCTGATGAAGAAAATGGACGATGTCCAAAAGAGCATAACCTTGCCGCACGAAGCAGGAGCTGAACGGAGGTTATTAGGAACCTTGCAGCAAACACCGCCATAGCTAGGAATAATGTTTCCTTCTGAGACTAGGGTTTTCCATTTGGACCCATTGGCTATTTCATTACCAATGACAGAACAGATCGTCCTGGACATAAAGGGTGTCGAGCGGGTAGAGCTCGACTTGGCCAAAATCCCTTTGCCAGGATTACACTTTTTGCACATGCAGATAGTGGAGGAGATGCATGAAAGAACAGTAGATTCCATGACGTCACAAGCGGAGCTGCATACAGAAAACAGGTAGCTTGAGGACTCTCAGTCGCGCACAGAAATGCAGCTACGTGATGAACAGGACCACAGGCAACAATTGGAGACTACCATATATGCTGTTGCGCAAGATATTGAAGATCTAAAACTCCAGGATGATCCTGCAGACACAATTATGAGGATCGGAGAAAAGGTGCGATATTTGAAGATGGAGATGCAGGATAAGGACATCTTCTATGAGGCTGATCTTGTCGCCTTGAAGGAAAAACTAAATACATAGATGCCATTAATTGAGCAGCAGTTAAGAGAGCAAGCAGTGAGTGCCGCCACGAAGAGCATAACAAGTGAGATGGATAAGTGCCAAGATCTCTTGGAGAAGGTTTCAAAGGCATTCACTGCCCTTGAAGAGGATCAAGGGCTACTGTAGGTGAAGACCACGGTAAAAGAAAAGCAGACCGTGCTAGAAACGTTGGACGCAGAGCTCAAGGATCTACCACACAGGGAGAGGCTGCTGAGGTATAAGGAAATATCAGGCTTGAAGAAGGAAGTCCAGGCTTTAAGAGAAAAAGAGATTGAGATGGATAATCAGTTGCAGCAACTATTGGAGGATGCCACAGCAGTGTCGTAGCAGATAGAAGACAAGCTGAAGGATCTACGCAACAACCAGGAGCAGGTACAAGGACAGATTGGAGAAGAGATAACTCCAGCATTGCTTCAGACAGTAAAACAAGTTGAACAAGATACCAGAGAAGTAGTGGAATAGTTTTTCATCACCTATAATGAGTTCGCGGCCAAATTAGCTCCACCGGTCGCAGAGCAGAGCGAGACAGACGAAGCAAGAAGTGGCTCGGGGACGAGCCACATGTAATTGTTAGGGGCATGTTGGGCCCAAGTTAGGGCAAAGTTTTCGTAACACTTTTGATAAGCAAGAAAAGATGAGCTGAGCGCAGCTCAGAAAAAAGATAAAATTTTGTCTAAGTGTTGAGGGTGCTGCAAAGTTGTGTGCAGCATCTAAGTTTTGACCATGATGCGAAGTTGTGGGAAGCATCCAAATTTTGGCAGTACCGCGAAGACCAATGCTGCGAGGAAGCAGTGCTCCGAAGTAGTCAAGCCACGTGGAGCCAGCAAAGCGGAGTGCTGGACGAGGATTAGGTATAGGTACCGGATGGACCAGTAGTGTTCTAATTTTGGAAAGATGCTCCAGGAGTGTCGAGCAGTGGGCACGAGCAATTCAGGAAGGTGGCCAATACACGAGTTTGTTAATAAAAGGATAACTCAGGGAAAGCGATGGCTTGGCATGCCTAGTGGGCGAGACCGTTAGAAATGAACGGTTCAGTGAAAGTGACCTGTTGGCATGTGTGCGACAGGAAGGCTGATAGCGATAGAATGAAGACGTGGAGAACCACCACGATGAAGCAGACGCTACCAGATTCCAGCAAGCTAGTATAGGGAAACCGGCACAGTTTTGTAAACGCTAAGGGTTTTGGGTTTAGGTCTTTGGCATTATAAAGACATGACCTTCGGGCATGGTCTATTTAAGAAGACAATTTTGTATGGGATGGGGTTGTTGTTGTTTTTGTTCCTCGTTCTAAGGTTCTCTCAGAGTTGTTGAATAAGTTGAGTGGTTGTATTGTAAAATCTATTTGAGTTGAGAAGATTGTAAAGGCTCTGCAGCTGTGTGCGCAGAGACCTATCTAAGAGGAAGGAGAGTCTGCAGCTGAGTGCATAGACTAAGAATGGTTGTCCCCATCCCCTTTAAAGATATATATTACCAACCATTCTTGAGGACGTAGCTTCCCATCTGGGGGAGTGGACCACATTAAATATTGTGTTGTGTGGCGCGCATCGTACTTACCTTTGTCCAAGAATGGATGAAGCTTCACGGTGGTTGGAAGATATTACTAGTTCTCAACAGGTGCTTCCAACAAGTGATAGTAGGTTTCCCCTCGACCCCCGGTTGGTTGATCAAGTGATCAATTCAGTTTCATTTGTAATTGATCCCACTCTTCCTTTCGAGAGTGAAGTGATCGAGTCGATGTCATCTCCACTCGATCTCGCTCTTTCATTGGAGAAAGTCTAGACTGAAGCAGTCACCATGACACAATCTTTGTCTCATTCTTATCTTCCAAGTGAGAGTGAATTGGAAACCACTGATGTTTTCCTAGTCAGTTAAAAATGTCCTAGGCAAGGGGAAACCCTCTCCATTTCTACAGGACCCCCTCCAAGTACTGAGGTCATTTCCTTTGATTGGAATGGTCTAACAGAATCTCGTCTTCCTTCGAGTATTCCTTTTCAAATATCTGTAGGAGTTTCCGAAAAAGAAATATTTTGTATGATAGTTGATGAGGGAGCTTCTGTTAGTATTTTATCCTCAACCGCATGGCAAGCTATAGGTTCTCCTCAACTTGTGCCAGTAACTAACTAGATTTTGGCTTCTAATAGAAGGCCTACCGGACCTTTAGGGACTCTCCCGTAGTTACCTATCACGTTGAGAGGTAAAACTATTTATGTTGATGTCATGGTTGTCCAAGGTCCTTTAGATTTCAATCTACTCCTTGGACGTGATTATGTCTATGCTATGAAAGCTGTAGTGTCCACACTCTTTCGAGTGATGTATTTTCCCTATGAAGGGAGGATTGTGACCGTCGATCATCTTTCCTTCGTGACACCCACTCATCATATGAATCCTAGTCAGCAGACTTCCCTGAATGTTCCACATGTTTTAGTGGTTTCTCCCCCTAAGGATGGGGGTACAAGCATAGTTTATGTTCTGTTTCAAGCTCGTTAAAAAATGAAACCAACCTTCAAGCAAAGTTTCTCTTTGATTTCAAGCTTGCATAAAAATGAAACAATTTCACTTTAGCATAGTTCCGTTCTATGTCAAGCTCGTTAAAAAATGAAATAGGTTCCTACGAGCATAGTTTATGTTATGTTTCAAGCTCGTTAAAAAATGAAACCAACCTTCAAGCAAAGTTTCTCTTTGATTTCAAGCTTGCATAAAAATGAAACGATTTCACATGAGCATAGTTCTCATTCTATGTCAAGCTCGTTAAAAAATGAAATAGTTTCCTACGAGCACGGTTTATGTTATGTTTCAAGCTCGTTAAAAAATGAAACCAACCACCCTAGCATAGTTTACCTTTGGTTTCAAGCTTGCACAAAAATGAAACCAATCCATTAGAGCATAGTTTTAGTCTATTTCAAGCTCGTTAAAAAATGAGATAGACCCCTCTAAGCATAGTTTACCTTTGGTTTCAAGCTTGCACAAAAATGAAACCAATCCCTCGAGAATAGTTTTATTCCATTTCAAGCTCGTTATAAAATAAGATGGGCTCACTCAAGCATCGTTATTGTCTATTTCAAGCTTGTGTAAAAATGAAATAGATCTCCCTCCCTTTCGTTCGAATATCTCGCTACAGTTAGAACTTGAGCCTTCATTTCATTTGATTCTTGTTTTCCCCCCATTGGTGAAAATTTTCATATTAGTAGCCAAGTTGGTATTTGGGTTAGCAAGCATCATTTTCAGACGAAATGAAGCTTAGGGGCATGTCACATGTCGTACCATCAGCAATCATGTTGAAGGAACACTACCATGTTAAGACCGCTAGCAATCATGTTGGGGGCATTTACCAACCTCTGGGCATCATGTTGGGAAGGAACCCATCAATGGGCCTTAACCTATGAGCATAGTTCCCTTTCTGTGTCAAGCTCTTTAAAAAATGAAACAAGTCTTTTGAGCAGAGTTCTAATCTTGTGTCAATCTCATTAAAAAATGAAACAACTCCTTTCCATTTGAGTCGAGTCTCCTCGTAGACTTAGTACCTGAACCTTCTTTTCACCCTCCTATGCCTTAGGCAGATGAAATGAAGCTTGGGGGCATGTATTCAACCTATGGAAGTTACATTAAAGTCAACTCGATCGCCTCTCCACACCACGTTGGAGCTAAGTCACTTACTTCCAGCAATCATGCTGGGGGCACACATCAACCTATGGATGCCATGTTGGGGAAAAGTTCACCACTGGGAACATTTTCGAGCATACTTTCCTTTCTTAGGTTTCGAGCTCATTAAACCATGAAAATTATCCCGAGCATAGTTCATTTTCTGTTACAAGCTCATTAAAAAATGAAGCAGACATCATGAGCATTCTTCTAACCTATCTTGGAGCTCGTTAAAAACATTAAGATGGTGTTGAGCTTACTTTTCACCTTTTTTCGTGCTTTGGTTGAAACATGAAAAGTGGTTTGAGCTTAGTTTTTACTTTTTCGTGCTCTAGTTCAAACATGAAAAAGCTTTCGAGTGTTTTTGATACCATTCTCGTGCTCGTTAAAAATTTGAGTTAAAAAGGTGTATCGAACGAGTATAGGTTTATCACTTTATCCGGCCTCGCTAGATTATTTACAGAAAAGGAACTGTGTAGAGTTTACTTTTTCCTTTTTCGTACTCGGTCATCAACCATGACAAATTTATTCATGGAGTCATTTTTAAGCTCTTTTCAGACTCCCTAAATAGGAAAATATTTCCAAGCGAACTTGATGCTTTCACGCTTTTAAAAGCATTTGAATGATCGTCTTTCTGGTGATAGTTTACCCCTTTTTCGGACCAAGAACTATTTACAAAAAAGGAATACTCCAACCAACCATGGCTGGAAGAGTCATTTCCCGCGTTGTTTTACCCTTTTTCGAGCGATGAGGCTAACTTTATGAAAAATGACCTTTTGGAGTCTCCTTTAGTTCTTTTCAGACTCTCTATACATGAAATGATGCCGAGTTTTCCTTCTCTGGACTCGTTAAATTTTAAACATTGAAGGGCCCATTATGGGACAAACCCCTCCTTTCCTAGGTTCGTAAAACATTTGGGATTGGACTCATCTATGAGATGAGCTATACCGAGCATCTGGTTACCCTCATTAAGCTCGTTAAAAAACAAGTGAGGCACTCATCATTCATGATGGGGAAAAAGGAAAGTGTTTGTATTATATACCTTAGTGGAAGTATATAGTCATTCTTGAACATGGCACTCGTTTGCATTTGCATTCAGTACTTGGATAATCTGTTTGTCCTCGAGTCTTGTCAATTCCATGAGTCGCGTCGCTCCTTTGGATCAACCAAAGAATGCTTCCACCATCAGTTGCATTAGGGGTTGGTATCATTCTTGTCATGTCAATACTGCCAAGTCATGCCATGCCCATGTTCAAGAATATGTCTATCATTTATCATCTCCAGTCAATATACCTTCGATCATGTTGGTCTACTCTGAGTCAGTTTTACATGTTATTGTACCATCCGATCCACTCTACACATTTTTTGTCATGTTTCGTGTCAATTGATGGGGGATTCATCATGGCCCTCCTTTGACGGATTCATCCTTGTCGACTTCAACTCATCATCAAAGGATTGAATCTAGAAACCAATCAAGTACCTTGGCCTCGCATGCCTCAATGGCAGGTTACCTCGCTTTCGTCATGAGTTCCCATCATTGACTCTTAATTGAAATATTTCATCTTGCGTTCGATGTCAACTCATTTATTCACGCTCGATGATATGTACTGTGATACCTTGGGAATCATTGACATTAATGGTGATATCCCTCGCACTTGTTAACAGTTCACCTCAATGACCGGTAATCAAGTGGTTTCTACCATGTTCGATGTCAAAACATTTGTAATCACATGGATAGATTCGTGTCATTAAGGGTTCAGCTTGAAGACCTTGGGGAGTCATGTTTTACACAGGTTGCGATGGAGTTTGTATTGAGTCATATTACACGGATCCACTTTTGTATTGGTCGTGGCTATGTTATCATCTCATCATGGATCTACGCTTGTGTCTACTAGCCATGATTGTGTTCAGTCGATCATTACTCCCATGGATCTGCAATGTATTGGTCGACAGCCATGTTGTACTACATATGAGATTGTCAGTTCAGAGTCAGTTGTACTGCAGTAGTGTCCTTCATCTGACAAGTCTTTTTCCATTTTTTCTATCAAAGCATTTCACCTGTACATCCTTAACAGCTTCATGCTTTGGGGGGCATTCTATTACACCAAAATGTCGTCACCCTTGTGCAAGTGTCACAAGTGTCGCAAGTGTTGCAAGTGTCGTCGTCATGACCTAGTGTCGTCATCATGACCATTGCAAGTACCGTCATTATGACCAAGTGTTGTCATCATGACCGTTGTGATAATGTCGTCATCTTGACCATTTTGTATACATCCCTAAATTCATCTAGACCAAGTATTCATTTGGAGGATTTGTACTCAGTTTGTACAACCTTTTGAGAGGTCGTCGCAGGTTGCACACTAGCAACATGCGACGTCGCAGGTTGTTCTCTAGCAGGGTGCGATGAGGTCTATTAATGGGAAAAAATAGCCATTTCGAGATCTTTCTCGAAGCTTTCCCATTTAGGAGCTTATCCCTGATCTCTTGGAGAGCTGGTACTCGACCCCTAGCCTATTGGGAAGATTCCCTATCTCTCTCCTACCATCTCTCATCCTATCCTATCCATAACCTCATCCACTTAGTCCTATATATGTGAGGCTCACTCCCATACCAAAGGAAGGAAGACTATGGTATCTACATGCTGGTGAAATCTCTCTCAGGACACCTTCACTCACCTCTTGGAGAATTCATGCTTCCTTGGAAGGGATTGGCAATTGGCTTGTGTGGAGAAGGGATGCTACGTTAAGTCATTGGTTGTGGTTCTATATCTCTATCATGTACTCCTCTATTTGCAGTAATACAAATGCTTTCCACCAATATCGTTCTTGATGTGTAATGATGTTGTGTTGCTTACCTGCTTAACTATTTACATAGATCTCTTATTGTATAGATGCTCTTTACGTGTTTCTCTTTTCTGTGTCTTAAGAGGTCTTGCAGCTTGGATCTGACGACCTCGGGATGTGGAGCAACATTTGGGAGGAAGGATAGCGAAATCAAAGAGGTAATACATCTAGTACTTGATCCTTAAGTAGATCTAGGAAACGTGTTTGTAGTCTATTCTATTTGTTCTAGACTCGCATTGAGCTAGGGAGATCCGGCTCACCTCTAGGTGAGTGGATTGTCCGTTAACAAATCTGGCGACCATACTATTACACCAAAATGTCGTCATCCTTGTGCAAGTGTCACAAGTGTTG
The DNA here is from genome assembly GCA_027924585.1 of Larix kaempferi. Classification (NCBI taxonomy): domain Eukaryota; kingdom Viridiplantae; phylum Streptophyta; class Pinopsida; order Pinales; family Pinaceae; genus Larix; species Larix kaempferi. The sequence goes on along the minus strand of BSBM01000961.1, from coordinate 4,827,385 downwards.
CAAGTGTCGTCGTCATGACCTAGTGTCGTCATCATGACCGTTGCAAGTACTGTCATTATGACCAAGTGTTGTCATCATGACCGTTGTGATAATGTCGTTATCTTGACCATTGTGTATACATCCCTGAAGTCATCTGGACCAAGTATTCATTTGGAGGATTTGTACTCAGTTTGTACAACCTTTTGAGAGGTCGTCGTAGGTTGCACACTAGAAACATGCGACGTCGCAGGTTTCTCTCTAGCAGGGTGGGACAAGGTCTGGTAATGGAAAAAAATAGCCATTTTGAGATCTTTCTCGAAGCTTTCCCATTTAGTATCTTATCCCTGATCTGTTGGAGAGCTGGTACTCGACCCCTAACCTATTGGGAAGATTATCTATCTCTCTCCTACCATCTCTCATCCTATCCTATCCATAACCTCATCCACTTAGTCCTATATATGTGAGGCTCACTCCCATACCAAAGGGAGGAAGACTATGGTATCTACATGCTGGTGAAATCTCTCTCAGGACACCTTCACTCACCTCTTGGAGAATTCATGCTTCCTTGGAAGGGCTTGGCAATTGGATTGTGTGGAGAAGGGATGCTACGTTAAATAATTGGTTGTGGTTCTATATCTCTATCATGTACTCCTCTATTTGCAGTAATACAAATTCTTTCCACCAATATCTTTCTTGATGTGTAATGATGTTGTGTTGTTTACCTGCTTAACTGTTTACATAGATCTCTTATTGTATAGATGCTCTTTACTCGTTTCTCTTTTCTGTGTCTTAACAGGTCTTGCAGCTTGGATCTGATGACCTCGAGACGTGGAGCAACATTCGGGAGAAAAGATAGCGAATAAAAGAGGTAAGACATCTAGTACTTGACCCTGAAGTAGATCTAGGAAACGTGTATGTAGTCTATTCTATTTGTTCTAGACTCGCATTGAGCTAGGGAGATCTGGCTCGCCTCCGGTCGAGTGCATTGTCTGGTAATAGTTGATGTATTAGGTTTTATGCATTGTAAAGATCTCTGAGATCAGGAATAGAGACTGTGATACAGTGAAGAGGAAGTGCAGCAGTTGTGCTGCAGGTTATATCCCTTCACTTTGATGGACGGTATAATAATAAGGACTAGCAACTTCGGTGTGGACGTAGCCCATCTTGGGGTGAACCACGATATATCTGTGTCTCTCTTGTAATGTGTATGTGTGATTATATTTTCATTTTTGTTTATTGTTATTGCTCTGCGATCCTATTTTTCTAACAATTGGTATCAGAACCAAAGGTCTAGCAAATAAACCCGCAGGAAGCTAGGGTTTCTGGTTCGAGTGGGAGCAATGGCAGAAGAAGAAAAGTTTAAGGTCGAGAAGTTTAACGATCAAAACTTTCAATTATGGAAGATGCAAATGGAGGACTATCTGTACCAGAAGGATCTATTCCTACCGTTGGGAGGAAGAGCAAAGCAGCCGGCGGCTATGAAGGATGAAGAATGGAAGGTTCTTGACAGAAAGGCACTGGGAACAATACGATTGTCCCTAGCTTCATCGGTGGCTTTCAATATCTCAAAAGAAACGAAAACAGAGGGTTTGATGAGCGCATTGGGTAAGCTGTATGAAAAACCCTCGGCCTCCAACAAGGTATTTCTAATGAAGTATTTATTTAATATGAAGATGTCTAAAGGTGGATCTGTTACTGATCATTTAAATGAGTTTAATATGGTTACAAATCAACTAAGTTCTGTAAGTGTGAACTTTGATGATGAGGTTAGGGCTCTTCTAATCTTGTGTTCATTGCAAGAAAGCTGGAATAGTTTGGTCATGGCTGTAAGTAACTCTGTCTCTGGTTCAAACACCTTGATATTTGATGATGTTATTGGTGTTATTCTTAGCGAGGAAATGTGAAGAAAAAGCACAGGTGAGACATCAGGTAATGCGTTGACAATGGAGAGCAGGGAAAGACAAAAGGAGAGAGGAAATAGCCAAGGTAATCGAAGCAACTCTAAAAAGGGCAGATCCAAGTCCAAACTAGGAAAAATAGAGTGCTGGAACTGTGGAAATAAAGGACATCTGAAGAAAGACTGCAGATCTCTAAAGAAGAAAGGAGATGGACAAAAGGAAACTACCCAGGAAGCAAATGTAACAGGTGATGTGTTACAGGATGCTTTGATTCTTGTATTAGATAATACTAGTGATTATTGGGTAGTAGATTTAGGGGCTTCATATCATGCTACACCCCATAGGAAATATTTTCATGATTATGTTCCAGGCGATTTTGGACATGTTTTATTGGGTGATGATGAGCCATGTAAAATTGTTGGAATGGGTAAGGTATGGATAAAGTTAAGAATGGAACTGATTGGTTGTTGAAAGATGTTAGGCATATTCCTGCGATGAAAAGAAATATGATCTCAACAGGGCAGTTGGGAGATGGCGGTTGTCTATCTACATTTGGAGAAAAGTGGTGGAAGATCGCTAAAGGATCAATGGTGATAGAAAAAGGACACAATGTAGGTACGTTGTATTTATGTCCTCATATCACTGACCATTCTATCTCTTTATCTTCCACAGGAACAGATACGACATTGTGGCATCATAGGCTTGGCCACATGAGTGAGAAGGGGATGCAGATTCTCCACTCAAGGAAGTTGTTGTCAGATTTGAAGCAGGTAAGTTTGGAATTCTATGAAAACTGTATTTATGGAAAACAGAAGAGAGTCAGATTTCTCAGGGTTGGGAAACACAAGAAGAATGAAAAGTTAAAGCTTGTGCATACATATGTCTGAGGACCAGCTCAAGTATAATCTCTTGGTGGCTCTCATTATTATGTTACATTTATTGATGATGCAACTAGGAAAACTTGGGTTTATTGCATTAGACAGAAATCTGATGTGTTTGCTACTTTTAAGAAGTGGAAAGCTTTGGTTGAGAATGAGACAGGAAAAATGTTGAAGTGTCTCAGATCTGATAATGGAGGTGAGTACTTCGGCAAGGAGTTTGATAGTTACTATTCATACCATGGGATTCGTAGAGAGAAGACATTCCTAGGAACACCACAAGAAAATGGTGTGTCAGAAAGGATGAACAAGACGATCATGGAGCGTGCAAGGTGTATGAGACTGCATGCAAGGTTGCCCTTATAGTTTTGGGCGGATGCTATAAATACTGTTGTTTATTTAATAAATAGAGGATCTTCAAGTGCTTTGGATGATGGTATTCCAGAGGAGGCATGGACAGATAAAAAGGTAAACTACTCATTTCTGAGAACGTTTGGTTGTGAAGCATTTGTCCATATATTGATAAAGAAAATAGAACAAATCTTGAAGCTAAATCCAAGAAATGTACCTTTATTGGATATGGGGTTGATGATTTTGGTTATCGCTTATGGGATTATGAAAATAACAAAATCATTAGGAGTAGAGATGTGATATTCAATGAAAAGGTCATGTATAAAGATCAGTTGCAGGGAAAGAAAGAGGAAAAGGAAAACACAAAGTACACAGTACTTGATGAAATTAAAGAAAATGAAGTTCCAAAATTGAAAGAAAATCAAGAACATCAGCAATTACCTGAAACTCCTGCAACTGCAAGAATATCTACCAGGTTAAGTAGACTCCCTGAACGATACTCTCCTTCAATGTATTATTTATTGATGACCGATGTTGGTGAACCAAAGTGTTATGAAGAAGCAATGCAAGTGGAAACTAGAAGGAAGTGGGAGCAAGGCATGAATGAGGACATGGACTCATTGGTAGGAAACTAGACTCGGGATTTGGTTCATTTGCCTGCTTGTAAAAGAGCATTGCAGAAAAAATGGATTTACAGGTTGAAGGAAGAAGAAGGAGGTAAGAAGCGGTACAAGGCCAGACTTGTTGTAAAGGGGTTTGCATAGAAGAAATGTATAGATTTTGATGAAATGTTTTCTCATGTTCTTAAGATGACTTCAATTAGGACTATCTTAAGTCTAGTGGCGGTAGAAGATTTGCATCTTGAACAGTTAGATATAAAAATAGCCTTTCTCCATGGGGATTTGGAGGAAGAGATATATATGCAACAACCACAAGGGTATGAGGTCAAAGGGAAGGAAGATTTGGTATGCAGGTTGAACAAGAGCTTGTATGGCTTGAAGCAAGCTCCAAGGCAGTGGTATTTAAAATTTGACAGGTTTATGACAGAACAAGGTTATAGTAGATGTCATTCTGACCACTGTGTTTATTTCAAGAAGCTAGACAATGAAAGATATATTATCTTGTTATTGTATGTGGATGACATGCTTGTTGGAGGGTATAACATGCAGGATATAAATGTACTCAAAATGAATCTAGCTAATTCATTTGCGATGAAGGATTTGGGTGCTGCAAAGCAAATCCTTGGTATGAGAATAACAAGAGACAGGAAAAATCACAAATTGGCATTGTCTCAGAGTGAGTACACACAAAAGGTGTTGAAGAGGTTCAGAATGCAAAATGCAAAACCAGTTAGTACACCTTTGGCCAGCCATTTCAGTCTAAGTAAGGAAATGTGTCCCAAGACACATGAAGATACAGATTACATGTCCAAGATTCCCTATCAATCAGCAGTTAGCAGTTGGCAGCTTGATGTATGCCATGGTGTGCACAAGACTAGATATTGCAGAAGCAGTGGGAGTTGTGAGCAGATATATGAACAATCCAGGTAAAGAACATTGGAAGGAAGTACATTGGATTCTCAGGTATTTGGAGGTACTACCACTCATGCATTATGTTTTGGAGGTTCAGACACTGTTCTACAGGGATATGTTAATGCAGATATGGCAGGTGATAAGGATAGCAGGAGGAGCATCACAGGGTATGTGTTTACTGTAGGTGGAATAACAATAAGTTGGATTTTGAGATTGCAAAAGCTTGTTGCACTTTCAACAATGGAAGTAGAGTATGTTGATGTTACAGAGGCTAGTAAAGAGATGATTTGGTTACAAAGGTTTATGGAGGAAGTGGGTAAGAAGTTAAAGGATAAAAGGTTGTATATTGACAGGAAGAGTTCCATTCATCTTGCAAAGAACTCAGCATTCCATTCCAGGACTAAACATATACAGCTCAAGTACCATTTCATACACTTTGTTCTGGAAGATGAACAGTTGAAGCTAGAAAAGATACATACTAGCCATAATCCTGCAGACATGTTCACAAAGGTAGTGACAAGAGAGAAACTGAGTTCTTGCTCAGTTTCAGTTGGCCTTCTAGCATGAAGGCGAAGATGAGAAAAGTTTCCAAGTCCAAGGTCCAGCAAGTACAGCAGCGGTGGAGTTGTTGTGATCAATATCCAAGTGGGAGATTGTTGGCTGTGGAGCCAGATATTCCAGCCTCATAGATGATATTGTCTTAGCCGTGCACCCATAGGACTGTACATTCATTCCCCCACCTTGGGGTTCAGGGGTAGTGCCCTCGAGAAAAAAAATTGGGGTTGTTTTCGCCACCATTTTTTGGGCCCATGGTTTTGGGTAACCCGTGGTATTTTCCCATTGTATTTCCCTTATAAAATAAAGAAATTCTAACACGGCTAGGGTTGATGTATTAGGTTTTATGCATTGTAAATATCTCTAAGATCAGGAAGAGAGACTGTGAGACAGTGAAGAGGAAGTGCAGCGGTTGTGCTACAGGTTATACCCCTTTACTTTGCTGGACGGTATAATAATAAGGACTAGCAACTTCAGTGTGGACGTAGCCCATCTTTGGGTGAACCATGATATATCTGTGTCTCTCTTGTAATGTGTATGTGTGATTATATTTACATTTCTATTTATTGTTATTGCTCTGTGATCCTGTTTTTCTAACAAGAACTGTTGTACCCTTCCCAAAGACTAATACAAAAATAGTTCTTGTGGACGTAGCTCCCATCCTGAGGGTGAACCACATTAAATCCTATGTAGTATGATTATTTATGTCTTGCACTTGTCTATCTGCTTACAATGGATGCCTGAATTCTCATTTATCAGTTGTTATGTTAATGATTTTATATGTATTCGCCATAGGAGAAAGATGGGAATAATATGTTAAATATTACATGTATGGATGAATGATGAATGCGTAGTATTATAACTCTATGAAAGTATCAGCTCGTTGAATAATAACATGTATATGTAGAGTTAGGGTTGTGTAACTCTTTTTACACGCAGCACCGGGAGTGCGCAGTATTGTGTGTTTCGTCTGTTTACATTGGTTATAAGACTAATCGTCTAAGGCAGTAGATGGATGAATAAAGTAATAAGTAAAAGTATTCATAGTGGTTAAGTCCGAAGAGGAAGCGTATAAGTCAGTTGCGATGTCCTATTATTTGCATCTTTTTTGAACTGCACAGTCCGTAGATGCGCTGGTTGTGCGAGCACCTTAGCTTGTAGAAGTGTTGACCACGATGCAGTCTATGTTGCGTAGTCTTCAGTTCGCAGCGCGCTGCACAGTAGGTCTGGCTAAACAACTAATCACATCATAGTGGAAACCTAATTCCGCATTACCCGCATAGCTACACCTTGGGTGAGACCTCAGCCTATTCGCAGGTTGTTGCCGAAAGGGCCGGTGAGAAGGGGTTTTGTTGGTTCCTTGAAACCACGAAGAACCTAGGTCTACATTGGAAACCTCTAGATCAGTATATAAGCCAACAAATGGTTCTATTTCCGGGGGTCGTTACAGTACACAGTAATGTCGTTTGGTCTGAAGAGCGCGCCCGCCATCTTTTCTAGAGTTGTGGTTGAAGCATTCAAGGATTACATGCATAAGTTTTTAGAAGCTTATTTCGATGATTGGATAGTATTCGGGTTGCTGAAGGACCATTGTGCAAATCTAAGATTGATGCTAGAAAAAGGCAGACAACATCAAATGTCATTAAACCTGAAGAAGTGTATTTTTTGTGTACCCTATGGAATTTTGTTGCGACACATTGTGTGCAAGCAGGGGTTGATGGTTGACCCTGCGAAGATCGCAATCATTGTGAACTTGCCAACACCAAATTCAGTCAAGCATTTGCGCACTTTATTGGGGCAGACCGGTTACTACAAAAAATTTATAAAGGGATATGCGCAGATAACCGCAGCAATGGAGAAGCTATTAAAGAAAGATGTGTCGTTCATCTGGAACGCAGAATGCAAACAAGGCTTTGACACCTTAAAGGAAAAAATGGTCACTACGTCGATCCTAGTCTTTCCATACCGGGAGAAGCCATTTCATGTCCATTTCGATGCTTCATGAATAGCGTTGGGGGTTGTTTTAGCACAACCAGGAGAAGGAGGTATTGAACATCCCATTTCATTTTTTAGCAGAAAGCTCTCATGTACAGAGAAGAATTATATCACCACTGAGAGAGAAGACCTAGATATGGTTTACGCATTGCAGAAGTTCAGGCATTATTTGCTTGGTGCGCAGTTCTCTATGTTCATCGACCATTCTGCTTTGAAATACCTGGTCAACAAGCCAGTGTTAGGGGGGCGAATTTGCAGATGGTTATTACTCTTTCAGGAGTATGAATTTGAAATAGTGGTTAAGCCAGGTAGATTGAACTTAGGACCTGGTCATATATCAAGTATCGAGTCAGGAGAAGAGCCTACGAACCTTGAAGACAATCTTCCTGATGCACAGTTGTTTTCTATCCAGATAGCTGATGATTATTATAAAGACATCATAGACTTCTTGACTACTGGGTTGGCACCCATAGAGTTTACTACGCAGTTGAAGAAGCAGCTAGTAGTAAGAGCAGCAGACTTCACCATAATTGCCAGACAGTTGTACAAATTGGGGCCGGATGAAGTACTGCACAGATGTGAGTTAGAGCACGAGAAATGATTCATATTGGATGATGCACATTCAGGAGCAGCAGGAGCTCACTACGCAAAAGATATTGCGGGCAGGGCTATGGTGGCCTACGATTCACAAAGATGAAAAGGAGCACTGCCAGAGCTGCGATGTTTGTCAGAGGACAAGAAGGCCGTTGCGAAGGGATGAAATGCCATTGAATCCACAGTTGAAATTATAGGCATTTGAAAAATGCGCCATTGATTTTGTGGGACCTATAAACCCACCGGGAAAAAGAACTGGTGCGAGGTATATTATTACTGCAACTAATTACCTCACCAGATGGGCAGAAGCAAAGCTAGTTAAATACTGTAGCGCAGGTACTGTAGCACCAAGCAAATAATATTGAGGCACTCACTTTCTTAACAGAACCATTGAGGCATTGACAGAATAATTCCACATTCATCATTAGGGAAGTATGCCACATCATCCGCAAGCGAATGGAGTTGTTGAAGCGTTCAATAAATTGCTAGAGAATGCGCTAACTAAGGTATGCAATGTGAATAGGGATGATTGGGACCTGCACATTCCAGTCATTTTGTGGTCATATAGAACTACTTGCAAAAATTTGACTAGCCACACACCTTTTAGGCTGGCCTATGGACAGGAAGCAATAATGCCAATGGAGTACATTGTTCCCAGCTTGAGAATAGCTTCTTTCACAGGCATGGCAGATCGCGACACACTAGAAGAAAGGCTTCTACACTTGGTTGGTCTGGAGGAGGATCGCTTCATCGCAAGCTTTCACCAACAAGTGCAGAAAGAAAGAGAAAAAGCATGGCATGATCGCCATATCAAAAACAAGACCTTTCAAGTAGGTGATCTAGTCCTCCTGTATGATAGCAAGTTTATGAAGTTTCCTGGTAAGTTTAAAATGCATTGGCTTGTTCCATATACTGTTTTACATGTAAATAATGGTGGCGCAGTCCAGTTAGCCACGTTATCGGGAGATAACTTGCCCGTCCTAGTAAATGGAAGCAGACTAAAACCCTATCGGGATAGTCCTTCTTCATAGAACCCTTGATGATCAGAAAGAAGGAAATTTCTAAGTTCCAAGTACAATTGAAATCGGGCACTAGAAAAGGGCAAGAGTCTGTACGCGATGTATGATGAGGAAGTGTATATACCGCGTAACACTGTTAAGATGTGTCGCTGCACCAAAAAAAAAATTGATGAAAATGAAAAGAGAAAAAGAAACAAGGAACCGCGTAGTTGTGAATCTCAAAATGCAACTCCGGTGATCGAGTTGAACGAAGAAAAAGGCTAAGTTCAGGAGCGAGAAATCAGGCACCGCGAAGTAACCACGCAGGAGTAAAGGAGACTGCCGCGCAGTTCAATGGAACATCCCAGAAAAGTAGCCATTAGAATATCGGTCAAAAATATAGCTGTTATATAGTACCTTCGCTAGTGACCGCTTGGGAATTTAACGCAAAAATAGCCATTCTAAATGAGTTAATGAAGGAAAGAACTGAAGAATCCACCATATTTGGCCAACGGATACCATATTTAATGCTTATATAGCCATTGAGGGGCGCGAAGGAGGTCAGCTGTGCCTATAAATACTTCCGCATTCGGACTCGCAGGCATTACTGGAACCTTAGAATTTTCTTGCGAGCACTAGTTTGCAAGTTGTTTCAGCAAAGCTATCTGACATCCTGTTGAGACCCATTCAAGTGAATGTCTAACAGGTTTTCTATTAAAGAAGAGTTCACGGTCCAGGAGACTATGAAGGTATTCAAATAAAGAGGAATGGAAGGGTTGATGAGAACCCCAGCTAAGAAATTCATCATAGAACAAGGTCAAACGTCCAGAAGCTCACCAAGACATGGTCCAACAATGCAGGATAAAGGCAAAGATCCAATGGGGCCGAAAATCAAGCAACCAAAGATGAGTTCCACAATGCCACAGCTGCCGATGGCCGATAGGGAGATACCATTGAAGCTTACCCCTGACTATATCTCGTTGCATACACTGGATGCACCGGTCGTCAAGCTAATGAAGAATGCCAAATACAACATTCTGCTCTCGCCAATATCAAAGCATGTCGAAGTGGACAAAAATTTGTTGGGTAAGATCCTAGTGTGTAAGTGGGAAGACCATGATCTGCTTCAGATGCAAAAGGAGCCCAATGAGCCTAGGTTCCCACAGTTCCAGCCTGACCAATACATGTGCTAGAAGAAAGACGTGAAAGGTAACCTTACCATGGTTGCGGAAAGCTGGTTATCCAGAGTAGTCCAGTCGGGATTACTCAATCTGCTCAGACTCCCGCATTTTGACAGATCGCCGGATCTGAATGCGGTGGTGCAAATATTGATGTCCTGCTTTCACCAAGGATATTTGTGGCTCGACCACAATATCAACCTGACCATTGACTTAATCCACCAGATCAATGGATTGAGCAAAAGAGGTAAAGATCCGAAGCAGTTTTTCCAAGGGAAAAGCAAGGACAAAGAAGTGGCCGCGAAGATGAAGAAAACTCAAACTATGATCAAAGGAAAGAGAGGTTTTTAGACGGAGGACATAGATGATAAGGCAATGGAGTTTGTCACGCAACTTTTAGCCGGCAATATTCTCATAAAATACAGGCCTTTGGAGGTACCTGCAGGTGCAGTACTACTTGGTGCCGTAGTCGCAGAGGGCAAACAATTCAATAGGTTTCAATACCTATTGAATGAGTTCCTGGAGGAACTAAATGACACACATAGGAATGGTGGTAACTTCCATTTTACATGGTTAATAGTACTGATCACCTTCGTAGGGTGAAAGGAGTCGAAGGATTATGTTGTCGTAATAACCGATGACAATGACTGCAGAGGAGCCCTCTATTCAAACCTTTGGGAAAATTTGAACTCACAAAGACAGCACGCGATAGCTGAGGTCTTCTACGCCTATTATGACCAGCTGCGCGGAGCCATCATGCTCACGCCGCGGATAAAAAATCAAGTAACGAGTAAGTATATTCAAATTGTCGATTTTTATGCTGACATACGTTGCTTTCACATTTCAGCCAAAGCCCAGACGAAGAACACTGAATGGTTCGTAGAAAGATACCATATGTATGAAGATGATATTGATAATATCATGAAGGAATGGTCTGCTGAATTTTGAGTCGAAATTGTCGATATCCAAAGCGACTCTAGCGAGGACAACCTCATTCCATGTCCTATTACTGAAGAAAAAGAGACGAGAAAAATGAAGGAAGCTGAGAGCCCAGCATAGCCAAAGGGGGAAAGAAAGAAGCAGAGATCCACTAAAGGAATTTCAGAAGCAATACTTCATGATGATGATTTCGACATGATCACGCCAAAGGTCACATAGTAGATGGAAGATCTGATGACTGAGAAGGAGAAAAAGGATAAAGTGATTCAAGAAGCTTTGCAAGCAAATCTAACCACGCTGCAGGGGATTACAGAAAAAATTGAAGAAGTACACAAAAGATTACCCTTACCACGGGACTCGGAGTCTTAAGGGAAGTCAGGAGGAACTTTGCAGCATAAGACGCTGCAGCTAGCCATGACCGTGCCTGTGAAGTCCCGCATTATCCATATTGATCCCTTAACTGTAAGGTTTCCACTGCCAAAACAAATAATGTTGGACACGAAGGATGTAGAGTGTGTGGAGCTTGATATTGTGAAGATACCACTACCTAGTCTACACTATTTGCATCTGCAGATTGTCGAAGAAATGCATGAGAGAACTACTGATGTGCTGAAATAGCAAGCTGAGCTGCAAGTAGCTAATAGGAAATTGGAGGAATCTAGCTCGTGGAGAGCTATGGAACTGCAAGATGAGCATGATCAACGAAAAAGAATAGAGTCCACGATCATTGCGGTTGCAGATGATATATCAGAATGTGACGTATAGATAGACCCCGCGGACACTGTCGTTAAGATCAGTGAACTAGTTAACGATCTTAAGGCGTAGATGCGAGATATGGAGATCAGCCATGAAGCTAAGGTTGCTGCCTTGGATGCATAGACTAACCCGCAGACTCCACCAGATCATCAATAGTTACGAGCAAAGGAAGTGATGGATGTAACAAAAAGTATAGCCACTAAGGTTGCTAAGTGCCAAAGTCTGTTAGATGAGGCGTCGAAGGAATTTACTACCGTCAAGGAGGATTCCAGGGTTGCTCGAAGTCAAGAATGTTGTGAAAAATAAGCAAGCAGCATTAGAACTGTTGGATGCCGAAGTTAAAGCATTGCTACCAAGAGAGAGACTCCAGAGGTACCGGGAAGTTAGCGCGCTGAAAAAGGAATTTCAAGCCTTAAGAGAAAAAGAGACTGAAATGGGAGATAAATCGCAACCCTTGCTGGAGGCATCCCACACGATCTCGCAGGAGATAGAGGAAAAGTTAAAGGAGTTGCAAAAAGGACAAGAACAAGTGGAAGGACAAGTCAATGATGAAATAACACCTGGGATGTTGGAAACCATGAAACAAGTTAAGCAAGACACTAAGGAAGCATTTGAAAAGTTGATTTTCACATACAACAAGTTCACTGTGAAGCTAGCTCCACAGGAAGAGGAACAACTCGGAGAAGTCGAAGTTGAAGGTGGCTCGGGGACGAGCCACATGTAAGTGTCAGGGGCCTGTTGGGCCTGGCCCAAGTGGGGCATTTTTGTGTAAGTCAGATTTTGGAACTGCGGAGTTAAGCGCAGTTCGATTGAAGGATTTTTGAAAAAGTCTATTTTTTGGATGCTGCGAAGTTGTGCGCAGCGCAGCGTTGGAAGAGCTGTGAATTTCAGCGCTACGAGGAGTACAGCGCTACGATGTGGCCATTCTACGAAGATTCGACAAAGCAGAGTGTTAGACTGAAGGTGACACATATTCTAGTTAGACCATCGGTGGTCTATTTTTGGTAAAGATGCTCCATGAGTGCCAAGCGACGGGTAAGGAGAAAAGAGGAAGAAAGCGATTGGTCGCACATGTAAAGAACCACTACCTGAACCAGCCACACAAGACCGTTAGAGGAAGAACGGATTGGTGAAAGTGACCTATTGGTGTGCGCGCGATAGGGAGGCTGATGGCGATGTGAAGCATGTGTGGAAGATGACCACGATAGAATATTCGCTACCAGAAGCCACCAAGTCCGATTAAGCTGAAAACCGTGCCAGTTTTGTAAACCTAAGGGTCTTTGCTTGTAAATTGTAAATACATGACCTACGGGCATGATCTATAAATAAGGCATATTTTGTATGGGAAAGGGTTTCTAATTTTGTTAATCTTCATTGTTGATCTTTCGGGTTGTTGGGTTGTTGATTCTCTATTGTCGATTATTATTGAGAAATCTCCCATTGAGAGACATTTTTGTAAAGGCTCTGCAAGCTGTGTGCGCAGAGGCCTATAAAGAGAGAAGAGAGTCTGCTGCTGACTACGCAGAAAAGAACTGTTGTACCCTTCCCAAAGACTAATACAACAACAGTTCTTATGGACGTAGCTCCAATCCTGGGGGTGAACCACGTTAAATCCTGTGTAGTGTGATTGTTTATGTCTTGCACTTGTCTGTTTGCTTATAATGGATGCCTGAATTCTCATTTATCAGTTTTTATGTTAATGCTTTTATATGTATTCGCCAGAGCATAAAGATGGTAATAATATGTTAAGTATTACATGTATGGATGAATGATGAATGCGCAGTATTATAAGTCTGTGAAAGTATCAACTCGTTGAATAATCACATGTATATGTAGAGTTAGGGTTATGTAACTCTTTTGACGTGCAACACCGGGAGTGCACAGTATTGTGTGTTTCATCTGTTTACATTGGTTATAAGACTAATCGTCTAAGGCAGTAGATGGGTGAATAAAGTAGTAAGTAAAAGTGTTCATAGTGGTTAAGTCTTAAGAGGAAGTGTATAAATCAGTTGTGTTGTCCTATTATTTGTATCATTTCCGAACCGCGTTGTCCGTAGATGCGCTGATTGTGCGAGCACCTTAGCTTGCAAAAGTGTTGACTACGATGCAGTCTATCGTCGCGCAGTCTTCAGTCCGCAACGTGCTACGCAGTAGATCTGCCTAAACAACTCATCACATCACTGTGGAAACCTGATTCTGCAGTACCCCCATAGCTACACCTCGGGTGACACCTCATCCTGTTCGCAGGCTATTGCCGAAAGGGCCAGTGAGAAGGGGTTTTGTTGGTTCCTTGAAACCGCGAAGAACCTGGGTCTACATTGGAAACCTCTAGATCAGTATATAAGCCAACAAATATGAACGACCTTGGATATTTTGTTGTTTCTTCAATTCAAAAGTACTTGCTTATGTGCAAATATAGTCAAGTTGACTTTTCCTTCTATGACTTGAGTATGACTCTTTCTGATGATGTAGCTGATGGTGAAGTATTAGAATCTAGGCATTTTGAACTTAATATTCCGACACCTACAAATGTTTTTGAGCTCATTCAAAATGCTTCACTCTTCCCCATTTATCCTAATATGGATTCAATTGATGATGTATTTACTAAGGTTTAACTTGCTCTTCATGTAAAAATAATTTTATCAAAAAAGTTTTATATGCAATGTTTAATAATGTTTTTGCATTGTACATTTCCTTCCAAATCAAAGTTATTCCTATATATTTTTTTGTATTTGGTCAATAGAAATTCCAATTTCAAAATATTTAACTTTTTGTGTTATTATTTTTCTTCATTGTATACACTATATCTTTTTTACTTCCATGCTTTGACAATATCAAATACATTTACAAATGTCATTACACATCTTACATTCATATATAGTTTCCCCATATTTTCCACAAATATTACTATTTTTTATTATTAATTATTTCATTATTATAATTATTTTCAAAATAAGATTTATTTAATTTACATTTATTTTATTTTTTTAATAAGTAAATTTGAAATATAAATAAAATATTTTTTTTTTAATATAAATTTAATTTGCTTTTATTTAAATATGTTTTTTAATAAATAAATTTAATTACTAATATTAATATAATTTTAATTTATTTAATATTTTATTTAATTTACATTAAATTACATTTAATAAAAATTATTAAATTTATTTTAATTATTTTTTAATATAATTTAATGTATATTACAATTTTTTTTAATAAAAATTATTTAATTATTTTAATTATTTTTTAATATAATTTAATGTATATTACATTTTTTTTACTTACAGTTATTTAATTAATTTTAATATCAATTATTTTCTTCTTAATTTATATTTAATATTAATTATTTCAATTAATTTTAATATCAATTATTTTATTTTTAATTTATATTTAATATCAATTATTTAACTTTTCATTTATTTATTTATTTTATTTTTATTTAATATATTTTACTATTTTATTTTGTATGTTACTTTTATTTTTTATATTTTTTGTTATATTTATTTATTTATTTTTTACTTTTATTCTATTTATTTATTTTACTTTATTTATTTATTTTAAATTTATTTTATTTTAATACTTTTAAATGTGATTGATATCGGCCAACCACTTTTAAATATGTGTTCATGGTTGACATATGCTTATTCACTAATATCAAGCATATTTAAAAATGTGGTTGTTGCTAGTTATATCTTTATATTTATAAAACTATAATTTAATTATATATATTATTATCATGTTTTTGCATTTTTACACTTGAGATATATAAATTCTGCATTTAAAAAAAATAAATAATAATTAATAGTTTTAATATTTTAAAATAGATAAATAAATTGACAACATTTATTTTTGAAAAGTTAACTTGATTTGCATCTAAAATTAAAATAAGAAGGGAAAAATTATTAATAATTTTAGTAATTTAAAATAAATAAAAAAATTAATGACATTTATTTCTGAAAATAATGTAAAGAAAATAAAATGCACAAATATTTTAAGATTTATTTTCAAATTCTTTGATTTGATTTGAGCAACATGGAGATCCATTTCATCAAAATAATAACAGACCCATCTGAAAAGTCGAAAGGAGGCGTGGAGCAGACCTTCCATTTGATAAATCTGGTTGCTGATTTTGAGTTGTTAGCTGCAGGATTTCCCATTCGCAATTCCCAAGGACTTTTTATGGAATGTCTACCAGTTGAACCATTGAAGTATGTATGTAAAAAAACCTTCATTATCACAGCAATATACTCACTGCTCAGCATTTGTATGAGTGGGGACTGATCACAGGTTTGTGCTTATGACGGAGAATAAAGACAATCTTTAATCCAAAACAATTTGCAATAAAAAATATCACCAATATTTTGTGGAGAGTATATGACTTTTTGTAAATTCCTCATGACAAAATAGAACCAGATTTCCCATATTTCGAAACGTGTTTAATTGTTGATTAAATCACTGAAAATCTATACAATGATTTCATTTTTATAAATCTGTTTAGGTTGTGAATGATAGCTAATATGGCTGGCCATTGGAGACTATATGCACATACAGTGATCTTGATCTTGAACTTGCACTATTCGCTGGTCTAATTAAACGATCGAAACATAGAAACATGTTCATACATCTATTCTCTTAATTGTCTGGTCTTTCAGGACCAAACTGAAAACAAAATTGTGAAAAATTAGAGAACAATATTAATAAATACAAGTAATTTGTAGTTTGTTGAGGAGTAGATCCTGCACTAGAAAAGTAGAAAAGTAGTTAAGAAGACCGGTATAATAAAAGTATTTGGAAAGTGAAACATAAAAATAAAGTAAAAATGAAGAATTCAAAGAGATCAGCTCTAAATCAAAAGTTATACCCTTGCAAAGTTCACCTCCAGTATTGTAATAAGAGAATGGTCAACAAAATTATTTGTCTCATTACCTTATCTTTTACCCAACAATGTCTTGATTTGTGTAACCTTTGCATTCTTCGGCATTTTAGCTTTGATACTTGAAATTTTTAATGTATCCTTCAAACAATTTCAAATATGTTTTGTTCACGTCATGGAAATAATTCTTTGACTTCACATTTTTGTATTTTTTCATATATTACATCATTACAATTTTCAATTTGTCCTCCAAGTAAAGCATCTCAAAATAAATAGTTGTAGTAAACTTATAGTAGTTTTATGCATTGTTATGTCAGTGACCACACCTCTAAAAATATATACGATGACTTGGTAACAATCACTTGACCACGCCTCAAATATATAACTACTAGCATAGATCCATCTTAAACTAGTATCTATCAAGCACCCACCCAGAGGGATCCAATTTCTTGAGGTGTATTTCTTTTTTAAAATTTAAACTCAAGAAATTTGATCTCTCTTTATTGATAGATCCGGGTTTAAGTTTTAAGTTTTTATTTTATAAACGAACTTCAATTTTTTAATTACTTTTCGTAATATTTTATTTTATGAGCCAAACATGGATTTTTTTAAATACTTTCCATAATTTTTTATTTTATGAGCCGACATGAATTTTTTTAATTATTTTGTTAGGAACAAACGTTATAACATCTCCCCATTATTTTTTAATTATTTTGTTAAGAAAAAACGTTACAACCTCTCCCCCATACTGGGCTGTAAAGCATCGAGACTCGGTGCAACCAAGGATGAGTCGATAACAAACTGTATAATGCAAACAAATAAAGCCAACCATGCTTATCAGTTCTTGTAAATCCATATGTCACCATATCCACAAGTAATTGTTCAAGGATGAAATTACTATCCCATAAAATATCTACATTCTCATTTCCAAACATATGTCAATGGAAATTGTCTCCTTCTTATAGCAAAAGGTCCCTCGTTCATATTAGAATACAAAACTCATCTCCACAAGCATAAGGGATATTCACTAATTTTTTGTTTCATACCCTTTCTGTTTATGTTTTAAAAACATTGACATAAGGGTTTGCAAGAATTAATGAACTAGCCAAACTTGAATGAAGTTTTTAAAATTTCTCTTTAAACATTAAATCTTCTAACAGACATTCAAAGATAGAGGCCAACAATTTTATGTAAACAATGCTTGTATTGTATTCAAGTTATTTACATATTGTTTAGTACATATATTTTGGCTTTGATACTTGAAATTTTTAATGTATCATTCAAACAATTTCAAATATGTTTTGTTCAAGCCATGGAAATAATTCTTTGACTTCACATTTTTGTATTTTTTCATATATTACATCATTACAATTTTCAATTTGTCCTCCAAGCAAAGCATCTCAAAATAAATAGTTGTAGTAAACCTATAGGAGTTTTATGCATTGTTATGTCAGTGACCACACCTCTAAAAATATATAGGATGACTTGGTAACAATCACTTGACCGCGCCTCAAATATATAACTACTAGCATAGATCCATCTTAAACTAGTATCTATCAAGCACCCAGAGGGATCCAATTTCTTGAGGTGTATTTCTTTTTTAAAATTTAAACTCAAGAAATTTGATCTCTCTTGATTGATAGATCCGGGTTTAAGTTTTAAGTTTTTATTTTTATAAACGAACTTCAATTTTTTAATTACTTTTCGTAATATTTTATTTTATGAGCCAAACATGGATTTTTTTAAATACTTTCCATAATTTTTTTATTTTATGAGTTGACATGAATTTTTTTAATTATTTTGTTAGGAACAAACGTTACAACATCTCCCCCATTATTTTTTAATTATTTTGTTAAGAACAAGCGTTACAACATCTCCCCCATACTGGGCTGTAAAGCACCGAGACTCGGTGCAACCAAGGATGAGTCGATAACAAACTGTATAATACAAAGAGATTAAGCCAGCCATGCTTATCAGTTCTTGTAAATCCATATGTCACCATATCCACAAGTAATTGTTCAAGGATGAAATTACTATCCCATAAAATATCTACATTCTCATTTCCAAACATATGGCAATGGAAATTGTCTCCTTCTTATAGAAGAAGGTCCCTCGTTCATATTAGAATACAAAACTCATCTCCACAAGCATAATTGATATTCACTAATTTTTTGTTTCATACCCTTTTTGTTTATGTTTTAAAAGCATTGACATAAGGGTTTGCAAGAATTAATGAACTAGCCAAACTTGAATGAAGTTTTTAAACTTTCTCTTTAAACATTACATTTTCTAACAGACATTCAAAGATAGAGGCCAACAATTTTATGTAAACAATGCTTGTATTGTATTCAAGTTATTTACATATTGTTTAGTACATAGCATGTGACAAATACTTTTGTCTTCCTAAAGAATGTGTTCAAGCAAGGGGATCTTGTTCCATGCCCTAGAACACACACTTACTCAGTCTATAGCTCCCTTGTTTCTTTATTTACTTGATGAAAATAAAATTAATTATAATATAAAACATTATACCACTTTCGATCTTCGAGGACTAGATGGCAAATACAAAAGAAGTGAAAAATAATATTTTGATTTCATTAGAATATGATTCCTTTTGTAAATTGAATGACATGATGTTGTCATATACGAAGGTCTTTTAAAAAAAATTACCATTGGGTGATCGATTGCACACTGCACATTGGAATCACTGGGACTCCTCATTTGTTGCACCTTTTTCACCTTCGAAGCTGCCTATTTTTTTATAAATAGGGGTTCACTTTGCTATATTGATTTGCTTAAGAACCAGAGCTAGAATTATTTGCAGAGGTTAGATATCTTATTTAGGTTAAAAATGTTGTTTAAGAGAATCCATCTATGATAATATTACAAAAAATTAATAATATAAGGAAAATATTTGTGTTGAGATATTTTTATCTATAATACATAAATTAAACATTTAATTGGATCAATTAAAACACAATATCTACAATCACAAACATGTAAACATACATTAATTTTATATAACACCAAAAAGGAGATAACGTTGCTAAAATCGATATATATATATATATATATATATATATATATAAAATATTATATTATATTATATTATAGAGTTCCAATTATTCATGAGATGGAAGATGTAAATGCCAAGCCATCCAAAACAATGGCATTTTGATAATATCATGATGATGCCTTCAAAATTGTGATATATGGAGGCGAATGCTACACATATACAAGATTATATATATACATAAGATATATAGGCATAACCACTAGAAGATTATACATACATTAGATATATAGACACAATCAGGTTCAGAGTTTCATGTTTGTTGCTTAGGCATCTTGCAAACCTCGGAGAGTTCAGACTTGGTTTTATATTCAGACTCATATATTTGTATGATATTTTTGTCCATAAAAATTCAATATTTTTCGAAATCCCAAAAACACAAACATACATTTTAGTTAAAGCATAAAATAATTGGTTAACACAAAAAAGACTTGAAAACATCTAGCTGTCTCGTCCGATCAACCAAGAAGGAAGACAAAAAGCTAGGAAATCCCTTCAATCAAGAAGGAAGACAACTAGGTATGCCCTCAAAAGAAAACCAGATGTGCGTGGAAATTTACAATGTGTAGATAAAAGGTAATAATAAAGATATTGATAATATGGTCTTCTTTTAAGTTAGTCCATAAAGTGGGAAAATAAAAATAAAAATCCAAAATCGTCTATACTTTTAGACACTTCATATTTTTCCAAATCCCACAAACACAAAAACATTCTTGGCAACTCTCTTGAGTCACTAAAGGAACTCATTGATATCACCAATTGTCAATCCACGATGTGCGTTCACGAGTCTCTTAAACATATTCCATCGTCTTTGAGTTGCAAGTTTATTAATTCAGAGATATGAATCCATTCGTAAATATTACTCTTTGGAGGCATTCTTGGATGCAATTTTTATTTATACGTTTGAATATGTTGGAGGCATTCTTGGATGCAATTTTTATTTATAAGTTTGAATATGTTGGAGGCATTCTTGTTGTTTTTGCCAATTTTAGACTTGGTCACTATGGTGAAGAAAATGTGTAGTATTCGAAAAGATAAGTAATTAAAATCTACTTTGTTCCTACTTTGAAGGCATTACTTAAAACAATCAATTGTACAAGGTATTTCATATTTGGTGTTGAGATCGATCCTTCTACATTGTTGAATTGTTATAGAAGTCTGCAACAACATGCCATTACGATTCAAAATCCATCTATTGGTTGCTATGCTTATCTCTGTCATATTTAAATTATTTAAATTTGTCAAACTTTGGGGCGAAAGATACCAATTTGTAGCTTGTATGTTGTTAACCTCAATGGTGAAGTTCTTATATAATAATTATTCTATTTCGGCAATTGTTTTGTCATTTTGAGATTAATACTATTTATCTAAAACCTCTTCACACTTAAAGTTATAGTGTTTTGTATGGTTTGATAAGTCACTATGTTAACATGGCAATAACATCTTCCGCATTTGGATAGCGAAAAAGGAGAGTGATATGTTGCGTCACTTGTTAAGAAAGCTATCATATGTCCTAAATTTGCTTTCATTTGGGAGCTTCAACATAATTAACAAGGGCCTATGATTTGATATTTTGCTACAAAGCAAAAGGAATATTGGTGATGACAGAAGAGAATTCCATCTCTTGCATACACAACGAAGGCACATAAAGGATTATGTCGGTAGCATGGCAAAGATCCTATCCAACAAATCAGCAGGAATATTGTGATTGTCTTCTTGATTTGGTTTTTGAAAGCTTGAGTTTAATGTACTATCTCTACCATTTGTATCACTTACAAATAATGTTCCAATGCCTTCAAGTCCCCTGGGAAGTTATACTTGTAAATCATCTGCTTCTGCACCATAGTTTTGTGTTAAAGCGTTTCAAGGAGGAAGTGAACTGTAAATGGATTATTACATCACCAATAACTTAAGACAGTATATTGTAAGTGTTTTTTGGATTTTTGTTGAGATACCCACTGTCAACAGAAGTAACATTGGAACAAAAAGATTCGTGTTCACATATTAATCCCATTTCTCCTACTTGCATGAACTCTATTATTCGATCCATAAAACAAAACTTGTTGGCAGGGAGTTGTTGCAACTAGGGTTTGATAGTCGGCCTCTGAATATGATTTTGGTGGCCATGGATCCTTCCATGGCCGCTCTCCTCCTTCTCCCTTGAGTTGCTTCCTGTCATTGGCCGACTGAAGGTGTTTACATTTCGATTTGGAACGTTGGTGGCGCCTTGGCGTGGCGACCCATTGGGTAGTGGGATTTTTTTTTTTCCAGTGGCGGCAGCGGTGGTTTTTATAATGAGGGAACAAATTTGGGGCTGGGCTTTCTTGGTCGGGAGACGACGGCTGCAATAGAGGTCTGCAGAGCATCGCGCTCTAGTTTCTTCTTTGTCGACGGCGGAAACCCTGAGGATGCCGCACTTTGGGGCTTTCCTGTCCCTGGATCGTCGATGGTGGTGGGCGGTTGTTTGAGCTTGGGCTCCCACGACGACAAACTTTTCTCTTATCGGTGGCGGCTTCTTCCATGCTGAGGGGATCCGTTTTACCTGTGGGATGTCGAGGAGAGGCATACATTTGGCGGTCTGGTGGTTTTTCATTGCAGATGCTAGTGGCTCTACTTCCTTTTCAACGTTTTTGGAATCATTTTTTTTTAAGCTTATTTCTTTCCTTTTTTTGCTGAGGCATTTTTCTGTTGGTTTTTCCGGGGTTTTGAGCCATTCATGGTTGCCCTGAATAGGGTTTTTAGATGAAGTTTTTTGAGGTGCCTTAGTACCTTCTTTTTATTTGTATGATGCTGAAAAGCTCGTAGAAGACTTCCTACAATTATTGATACTGCTTTGCAGCATATACACTCTACAAGAGTGATGATGATCCAATGTAATTTTGTACTCGCAAGATGAAATAAAATTACGCTTTTTTTCAAGGAAAAAAAAAAACTTGTCAAACTTCAATAGGTAACAAGACGTAATATGAAATTTGTTATCTAATTAATACCAAATTTGTGAGGGTAAATATTAACAATGAGTGGTCACGCGCATGCATGGGATAAAGCGTATATAAATGGCCTGACTTTCTTACAAATATTTTGATGTGAATATTGTCAAAACGCTTGTGAATCATAATTCCCCCTTTATGCTTTTTTTTATGTGGATCTTTTATCATCCATGGCCCCATTTTTCCATAAAATTCATCCTTGAGGACATATTCAATTTTTGGTTGACAAGTGATTAAGAAAATACGCATTGAATCAATGGTGTGAGCATTGTTGCATACTACCTTGGTGTTTTATTATTTTGCATCAGTTTATTTTATCTCATTAGTGTTGTTGGCTCTAGATCAATCTACCGCTAGATACCAGCAAAAGTGTAATTTTAATTGGAGGCAGCAATTGTGTATTGGGTTGAGTGTGGAAGTTAGAGAAGTGCACTTGCTCTTTCATGTGATCTTTTAGTACATATCCAATTGGTGGTACAAAAATTACAATTAAAATCTGCTAAAGTTTTTGTTGGGGGTTCATCTTTGTAATATCCACTGAAAGTACCGGAGGATATTGATGTCATGGTTAAGTATACTATTGTGCACACCTGCTGTAAACTGTGGCCATCAGTTGTTTTTCATTGTTTGCACAAGTTTTTCATTTATATGGTTATTGTTGGCTCTAGATAATTCTAATGTTGAAAGGTTGGGAATAATATAATATGTGTCTAAGTGAATGTGGACCTCTTTCTTTCATGCACTATTTTAATACTCAATATTGGTCAACTTATGAATCTGTAGGTAGGCCAGATTTTCAAGCCTATTTTAGGAGTTGATTATGTGATTTTAAATTCCAAAAATAAGTAGGAAATGAATGATCCTATATCCACTCCTTTTTTGGCTTCCAAAACACCTCCTTTTACATCTTTAGAGGCCAAAGTATTTCCGCTGCAATAAATTTTGTGTTGTTTCTCTGTATACTTACATTTTTCACGAAGTTTGCTACAACTAATGCTAAACAAGTTTTGGATTTAAGTTTGGAAGTTTTTTAGCAATAATTTGGGTGTTTTTCTCCTTTAATCTTGAATTAAAATATGGGTTTAACATATTTAAATCAATCTAAAAAGGAATTGAATAACAATCATGTTGATACCCTAAAAAGGCATTGAATAACAATCATGTTGATAGTCCATGTAGCAACAAAAGTTTTGTTTTTAAATCCGGTTGTTTATGTCATTTTTTGGCCTCCAAAACACCTCCATTTAACATTTTTAGAGGCCAAAGTCTTTCCGTCGTAGTAAATTCAGTGTTGCTTCTATGAATATTTACATTTTTCACAAATTTTGTTGCATCCAATGCTAAACAAGTTTTGGATTTAAGTTTGGAAGTGTTTTGAGCAATAATTCGAGTGTTTATTTCTTCTTTTCATCTTGAATTCAAATCTGGGTTTAACATAAAATCAACCCAAAAAGGCATTGAATAACAATCATGTTGATATTCCATGTAGCAACTAAAGTTATGCTTTTAAATCTGGTTTCTTATGTCATTTATAGCCTAGCTTTGCATTTGCTTTATGTCTCTTTAAAGGCTGGAATTTTCTTCTCTCTCTCTCTCACACACACACATCTCTCTCTCTCTCTCTCTCTCTCTCTCTCTCTCTATATATATATATATATATATATATATAATTGTTGGTCTAAATCTGCACTTAAATAAGAAAGCAATTTACAATACAAATCTAGAAAGTAGGGGTGAATTTAGTTGGGATGAATCTATTGGAGGGAATTTGAGCCATGGAGGCCTTGGTAGGTTAACAAAATACAAGAAGAAAGAAGGATACCAGCATTTGATCATTTCTCATTTGGAAAAAATTGGAGAGCTTAGCTTGTCCTTGCACGGTGGATGTTCATCCTCTATGCCTATTCTACTATCTTTCTCTTAATGTCATGTAAATGTGCAAGGGTGCACTTCTTGTTGCATATAGTTAGTGGAGGATTTTTATTTAGACTTCATGGACATTTTAGTTTCTGCATATATCTGTAATAATCATATCATGATATCCACAACTCGAAACACCATGTACTTCAAGTGATATTTCCAACCAAGAATGAGATTCGAGCCATTTTCCCCATAGCATTTTCATAGTGATTTTGGAATGATGTTGTACTTGTTTTATATCAGAGTTTTATGAGATATTTATCCATGTTATGAGTTTTATATGAAGTTACTTTGATGGCCCAAATTATTTTTTCAGACCCCTGAAGTGTCACTATGGTTTATGACTAAATTCGAGACTCCTTGTCCACCATTTTCACCTCAAATTCTAGACTCTAGAAGTTGTTGTTCATTGGGATACCTATTCGACCCTAAAACCAAATATAATGCTGCAAACATACTATCCTTAATGTCCTCTAATATATCCAATTCTCATACCAAGAATTAGTGAAGTTCGTACAGTGTTTGGAAGAGCATTTAATGGAAGACCTAAGGGGGACTTCTACTTCTCAAATCAACTAGCCTTGTCCTGAAACTTCTTTCCTTGCAAATTTGAGAACATGGATGGGTATATCAGTTATTTGGTTGTCTTATATATGTGTTAATGTTTCCTATTTCCCATCAATACCTTCCTCCCAAAATTTGAAAGCATTTGGAGGTGTTTGGAACCAGTTGTAAACTACACCCCTAGAGTCGAAACAAGGTGAACCCAAGCACTTTCCTTTGGAGGGATATTACAGTGGTATCATAGAATGGTCCTTGCACCTGATTTCGATGACCCTTTATGAGGTCAATAATTCAACCCCCACCCTTAGAAACCGAAACTGAAAGTACCTTCGGTGAAGAGGAAGAAGTAGGAGAAGAGATGCACTTTGTTGAGACTATGACTAAGGATGGATGATAAAGGAACCTCAGAGATGGAGGAGAAAGAGCATTTTAGGAAATTAATGAAACCTTTTTTTTAGGACATGAAAATTCATATAATTCAAGTTTTTTAATTGATGTCTAGTCAAATTGGAAGCAAATTGGCATTAGGAGGCAGCAGTAGTTCTCATTTCGAGGAAAATAAGGCATTTGGTTGTTAAGATCCTAGTGGACGGCCTTCACTAACATCTCGAGGTTTTCGTGTAACGGTTCGTATCATTTGGTATCAGATCCTCCACCCAGGTTCAAGTCACAGAGTGGGTGGCAACGTCGGCATTGCAGTGTTTGCTCGAGGCTCGTACATCGCAAAGGGGACACCACCGTATGGGCGCACATCTAGACCAGAGTCTAGACTACGGAGCATGGTGGGATGTTAAGATCCTAGTGGATGGCCTTCACTAACATCTTGAGGTTTTGGTGTAACGGTTCGTATCATTGGTGAAAACATTTTCTCAAAGACATGGCCTCACAACCGACCCAATGAATTCCATAGCTCAACAATAGATACCACACCCAAGTTTCTTTATCCCAAAGAGAATCCTAACATCCAATATGGAATGCATGCAATTCTAGCAGAATGGCAGCAGTTGAGTGAAGATTGTAGGAGGACCTTACCATTTGATCAATTCTTTATTGTCTCAAACAAGCTCAAAATGAGAGGAGGTAACAGAAATCCTTTTAAAAATAAAGAATTGAATTATGCCATAGGTAAAATGTCCCTTCCCACCTTTGATGGTTGATCCCAAAGTTCTGCAAATACTTGGGTACAAAAGTTAGATGTATATTTTCAGCAGAATCCAATGGTTGAAGAGGATGCTTTAAAAATGGCTATTCTGCATCTTGAGGGAGAAGCAAATGATTGGTGGTTCCATGGACTTAAAACCTTGGGACATTATCAGGTCACATCATATGAATATTTTGTTAACAGGTTAGTGGAAATATTTGAGCAAAAAGACCCTGAAATGCCTTTCAAGGAACTAGCACAGTTGAAGCAAACTAGAGCCCCTGAGGAGTACATGTTGGAATTCCAAAAACTATCAGTTATGGTGGTTGATGTATCTATGATTCGATTGGTATTCCTCTTTACTAAAGGATTGACCTTTGAAAGGTTTAGTTCAAGCTCACAAACCTACTTCATTAAAAGATGCCATGAACTTGGAAAGAGATATGCAAAATGTGCTACCCAAGACAAAGTATCCTCCCAAGCCCAATTTTCCTTCCAAGTTCATATTTGACAAGAGACCATGGCAAAAAGATTCATTTGGTAAGGACAAGAAAGAGGGACCAAGCAAGGAAGAACTCAGAAGAAAGAAACTATGTTACACATGTCATCAACCATGGGTACCAGGGCATAAATGTGCTAAGGGGAAAGCACAATTCATTGAAGTATTTTCTGATGATGAATGGGACATGGAGGAAGAAGAACATATTTCATCCCAAGAAGAGGGATATGATATAGCAGAAGAATATCATCCATTACTCGAAAAGGGAAGAATGGTAGTGCTTTCAGGAGTGCCTCATTTTCACACCATCCGATCCAAGGGAGTGGTACAAGGGAGAAAGTTTTGGTATTGGTAGATGGAGGATAAACTCATAACTTCATTAATGTAGCCTTGGTGGAGAGGAGAATTTTACCTACTGAATCATTTGAATGGTTCACAGTCATCATTCCAGGTAACAATTCTATGGAATGCAACACATGGATTCCAAATCTACAACTTACCATAGAAAATTACACATTTTCTGATAGCTTCTATGTGGTGGATTTTGCTGATACAAATGTGGTTTTGGGAGTACAATGGTTGTACTCTATAGGATAATATACAGTGAACTACCAAATACCTGAAATGAAGTTCAAAGATTCGGAAGGAAAACAAAGGTTAGTGAGAGGAATGCACACATATACTAACCAAGTGGTGTCTTCCCATAGTATGAGGTCCATATTGAGACATGGGGACATTGAATGGGTTGCGGAATGTTTAATCACTTCCCCCAAGCCAAACATAAATATTGCAGAACATCTAAGGGAGATAAGGAAACTACTACACAAGTATGAAAGGGTTTTTGGAGACCTTCCCCCTGGAATGCCACCTGACAGAGGAATTAAGCATACCATTGTTTTGGAGGTAGGTACTTCACCTATCCAAATAGCCCCATATAGACACCCAAAAAGGTTCAAAGATGAGATTGAGAAGGATATTCAAGGACTATTGGAATCGGGGCTCATCAGACCAAGCTCAAGTCCCTTTGCTTCTTCAGTTGTCTTGGTGAATAAAAAGGATGCAACCTTAAGGATGTGCATTGATTTTAGGGCCTTAAACAAAAAGACAATAAAGAATAGATATCCCATCCCTCGGATAGATGATCTCATGGATAATCTATTTGGAGCAAAATTCTTTTCCAAAATCGATCTTAGATCTGGTTACCATCAGATTCGGATGAAGGAAGAAGATGTGCACAAAACTTCTTTCAAATGTCAATATGGCCACTTCGAATTTCTTGTCATGCCTTTTGGTTTGACCAATGCTCCAACAACCTTCCAAGAATGCATGAACAAAATATTTTGCAAGCATCTCCTTAAGTTGCTTTTGGTTTTCTTTGATGATATTTTTATTTACAGTAAGACATGGGAGGAACACTTGCATCATTTATAAGTTGTATTGAAAATCTTGCACGAATAGTCCTTGGTTGCTAAATTGTCCAAGTGTGAGTTTGGGTTGACAGAAATTTTGTATCTTGGGAACATAATTGGGAAAGATGGGGTAAAGGTGCACTTGGAGAAAATAAAGGCTATCATTGAATGGCCATCACCCAAGAACATCATTGAGTTGAGGGGATTTATTTGGATATTCACTTACTATAGGAATTGTTTGAAGGGGTTTTCCAAACTGACTACTCCTCTTACTGATTTGACCAAGAAGGATGCTTTCAAATGGGATGAAGAGGCTGGAAAGGCTTTACAAATAATGAAATAGGTAATGAGTAGTTGTCCAGTACTTGCATTACCAGATTTTTCTAAACCATTTGTTTTGGAATGTGATGCATCAGGGGAAGGCATAGGGGCGGTCCTAAAGAAAAATCAACACCCCATAGCTTTTGAGATCAGAAAATTGCAACCAAATGAGAGGCTCTACTCCATATATGACAAGGAAATTTTAGCCATCATGCATGCCTTGGCCAAGTTTAGACAATGTCTGGTGGGGAACAAGTTTGTGGTCAAAACTGATCATAACAGTTTAAAGCATTTCCTTACACAAAAAGATCTCAATGAAAGGAAATAAAAATGGGTAAGTAAGGTTCAATATTTTGATTTTTAAATTGAATATGTAAAAAGGAAGAATAATATTGTAGCAAATGCATTGTCTAGGAGACATTCATTTTCCCTTATGGACATTTCAAAAGATTGGAAAGATGTGCTAATAGTAGAGTATGCCAAAGATAGATTTGCTTGTGAATTGTTATATGGGGTCAAGGGAGATGATAGGTACAAAATATTGAATTTCCTAATCTACTATAAATACCGAATATACTTGGTTCATGGTTAACTTAAAGCACAAGATCTTGAAGGAAGCTCATGATTCTCCTTTAGCAGGCCATCCTGGTTTCTTTAAAACATATAGGAAGTTAAGACAAAGGTTCTCTTGGAAAGGGTTTAAGGGATATGTTTTAAAGTATGTGACTGAATGCAATATATTTCATTAAAACAAAGTTGAACACACCCATCCTTTCGGTCTCTTACAACCATTTCCTATTCCAGAACAAAAGTGGGAAAGCATCTCCATGGATTTCATCACAGGTTTTCCCAAGGCTTTTGGTAAGGATTGTATTTATGTTGTGGTGGATAGACACCAAATTTGCTCATTTATTTTCTATTACATCATCTTTTATTGCTGCACAAGTAGCTGAGCTATTCTTTAAAGGTATTTTCAGATTGCATGGACTTCCCAAAAACATTGTGAGTGATAGGGATAGAAGATTTATGAGTGCTTTTTGGCAAGAACTCTTCAAATTGGTGGGAAATCAATTGACTCCTAGCACAAGCTATCATCCTCAAACTGATGTCCAAATAGAAAGGGTGAACCAATGGTTGGAGGAATACTTGAGAAACTATGTTGGTGAGCAGCAAAAATCATGGGTTAAATGGCTACATTTGGTGAGTTTTGCTACAATACTACTTTCCATATGTCCATTAATGGCATGTCTACTTTCAAATCACTTTATGGTTATGAAGCACTCACCTTTTTTGATCACATTTTTGGTGATAGTAGAGCTCCAAAATCTAAAAATTGGGTTGAGGAAAGTCAAGATATTTTGAAGCTCTTAAAAGACAATTTGTAGGTTGCCCAAAATCAACAAAAACATTATGTAGATCAACATAGGAAGGAAAGAACTTTTCAAGTGAATGATTTGGTTTATTTGAGGCTGCATCCATATAAGCAAACCACATTAAAAGGGAAAGGATCAGAAAAGCTTAAACCAAGGTTTTATGGTCCATATAAGATAATTCGAAAGGTTGGGGAGGTAGCTTATGAGATAGAACTTCCAGAAAGTAGCAAAATCCACAATGTGTTTCATGTTTCATGCCTTCAGAAGGATATCGGTCAACAAATTTCTATTTCATAAATACTTCCTCCATTAGATGGTGAAGGACAACTCATAGTCATTCCATAAAAAAATTTGAAGACAAGAGAAAGAAAATTGAGGAGCAGAACCATAAGAGAATATTTGGTACAATGGAAATATTTTCCAACTGAGGATGCCACATGGAAAGATGAACAAATTTTGTAGCATCCCAATTTGGAATTTCTTGAGGACAAGAAATATTGGGTGGGGAGGACTACAATGTCCCCATCCAAATAAATCACATGAAGGGAAATTTCCACCAATCTACTAGTTCCCTAGGTTGGGGTGGAAACATTTAGACTTGGAATAAGGGAGTTATAAGACCCCAAATAGACATTAGATCGACAAATATACATTAAAGGGGATAAATAAATCATAATAATAATAAAATAAGGTGGCACTTGGTCATGAGGGTGCATAGGTGGTGTGGGACCCACATAAGGCAAGATTCTCCATGCCACATGGCATACTATTCTCACCCATTTGAATACAAGGTGGAGTCTAACGTTCTTGGGGTAGTTGGAGAAGCATTATTCATGGCATGAATCAAGGAGCATTGAATTAGAGTGGAAGAGTAACTCCCATGGAAGAGAAAGAGGCATCTTAGAAGTATTTTGACACTTGGAGCTAGATTCCCTAACTTCTATGACAACAATGATGAAGATTGTATGACAAGTTTATGACAAAGATCATACCTAATTGCTGACATATGACCTATATGACATTTCAGAGATAAAAATAGCCTCCAAGAGGGAACACAAGGAGTTATGGCAGCCAATATCCCCCCCATTCAAATTGATAGGAGTACATCTTTCTAGAACAAAGTGCATGGCACATGGATAGGAGTACATCTTTGTCCCCTATTAAATTCTCCTTACTAGTTCCAATCGCTTCATATTCTAATTTTTCCTTCAACATCCAGTTTGGATCCTTCATTTCTGAAGTGGCTATCATGTCCCTAGGTTGCTCCTCCTCTAAGATTTGGGTTCCATCCAAAGAGGAGGGGATCATTTTTTCAATGTATAGTGATACATCATTTTCTTGTTTTACATTGGGGCATATTATTTAAAATCCAGGTGAACAATATACACTACAACTTCAAATTCCACCAAGTATGTTAATGGATGTTCCACCTTTTAGTGAGTGGCCTAACAAAATTTTGGTGCTACTTCTTAATTTCAGATTTTAATTTAGGGAAAATCACTATTATGTCTTCAAAGCAAGATGTACACTAGAAATAAATATTCTCGTAACCTAGTTTTTACACATATTCAATGGCTTATAACAACATGTCATATGGTAGTCCTCTAAAAGGTTAATTTCTACACATATCCTCATAGGTAGTAATATGCATTTTTCACCAACATTAAGAATAAGTAAAACTTAGTGTACTTCAAATATTCATTTTTGAAAGAAATTACATAATAAGTTGGCAAACCTTTCAATAAAAAAATGACAGAAAGAAAATTGTTGAATGTGGCCAATACAATGGAAGGAAATTTTGGTATCCTTGAAATATTTCTTATATATAATAGCATATTCCACTTCTAGAACTATGGGGCCCAATATGCTCAATAGAGAGATGCAAACCTAGGAGGAAGAAAAGCTTCCCGACTTGAAGAATGAACCTTCACACTAATGAGGGAATAACCATCTATATAGGGACACATCCCAATCTTAGATAAATTAAAATATAGCTTTGAAGGATGATTGAAATGTTGAGCAGGAGAGTCAAGCTAGTGACAACTAGGGTAGAATCTAGCTACACAGAAAGTTCGAGTTCAATATTTCCATTATCATATTATAAAATTATAGATATAAAAACTATTATAAATATTATAGTTAATGTATGTCTCTCTTATTCTTATCTTCTCTTGCAAAAATAATAATTCATTTTTTGATGGTTTGCGAAAACATATAAAGGTGGTGATTAAAAAATATCAACCAAATCAACTGAAACAAATACCTCCCTCCCATCCCTCGACTTTAAAATACAACCAATTATGTTGATTCTCAACATTTCAGTGGTGATGGATGGTGGAGACTAAAGCTAAATAGGAAAATTCAATTTTCCCTTTAACGAAATTCTTATTTCGAGGCTTTAATGACATTCACATCATGGTTAAGTGTAACAAAAAATGCACAATTCCTACATTTCTAGACAATACACACTTCAATTTCAAGGGGGTCTTGGCATATTCTCTTTATTAAAGTATCAACAGAAATACAAAGTCTTTTGTTTAAACAATTTAGTTCTCTAACAAACTTAGTTCCAATTGTTTGTGTTCCTTAACTATTAACTAAATTGTCCTCATTCTTTGAAATTATTTATTTCACATGCAATCAAAGGACTCTTGGATGTTTTGAAGGGACTAGTTTCAACTATCATTATTTATAATGGTCAACATAGGTGGTTGAGTCAAATATGTGATTAGGGGAAACTAACAAAAAGGGGGTATGAAGTACTATTGAACATTAACTTAATTTTGCAACTTTTTCTTGATATGGTGGTTCTTTGATTTGTGCAAACTTTCATTTGCATATTATTGTTTATGTCCAAAATGTAGATATTGGCATAGTGAGTTTTAATATTATTATTCATGTCCAAACTATTAATATGGAAGTGGTTCATTTGTATTTAGTTGAAGAAAAAAAAGTACAAATAATATGTAAAGGAGTGTGAATCAAGAGAAATTTCATATCCTAGAATTGGCGGCTGTCATTAAATACGACAGACACTATGAATGATTTTCTCAGTGTTAGGAGTCAGAATAACGTCCCATTTATTTTAAACAAAATAAACGCCGCGACCCACGATTCTTCTTGCCACTCATTATCATGATCTCAAAATTTGAGCTTTCTAAATATGGAATGATATCTAATTTGAGCCTCCTAAATAAGGAATAAAATCTAACAATATCACTTTTTTAAGAACAACAGTGCACCATAGTAAAAACAAGCGCGCTAGTGCATCTTGTGTAAATAGATGCACTAGTGTTGTAAAACCGCATATGCACCATACTAGAACATCAACCAAAAAACCGACAAAAGAAAATACCCATATATATTTTATAACAGATAATTATCTATGCAGGTTTCAATATTGTCGAAACCAATGCACTAAGTATATAAAGGTGCACCGGTGCAAAAGTAATTTTTTATGCACCACACTATGATGTTTATAATTTTTTTATTATATGCCAATACGATGCACCATGGAAAAAATAGTACTTTGGTGCCTCGATGTCTTTTGGGTGCACCACTATTCCGGAATATTTTTAAAAAATATATATGCATGGTGTGTTTCATATGATGACGCACTAGTGCATCTCTGTAAATAGCGCATCAATGTCTGGAAAATTGAAAATAAAAATCCACACAATTTTTTTTTCCCATAACCTGGAAAAGAAACAGGGATTTCAATTTCAAAAACATTATATATAGGGTATTAAAAAAAACCTAATCACTATTTCATTATTTTGCCGAAATTTCGAGGGGAGAGTTTTGAAAGAGAAATTTTTCAGGGAGGAGTTTGGAGCAACCAAATTATTCCGAAGATCGAAATTTCTAAGGTATGTTGAATAAAAAAATGCATAATAGAAATTTCAAGTTTGTAAATTATTACTATTGACCACAATGCATGGTTTATTTATTTCCTATTTCGATTTTCTTGTTGCTTCCTTTCGTTTTATGTGGCTGCAAAATTTTGTGGTTTAAATCCCTCTATTGTTTCACAATTAGTATTTTTATTTTTAGGGATTTTAGATTTAATGGGTTTGTAGTTATATATATAAGTCATTGGGTACGATGGGACCACCTTTTGGGTTGAATCCAAAACTCAGTCATCACTGTCAATTTTTTTAATTAAAAAAAATGCTTACGCAATTTTTGAGGTGTAAGTTGTTTAAACACACTGGGCATTTACAGTAATAGTGCACTACTAATGTTGGGCATGTTAATTTTTTTATTTAAGAAAAAACGATTACGCATTCGTCGGTGCATTATATTTGTGATAATGCATGAGCATGTTAATTTTTTTATATAAAAAAAAACGCTTATGCATTGGTCGGTGCATTATATCTATGATAATGCACGAGTGCATTAATTGTGTAAGTGCATCATTTATTTTATGTTGTTATGGTTAAAGTTGCATTCAATTATGGTGCCCCAATGTAGTATGGTATGACAAGCACCAATTTGTTTCGTATACTTAAACAAATCGAAATGGCAGACTGTTTATTTATTTATTTTATTTTGAAGATATGTAATTTTTTTTGTATAATATACTTAATAGTTTCTCTATTTAATGGTATAGGTTGTTTATTGATAGAAAATGCATGATAAGTGCTCAATGAACAATCATTCTGGTCAACATGATGGGAGCACATCCAAAGTTGCAAATAAGCCAAGTTCTTTGTAATTTATGTATTAAATTAATATATTTGAATTATTTTATAAATTTAACTAATATGTATTGGTTAATGTGTGATACGAAGAGCCAAAAAATGAGGATAAAGACCCACCAAAACACCCCTTTTTCGGTTGTTTTTCTTATCAACTCCAGTAAAAAAACATGACAGAAAAATGCAGATTGTGGAATTATGCAATTTCAACAATCACAATGATCTTTCCTAGACTAAATGCCACATTTTAAAACTACCCAAATCATAGAAAATGCGATTTGAGCAACAAAAACTGCAATTGCAACAATCCTTCTTCTATTCGATTCCAATGAATAGGTGATGTTTTGGTTGTCTTTTATACTGCTCCGCAGAAAAGTGTAAAACCTTAATGGAAAAGTTGTAGAGGGATGAATCAGGTGAATAAAAAAGAAACCAATATGAATTTTTTCTCAAATTTTGAGTAATACTGTCGTTAAGAATATTCTGTACTATGTTTCAAACAATATAATTCGCATATGTTGAATTTTATGCAGACACTAACAATGGAAATGGACATAATTGCATCATAGGATGATACATATCAAAAGCAACATGCTTCAAATGTATGAAATTGTTGAATTTTTCTATCATGTACATCTAATTAATTAATTTAACATTAAATATTAATTTTCCAATTGTTTTATTGCAAAAAAAAAACAAAATGGAACCTATTCAGCACATAAGACAAGATGACAAGGAAAAAAGCATTTGATAGCAAAGTTTGCGAGTAGTTGTGATTTTAATTTACATTCATCTGTATTATCTATTTTAATTTTCATTATTCCCAACAATGTAGATACAACCATTACACTTTATTTTTATGTTTGTAGATGGAAGTTGAAGAAGAGGAAAACAATTGAGGTAGTTAACAAAACATTCGGCCAAATAACACAAGTGATGCAAGTGGCTCGAGCACTGACAACATTTCCATTGAAGAATGATGATCCTTTTTGGATGTTAATGGAAGTTGTTGTATATTTTGGAATAATTGTCTATGAAAATTAGACATTTTGTATAATGTACTAGACATAGTGTCCCAATTGAAAGTCAATGGGTAATTATAAGGTAACAATTACGTGCATGTTGACATTTTCATGATTATTGTGGAATTTATGGTGTCCCATTTTGTGTGACAAAGGGCCTCTTATTGATATATAATAAAACGAAGTCTTTTATTCTATTGCATTCTCGAGTGTCATGAAATGTTACATCGGTAATTAAATATATGGATGATTAAATATTACAATAGATGCAAAATTTTATGATACAACAAATTAATCCAAACATCATATCCATACGTAGTAATAAAATTCAAATGAATACTACTATAAAAAAATATTTAAATTTCTAATGAATAATGGATGAATAATGGAATTAAATAAAATAATATATATATATATATATATATATATATATATATATATATATATTCCAGTGTGATTTCAGTAGTCACTATTCACCAAACATAAAATTATCACTAGTGCAACTGATCTTATTAATTGCACCATTGCTTTTTGGACAATGTAGCACCAATTTGTTTGCTATAATGCCTCATTGGTTCGCACCGGTGCTTTTTGGACAATGTAGCACCAATTGTTTTGCTATAATGCCTCATCGGTGTGCTATTGTATATTAACCACACCATTAATTTTAAAAATATAGAACTAGTCATCATCCCAGACAACTTTATCGGTGTGTTTTCCTCTAGTTATCGCACCAGTTCTTTTTAATAGTTTGTAAGCATCAGTGCTTTTTAATAGATCATAGGGACTGATGTGACATGCAATGTAAAGCACTAGAGATTATATTATTATAAGGGTCTAGTGCATTTTAATCATTTGTAAGCAATGGTTCTACAGTTATTATAAAGCACTAAAGAAAATATTGTTATAAAGAACTGGTTCCAATTCATATTTTGGTACGCGCCGGTGCTATATGTATTTTCAAGCACTAGTGTACAAATTTGTATGTGCATCGGTGCGTGTATTGGTTTGAAACACACCAGTGCATTTTACCTATGTTAGCACAGGTGTGGTTTCTTCAAAAAAGCACACCAAAAATAAAACCTCCGCAAAATCCTCTGGCTATCGAGTTCTTTTAGTTATAATCCATTTCCATAAAAGCCTCCTTTAGAACATCTCGTACCATTTGTGGATGTTTTTTTGAGAATTTTGACCAATCTCGTAACACTAAAAACCTCCACTATAACCTTCGTTATAGGGCCTTTTCCTTGTAGTGCTTGTAGAATAAATTCTTAATTTCTTTTCTTTGTCCTCAGAGTGACCACTTATTATTGATGTTGGATCTCTTAGACTTTTTATCATGGTGACTTATTTCCACTACCCAATTCGTCTCCTAGAATTTTTCTTGGGGTTAGTTGGCTATGTATTACATCAATTCTTTGATTTTGATTGGCTCTGGTGGTTGTAGAACCATCTGTGTTGGCCACAATTTTTTCTACCATTCAATATTCATGCTAGGCTAGTCACACTTAGCTACCACCCACAAAATCTATCTATGTGCCCTCTCATATTTTCTCCTTCACCTTAATCCAATGATACCCTTACAACTACCACAAGCATTATGTACCTCCATGTATGTCATATGTCATCACAATATACATGGGTGAATCCACGAATGTGGTTCACCATTTTTGGCAGATCGCATGGGGAAAATTCATTTTTCGGACCCTCGACTGAGGTGTTTTAGAGCCCTCGGTCGAGGTTTTCAATGCTCGATCGAGGGTTTAAAAATACCTCGATCGAGGGCTCTAACATACCTCGATCGAGGGTATTTCAAACCCTCGATCGAGCAAACTCTCGATCGAGGGTTTGGTTAGACTCTCGATCGAGGGTTTGCTTGATCCAACAGGGAAAAAAACAAAATAGGGCCCAACCGGTTGTGCAGTGACTTGAGAGACCCTCGATCGAGCAAATCCTCGATTGAGCAAACCCTCGATCGAGAAAATCCTCGAGATCGAGGGTTTGGTTTTCTCAATTCGATAGAGAAAAAAACAAAATAGGGCTCGGCCGGTTGTGCGGTGGCTTGATAGACCCTCGATCGAGCAAACCCTCAATCAAGGGTTTGCTCGATTGAAGGTATGCGACAGGGAGAAAAAAACAAAACAAGGCCCGATCGACCCTATTTTGTGCAGTAGCTTGACAGAGACTGAAAGAGCAGCAACCGGGGACCTCGACCAAGCACACGCCCAACGCCACCTACCCATAGCGACGCCACCTCCCCACACGGACGCCATCATGTCATCTATTCCGACAGGTGGGTAGAATTCCACCATTTGTTTTGTTATTTAAAAAAGAAAATGTATATTTTGTATTTGTTGTATAAATTTGTGTTTTTGATCAAATCTAGTTTTAATTTGGTTTTCTAGAAATTGTTAAGATGTAGGCATTGAAACTAAACCAAAATTGAAACCGAAAACTGCCATTGAAACCAAACTAATTGAAAAAAAAAACCATTTGATTTAACTAAAACAAAAACCCATTTCAAACCAAAACCATTTGAAATTTGAAATAGATTTAGGGTTTTAGATATTTTGCAGTTATTTGTTTAAGTTATTTGATTTATTTTTGTTTATATATCAACTGGTAGCATTTCACCGCATAAATGCTACCGGTTTTATTTTAAAATGTGTTTTTACAAGCAGAAATGCTGCCCATTTTTTTTCAATCCTCCGAGAACGCCAAGAGGATTGAAAAAAAAACCATTTGAACCTAAAACAAAAAACCATTTCAAAACAAAAACCAAAACTATTTGAAATTTGAAATGGGTTTAGGATTTTAAATTTATTTGTTAAAATCATATATTAATATTAATATTATAATATAAAAAATTAAAAAATGAATATTAATAATACATATAATCATATATTATTTATTAATTTTTACTTAATTTATTTAAAAAAATATATATTTAATATTAATAATATAAAATAAAAAAATTAAAAAGTGAAGGCATGTGGTCTATCCTTTGCAAGAAAATAAAATTCTTGAATTTTGGGCATGCACATGATTATTTGAATTTCATTCTTAATAGATTTGGGATCATAGCCTAGGCCACCATAGTTTTTACAAACATAGAAATCATTCAAACAAGTACAATCATTATGAGAAAATTATGCACAAAAAAATGGTCATGAACAATACAAAATAATTCCTCCATTATTTCGTGAACTAGAAAATAATTATTGCTAGAACTACAAACTTTTCCCATTCGATCTGCCCAAAATGGTGAACCACATTCGTGGATTCACCCATCTCCACTAAACCTTGGAATATATATATGTATATATATAGAGAGAGAATGTAAATAAGCATATAATATAATATTACTCTTATAATATAAGAATACTAATACTTCAAATGCCAAGGACCCACTACATAACATAAATATGTTCTTTCCACATACGTTATTGGTTCTTGATATATATAATGAGGATTCACTTTCATAAAAAAAATGTAATACAAATAAAATCCATGAAATTATTGTTCGGAGTATAACAAGACAAGAGGGGAAGTGAGGGCCCCTCGCCTTTGGTGATTAAATGATATCATGTATCCACATAGGGGTTAGCTATCCATTTTATGCTATTTATTACTCCTTTATGAGATTCATACAAGGTAATGATAATTGTTCTCATTTTGGATATCATTGGGACTAATATTTTCCACACTATACATATTGTTGGGAAATATTAGTACTAACAACACTTGGAGAAGTACCACCTACAATTTTGAAAGAAATGGAATGGCTATAGTGAACTTTAAGGAATTTTATAACTATCATAAACATGTACTTGGCTTGAATATAGAAACAAAACTATTTCCTAAAATTTTCAATCGATTCCTCGATACAAGAGTTCAATAACATACACTACTAAATCAAATACCCTAGGATAATAGTTGTAGCCTCAATTCCTTCTGCAAGAATAATAACTAGGAAAATTAAGGATTTGTAAGTTAGCATATTAGAAAAGGGATTTCTTGAGCATGAATTATGGAGTATTTTATAAAGAATGGGCCTTAGGGATAATCATGCATTTTGAGTGAGTTCTTAATATGAGGGTTCATCGTAGATTTTTTATAATGGTTGGGTCATGCAACACTATGGGTGGGTCATGAGGGTCATGATCAGAGAAAGAGACCATTAAGCTCATTATCATATAAAGAGACCATTATGAAGTCCCTTTCCCCTTGTTTCTCACAACCCAACTTGAGGGTGGTGTCCATGTTTAA
The DNA here is from genome assembly GCA_027924585.1 of Larix kaempferi. NCBI lineage: Eukaryota > Viridiplantae > Streptophyta > Pinopsida > Pinales > Pinaceae > Larix > Larix kaempferi. The sequence goes on along the minus strand of BSBM01000961.1, from coordinate 4,787,578 downwards.
TATATATGAATGGGTGGGGTGGTAAATTTCTCTTATCTCGCATATAGTTTTATTATCTCTTTTGTATTCACTTTCTTC